>JABTXL010007734.1:23779935-23816707 GCA_025134845.1 Neodon shergylaensis
GAGAGAGAGAGAGAGAGAGAGAGAGAGAGAGAGAGAGAGAGAGAGAGAGAGAAATATGACAGACAGGCAGAATGGTTTAGGTTTTATGGACAGAGGTATATCTGAAAAGATGAGGGAGGAAGGGAGTGGTCTGAGACGGTGAGGGCACTGGCACCTTTTGTGAGCCCTGGACTTTGTCTGGGCAGCACAGCAGAGATGACCCTGTTGATGAGAACGCAGATGAGCCAAGCCTGAAGATGTGAGCCTGGGAAACCCAGTCCTACTGCTCATCTGTCACATAGCTAAATGGGCTAGGGAGAGATGCTCCCTCCATCCATCAATGCCTGGGGCAGGTGAGAGAGATGGCCTTGTGGTTGCAAGAGTGGGAGAGCCATCCCCGACCCCCACCAACTGCAACATTCAGGAGAGCAGGCTCTGCACCTCGTGAGGGCAGTAAAAACAGCCAACCCCGTTGACGCAGGTACGGGTGAGGCGGCCCTGAAGTTGTGACCGAGGGAGAGCTGTTTTCATTACACATCTGTCCTGTGGTGGTATGGATGGGGGAAAATGCCCTCCTCTACCCCTGGCCATCAATGCCAAGGACAGGTGGAAGAACTGATCCTGTGGTTATAAGAATGGGAGAGCCATCCATGACCCTCACCAGCTGCAACACTAGGAGAGCAGGCCCTCCACCTCACCAGCATGGTACAATAGAGCCAACCCTGTTAGCAGAAGTGTGGATGAGTCAATCCCAAACTGTGATCATAGGAGAGCTGTCCCCATTTTCCATCTGGTGGACCAACCCTACAGCTGCCCAGACTCAGACCCAGGGGTATGACTTGGCCTGCCTCAACATCCACCCCATCTATGATCTGCCAGAGCATGTGAAGTGATCTGACCCGCAGACCCAAAACTGCAGGATCTCCACAACACAGGGTGGCAGCGGGATGTCCAGAAAGAGTTCTGGGGGGGGGCAGCATCAGTTGTGTAGTGGAGACCAAGGGCCTCAAGCCAGACCAATGACTCTTCGCAATGAACGCTTGCAAGTAGAGGTGTATGGACAAAGGGGTATACAGCTTAAGTTGTTGGGTCTCACTGCAGCTTCCATGATGAGATCTTTTTTTATTTTCCCTATTTCTATTTTTTTTTCATTTTCTTTTTTTCTCTTGAATTTTGTTTTGTTTTGGAGGGTGCAGGGGCGGAAGATAGATGCAAAGGGACAGGGAATGAATGGGATCAGAATACATGATGTGGATGGCACATAGAGTAAGAACAACAAAGAAGAATCTTGGAGCTCTCCACAGCCACCAGGAGGTTTGTTCCAGGCCCGAGTTAGCATCTCTTTGATAGTATAGTCTAGAATGATGGGCTCCAGCTCATGGTTCATGAACATAGAGTTGTGACGTCACCTGCAGGGCCACAGCAGGGCTGGCTAAGGATCTTGATAGCATCCTATTTACCTTCTGGTGAACAGTGGTGTATCTTTAGAATCTTCTTTGTTCTCTGCACCTGCTACATGTTTTCATAGCCAGGTTTCTGGATGCTGTAAGGGTGATGGGTATAGAAAACCACATCCATATGTGTTTTGAGCCAAAACAGGGAGGAGAATGAGGCAGCCTTGAGGATGAGGACCTCGGGCAGGCATTACCCCCTGAGAGGTTTGGGTGATCAGTTACCAACCTGAACTCAGTTTCTCAGAAGCTGCAGTGGGGCAGAGTAGTAAATTAGGGCCCTGGATATAGGACCATCTAGACTTGAGAAAGCAGACAGTGTGATCCAGAACCCAGAAAAACTGAGTGAAGACCCTGGTAGAGAAGATATTTTGTCAGGACCATGGTGGTGGTTCCCACAGTGTGTTAAAATAACCTCGGCAATCATCAAACATCCTGATACACAAGTTGAGCTAAGACGATCAGCCCAAAGTCTTGAGTTGAGACTCAGGTTCAGCCCATTTTACTGTATCTGTTGGATTCTACTGTTGAGATAACATGGAGAACCCTCACCAGGGAAGGGGGCAGCTGTCCCTCTGGCACAGCCACGGGATGTGCTGTGAGTTCCTGTGGATCTGGAACACATACAAGCAGAAGGCAGCTTGCCCTCTGACACCAGCCCTACCAACTGCTCTCAGAGTATGGCTCTCCGCCTGTGCCTGTAGGGCAGCCGTGAGCTGCTGGAAGGGAGCTCTGCCTTTCCACCATTTCTGTTGTGGGCGATCCTCTGCTCCCCATCCTACCCACTCACACATGCAAAGTCCTCCCAGAGAATGCCACACCATCCCAGGATTTGTTAGTTTATCCTTCTGCCCATCTGCAGTCATTTCCCTGCAAGCTGAACATACTCCTTGGTGCAACGGCAGAGCAGGGGTTCGTGACTCCCCAGCTAGTGTCCAGCACTGCTTTCATGGTCTCACTGTGACTACTAAAGAAAAGACACGTGTTGGGTTATGCACGGCAGTGCAATGACTATCTTCCCATTGTTGCTGATGGATACACACTGAACATCTGCCCTTGCCAGGATCCATCCCGAGTACTGGGTACTGGGTACTTAAAGACAGTGAAGTCCACCTAGAGTACTGGGTACTAGGTTCTTAAAGACAGTGAAGTCCACCTAGAATGTCTTTTATGTATCTTCTCCACAGTTTCTTACTTCAAAAATGTGCTCTTTGCCCCAATGGTTTCAGTAGCTTCTAACCTAGCCCAACCTTTTCTGCTTCTGTTCTCACTTCACCGCTGTGCATCCTGAGGCAATTGGAACCCTCTGCCGCCACTCCCTGGCTTGGTACCAACCAATTCTCTGAGAACCAAGTGTCTAACCTCTCATGGGACTGAGAACAACTGCCCCCCTTGGCCCAAGGGATGTCTTCCCAGCCACGTCTCAACTCCCTGCTCCCATTAATCCTCTGTTGAAGCCACAACCAATTACTCTCAGTTCATTAAACGAGCCATCTTGCCTCTCACCTCCAGATCATTGCTCACGCTGTTTACTCTGCCTGCAATGGTGCTCTCCCTGACTCTGCATTTTAATTGCCTATTTATAACTCCACCCATGAAGGCAGCGATCGGATGACAGGGCGGGGAGATCCTTTGCCAGTGCCTAGCATAGTGCACAGATTCTGATAAGAGAATGAGAGATCTTAATAGAATTGATAAATTCATGCATTAGTTAGCTGTGACACACAATATATATTACCAATGTCACAAATATCGGCTGTTGTATCCTGCCAGTGGGTACTCTAGGTGGCTGTGGGCTGCTGCCAGCTTTTCTCTCTCCACCAAATGACCTAGACATCCAGTAATTGGTGGAAATTCAGAAGGCTTCTTTATCTTCTCTCCCGAGAAGCTGCTGGCAGATTTTAGTAAGATGGAGCTATCAGTGCTTTAGAAGAAGAGAATACTTTTATTAAACAATAAGTCGAGTAATAAAGCCCTCTTTATTTCCTTGTCTTGAGAATAAGCATGCAATGCAAAGTCATCGAGCTGCCATGGGTTTTAAAATGAGCTGAGCTTGCGAAGCAGCCTTGTATATACCATGCAGCATCCACAAACCATCTAGCCATCAGATATTAGGTGCCGCCCTCATTCATTCCCAGGAGTCAGAGTTCTCTCACCTTTCTGTATTGTCTCTTTCTCTGCGGCATGACATTAGTTTGCAGTTACATGTCAGATGTCTGAGCTATGTTTTCAGTCTCCTCTGAGCCCCTACCAGAAGTTCCTGATGGGGCAGCTGATGAGATCAGCCTTTCTTCTCCCACTATACCGAGGTAGCAATGTGGGATTGAAGATGCTTGGAGAGCATGCAGGCCTTCTACAAAAGCAAAAGCACATTGCTCTCTTTTGCTAGTCTCTTGGACAATTTTGAAACCTGAAAGCTTAAACTATTGGTGTCTAGGCACTGTCCTCCACATCATTAGTAACGTGGCAAGTCCAGCACGTGCCCCACAAGAGTCCTGGCCACTCAGAAGAATTCATGGTGGCTTGGTTCATGCTTGCTTTAGGCACCGTGACCTTATGTACCACAGCTTAGCTGTCCTTATCAACTTCACAAAAACTCTAGAAAGCTGTGTAAATGACACTTATTAGAGTCTAAATGAGTTTTATTTATTGTTATCCCTACCAGTGCCCACTGCTGCTTTGGGGAACGCTTCATCTGCCAACTGTGTGGGCCGATGGGGGCGCTGTGCACAGAAGCCTCTCCCAAACATCTGTTACAAACTTGAACTGCAAAGCGTAGATATCAAGGTGACTCAGCGTTGAAGCGTTTCTAAGATGGGCCACCTGATTTCCTTATGTAAGGCTTGTAGGACATCTTTCACTGCTCACTATTGTCACAGAGAGCAGCTCTTGCATCCTACTGATGGGTACTTAGATGGCTGTGGAACCCTGCCAGCTTTTCTCCCTCCGCCAAATAACCAGGCACCCAGTGACCGGCGATTGTTCACAAGACTTCTTTCTCTTCTCTCTGGAGAAATTTCTGGCTTCTCAGAAAATAGAAAGCTAAATGAGTGAGTGAATGAATGAATGAATGAATGATAAATAAGAAAATACTAGAAATATTTTTCTTTCTATTTCAGATTCTCCTCAGTGAAAATATTAGTTGATATTTATTTTTTAATATAAAAATCTTTACATGAAAAAGTAAGAACAGATTAATGAACGTGTGTTTGGTAAGTAGAGAAAAGGATCATTTCCAGGGTGAACTGAGGGACTGTAGGAAAAGGTGCAGTTTAGAAATAATTCTACTAAGGAAACTGGGCCTTTCTTTTAATTTTCAATGTTTTCATACACGTCTATGGAGTATCTTGATTGTATGTACCCCTCACTCCTCCATCCATCTCCCCTAAAGACCCCCATCTCATCTTCTTCCCAACCTCATGTCCTTTTACAATTATTTATTTGTTTATAACCTATCCAGTCCAATCACTGCCACCCATATGTGGCATGGGGTCATCCCCTGGGACATGGGGGAATGGATCAGTTGCTACACTCATAAAGAAACATGACTGCAGAGACTAAAGTGTCAATCACGGGCTGAGCTAGGTCTTCTGCATATATATGATGGTTGCGTAGTTCGGTGTTCTTGTGGAACCCCTAACAGTGGGAGTTGGGGGGGTATCTCTAACTCTTTTGCCTGCTCTTGGGACCCCTTTCCTCCCACTGGGTTGCCTCGTCCATCCTTAATATGAGTGTTTGTGCCTAGTCTTATTGTAGCTTGTTATGCCATGTTCCATTGATAACTCTGGGAGGCCTGCTCTTTTTTCTTTTGAAGGCAGAAGGAGTAGATCTGGGGGGGAGGGAAAGGAGGTGGGGGCACTGGGAAGAGTCAAGGGAAGAGGCTGTGGTCGAGTTGTATTGTATGAGAGAAGAATAAAAGAAAATAAATTGACAGGAAATTAAAGAGAAAGAGAAGTGACTCTCCCTCCATAAGCAGTCATCACTGCTGACAACTCTCAGCACAGGGGAGGGCCTCAGGGTTCTTCCCTTGTCAGTGCTGGAATTAAAAAAAATGTGTGTACATGTCTGCATGCACGTGTGTGTGTGTGTGTATTGTGTGTGTGTGCCTGAAGAAGCCACAGGCATTGGAACCCCTAGAGCTGGTATTATAGCGGGCCTCTGGACATGGGTGCTAGGAAGCAAACTTGGGTCCTCTCTGAGAGCAGTACACACTCTTAACTGCTGAGCCACTTCTCCAGCCCTTATTGGGGAACTTTTAACTTGCTGGGTCTTGTGCAGGTCTATTCAGGGAACCACAACTGCGATGAGTTCATCATGGGGCAGCCATGCCATGTGGAGAGGTCAGCAGTCCATAGCACTCCCCCCGACTGTTCTCTGGTTCTTACATTCCTTCAAGCCCTAAGTCTTAAAGAATATGAAAGTGTTAACATCTGGGAAATTCTGGGTGGTTCCATGTGGTGGTATGGGTTGTATCTGGAGTGGGTTTCGTGCTTTGACTATTATTATTCCAACCCTTTCTTTGTCACTGAGTGGTGTCAGTTAGTGGTTGTGGAACCTCGTGGAGACTCATCTGCCTCCTTCAGGGATGATAGCCAGCACTGTCAGATTTCCTGAACCAGGAGACTGGACCTGGTTAGGGAGGTTTCTTGAGGAGGCATTGGAACTACTCAGACCTGCAGTGAAATCATTACAGTGAGCTAATGGGCATTCTCTGGGTCTTTGACCAGTTTTGGTTGCTAGCCATGCAATGCTATACATGGGAAAGTTATAAAAGGAAGTCATTTGGACTCATGTTTCCTGGACCCCTTGGGGGCTTCATTCTTCTTGCTGGTGGATCCCAAAGGCGATACAGAGCCTCACCAGGTCAGTACCAGTGAAACCAGCACAGTACACTCTGGCCCTGTTGCATCAGTGCTGTAATACTGGTGAACCTGCTTCCAGCCCATGATACTCTGGGACATACCACAACCGAACCATAACACTGGACTCAAATACCGATTTAAGTCATGGTGCCATTGCGGGCAGTCATGGTAAGCTGAGAAACCTTCTAGCTCTTTTATGTTGGCTTCCAAAATCATGTGTTTCATAAAATTAGTAATCAGAAAGCTGCCAAGTATGGTGGCACATGTCTGTAACCTTTTCAACTTAGGAGGCAGAGGTAAGAGGCTCTTGGCTACAAAGCCAACCTGAGCTATATAGAAACGTTGTGTCTTGAATAAAGGAAAGTGTGTCTGGTGACCCAAAACAATAAATTTATTACTTAGAGATTTGTGTCCAATGCATTTATTATGTTCTTGCCCTAAAACCCGGTCTAATACTCAATGTGCTGAGAAGGGCTGGTATTCCACATTCTGAAGATTCTTCGTGGCAGAGGTTCTTCATTAGAGCAGGGCAGGAGTTCAGGGTAGAGGGTAGCCCAACCTTTGAGAAAGGGCTGGTGATCTTAAAGAGCAGCCAGATGGAAGGCCCTCAGCTGAGGTTCAGAAGTGACCCCAATCGGGAAGAGAAAACTCCAGGTGAGAAGAGATGACATTTCCCCCAGCAGTGTGACAAGTGTGTCTCTCTCCCCAGGGAGCTCCCTGCCTTGGCCCTGTGCCTCCCCCACCAGGACACTCCAGGAGGTCCCACTGCCCCTCTAAAACCCCATATTCTTGGTTCTTCTTATCTCTGAGGTGACAGGGTGACTTTCGAAAGAGCTTGTATAAATTCTAAGAGGAAATCAGAAGGGAAAGATTACAGGGTAAAAATAGTCAGCATTCACAGCGCTAGGTCTCTTCTGCCTGGCTGGGTCTCTGCAAGTGGCCTTCTCTCTCCTCCACACTGGCCTAGTATGGTGGGGCAGAGTCTCTGCCTTCCCACTGTTGTAGGGGACTGCTTCCATGTACCTTTCTAGACAGACAGCTCACCTATCACTAAGCTCTCTGGGGTCCCCCACCTCTCTCTTCTCTTTCCCAGGCAGATCTAATCATTAGCCCTCATCCTTTGGGGTGGTGGCCCTTCTCTGGCTGCCCTTCCTTCTCACCTTCCTGTCCCTTGGACACACAGTTTCCCATTAGAATTCCCTGTCTTCAGTTCTCAGCATGGTCACACTTGCTCTAAGCTTATAAGGACACACAACATTACTGCACAGCTTCTTGGTTTCTACACCACAGTTCGTGGTCCTCGGCTACCCCATAATTTGACTCAACCAATGCAAGTATCTTATCCTTCAAGTGACAGTCCCAAGTGATTCTCCCAAGTCTGAGAGAAACATCCAGTCTGCAAACGCCTCCTACCAGTGCTAACTTTTTGTGGGCGTTAGTCCCAACACTGGAGCAGTGGAAATTAGGCTCCCACAGGACAGCGGAATTGCAAAGCTTTGGCTACAGGGCAGTTATTTGAGCTAGCCACACAGGTGTGAAATACTTATTTGGCTTCTGGAGACTCCCACTGAGTACTTCAGGTCATGGGCTTGATAGCTGTGGAATGCAAGGTTGAAAATGGAAGACTCTTCCTGTCTTCGAGCCTTGCAGTAGTTCAGGGAGGCCAACAAGAAACCCTAGGGTGACGCCTCAGTTACAGGGCACTAAGGGTTGAGTTCTAACAATAGCAATGGAGTTAGGCAAGGGTGGAGAATGCCCAGAGGTATGAGCTTCTGTGTCGTTTATAGAGAGGCACTCTTAAAGGCATTGGTGTAGGGGTCCCTGAACCAAAGAGAAGAATGTCCCAGAGGCTAGGAAGGTCCTATAGGTTGGATGGGTCAGTGTGGTCAGTATATCAGGAGGCCCACTGGGGGCACGGCTAGAGTGGGTGAAAGAAGAAAGGAGAGAGAAGGGAGGAGCAATGGGAAGAGAGAAACCGAGGGGGAGGCCCTGGAGTCCATCCTGAGGGCATGGTTTTCAAGTCAAGGTGAGATGGACTAATGGAGGGTTTTCGGGAGGAACACACTGGGTTGTGAGTGGGAACCAGCAGATGCCGGGGAAAGCCGATGCAGCAGGCCCTGCTAGGAGCATGTGGAGGCTGTTCAGGTGTGAGGAGGGAGAACCAGACCAGGGATTGGAGAGAGGGGCTCACAAAGAGCTCACTCCACAGTGGAGGGAACAGGATTCCATGAGCACAGTGGACATGCCACCATCCAGAGTTGGGGACAGAAACCAAGGGATGGAAGCGTCAGAGCAGGAAATGTCAAGTGACTGTGTGCAACATTTGAGACACAGAGCAACAAAAACTGGAAGCTCTTCCAGAAGAAGGGGAGTTTGTCCTTGATACCTCTGTGTGGGGCGGTATCGTTTTCTACAAAATCTGAGTGTATTAGGCCAGCCCTCCACAGGAACTGAGGCACAAGCTGTGTGCAGAGGCTCTTGGCAATGTTCCCGTGCACACTAATCACAGGGTACCAGGGATGAAGAGGAAATCTCGAATCCACAAAGGAGGTGATTAGGCAGAGATGAAATTGATTGTTGCAGTGTTGGCAGGGCCTGTGATGGAAAGTGATGACATGCTTCCCTAGCTTTGGCTGTATGGAAACCACAGCACTTGCATAGTGTATGGAGGTGTGTGAATGTGTGGTGTTGGGTGCTGTGTGTGCATGTGTACAGTGTGTGTGGTATACGTGTGTGATATGTGTGTTTGTGCATACATAGTAAATGTAACATGTACTATATACATGGTATATGTGTATGTGTGTGGAGTAAACTTGTGTGTATGGTATGTACATTGTGTGTGTATACATGATGTGTGGTGTATGGTATGTGTTGTGTATGTGTGTGGTATGTGCCTGTGTGATGTGTGTGTGTGGTATGGTGTGTGCTGCTTAGGTCTGTGTGTTTATGTGTATCTGTTGTAGAAGTAGGGATAGAAATTAGGTCCAACTAAATCGATGAGGATGATGTCTCATTCTAAGCTCCCCAGCAAGCCCCCCCCCCCACTTTTGTCCTATAGCGCTGAGGACAATGGTGCCTTTCTTTCCACTGTGAGTTCAGTGGCTGCTGTGTTTGTCCCACTTGAAGGTCGCGACTGTCAGGAACACCTTGAGAGCACTCTACCTGCCTATTCACCACCACATCCTGAGAAATTCTCAGTGCAGTTCCTAGGGTATTTTTCCTGGTCAGTAAGCAGGTGAACTTGCAGGGAATGGAGACAAACAGGTGGAAGGTTCCAGTCACTGTGGGCTTTGATTTAGAAGTCAGATGACGAACTAAAGGGCATCACAACGAGGCTGCCATGCAAATGCAAACGTGGGAATGTGAGAAGATACCACACAAGACCACTCTATTGGCTGGCGCTGCAGCTCAGTCAGTAGATTGTTTGTCTAACATATACAAAGCTCTGGTTTTGATCACCAGGACTGCATAAGTCAGGTATTGTGGTGCATACCTGCACTCCCAGTTCTTGGGAGGTTGATACAAGAAAATAAAAGAATTCAAGGTTATCCTCAGTAATGCAGCAAGTTCAAGGCCAACTTGGGATGCATAAGACACTATCTCAATGAGAAAAATCACTTTCTGTGCTGTGTTCCTATTGGACCACACTACTTAAGTACCAATCCTCTCCTCTCCTCTGTCCCTGACGGATGTAGTACCCAGCAGTGAGCTCCCTAGGCATGGTCCCCATGGTCCTATCACAGCTGGTTAGACTACCCCCTTTGGACCACACTGCCAGAGACTCAAGGATAGAAGGAAGGGGCAAGTATCCAAGGCTTTCTCCTGGTTGGGACTGGTTTCCTAACTATGACAATTGTCTTCATGCTATTTCCTGATGGGAAGGTGTTCCCTGGGCTCCAGCATCAGTCTCTCAGTCTGTCTTGGACCACAGAGTGGGCGCTGCTGCTGCTACTAATCTCTGCCCTGCTGTGTTCTTAACTTTGCTCTCACTTCATACAAACTGGAAGATGATCGAACTCCCTAAGGATGCGGTGTAGTGCCTGCCTGCTCCTAGCAGTGTAAGGCTCCCCTGGCACTGTCCTGTGTGTCTGTGTCTCTGTGTCTGTAGTATGACTCCATCTGAACTCTGTGTGATCTCAAGATGGAGTAGCTGAGTCTTCATGGACATTCATCTCTTATGTGTTACGATGAGCAGTGGCTGGCAGGTTTTAAAAGAAGGTTTATGGGTAATTTATTTTCTTCTTTCATTTCTCTGACTTCTTAAGTGAACAAAGTGTAGTTTATGCCTTTCTTCAGTAGAAGATACTTACTTTGAATGAAATAAGTGCTAGCAGAGGGGCGGGCTAACATACATTTAAGGAATGATTGTTCCCTGGTTTGGAGTGGAGACCACACACCAGAATGTGTGAGGAGGGGAGATGAGGGCTCATGGTTCCGGCAACAGTTTTCTAAGGGTGGGGAACAAGCCCTGTGCTCTTGAAACGAGGAACTGGTTCTTCATGACATGGAGGGGAGGCCTCCGCGCAGACAGGGAGCTGGAACCACAGTTGGAATCAGGACGGTGTGTGCTGAGCAGAGAAGGGAGGGTACGGTGTGCCCTGAACAGGAGTTCTCCAGCAACCTAAGTACGGTAGATCTGGAGGAACTGAGAGCCTACACCACATGGCCTGCGTATCAGCAAAAAGGAGGGAAGGATACCATTCAGGTCACAGGCCTCAGGATGCTTCTGGCCTAGTTCAGTCTGAGTAGACTAGATTTTAGTACCAGAGAGACTATACAGGAAGGTGGCTAGAAGCAGGGTACCAAACAGAAAGGGAAATAAGGTGTTTGCTCGTGTGAGGGCAGTGACTGAAGGAGATAACATAGATGTGTTATCAAAAAGCAAACTAAATAAATCACAAAAAGAGGAGGCAACTGAAACCCATACCAAAAACACATTCAAACAGACAAGAGGCATCACGTGGACCCCATCCTCCAACAAAATAAAATGAAGTACCCTAACCAAGCAAAAAAAAAAAAAACAGCAAAAATAGAGAAAAATGTATCTCAGAACAAAATAAAAATAAAAATGAAAGGAATAGGAAGACATGAGGACTCTCTCCTCCTAACCAAACAACCAATAAAACAGAAATAGACACGAAAAATCTCTCTCTCTCTTCCTCTCTTTCTGAAAGAGGAGAGAGGAAGAGAGAGAGAGAGATTGGCTGGAAAAGTTGGGAGTGTGGACTAACAGTGGGTGATCAGTTAGCAGCAGGCGGTAGGAAGCAGGAAAGAGCGAAAACCGGAGGCAACCTTCTGGTGTGAGCAAGGCAATGGGAGGCTGGCTACGTTGTGGTAAAGCGTGAAGGGGAAGTGGTATGTGGTGGCAGATGACTGGCTGAGAGAGATGGGAAAGGGTCTGCCCAGTGAGGAATGATGACTCAGCACGAGCAGACAGCTTCAGGAACCTCAAAAGGCTATGTGGAGGAGGAAGACAGAGAAGGAAAAGGACATTGCCATCTGGGACTCCTACCAATCAGGGTTCACTGTTATCCTAGCCTAGAAGACATGGTTGCTCAAAGAAAGCATCTACATGTCATGGATCATCACTCAGAGCCTGTATTTGCTTTCTCCAGAGAAATTCAAGCAGCACTCGAGCACAGCCAAATACATAACATGCCCTCATAGTTCCATTCCTAACGTCACCAGTCCCTCCACATCTGGAAAGCAGCCCCAAGCACCTCAGTCGCTGCCCCATTTTGCCTTTCCCTCCTCCAGTTCTTCACGACTGCTGGACCTCTTCACTGATGTGGAGACTTCAGAAGGCCAAGGAATCAGGAATCAGGAATCCTCTCCCTCTGCTTCCTGACTGTGGATACAATGTGACCAGTTGACTTGTATTTCTTCTACTATGTTGTCCTTGCGGAGCCACACCATAGTCATCCAAGGTATCAAGACTTCATGAAGTTGTTTTTGCCTATCATTTTGTTGCAATAACCAGGAAAGTGACTAACACTGGATCTTGTCACTGTTGTCCCATTACCCAGAGGACTCCGAATGCAAAGCTGACATACACTAGGAACCACGCTCCCCATTGCATCTGGCTGGGTGGCTCTAGGACTTGGAATTTCTCCCAGTCTTGAGGGAGTGACAGGGGTGGACTTGGCATCCCAGAACTCAAAGGAGATAAATGACTGCTAGGAATGACAATGTCCCCCACAGAGGTGGCTGGTTTGGATTTTTATGGTTCCATAGAGAGTGGGACAAACGTCTGTGGTTAGGACAGCTATCTCAAGCACAGAGTCAGCATGAAATATGAACGAGGACACCATAGAGCTAAGGGTGGCTCGGTCCATAGGAAAGGCCTCCAGATGTCTTGTTATAGGTAAGGAGCCTTTTCCTGTCCTTCACATGAGACTCATGCCATTGCTGAAGCCTGTGCACACATGGTGTTTGCAGAATTGTTTCCAGAAGGGCTTTGCTCTTCTTTTCACCTCGCCAGGAGCAAGAAACAGATCAGAAGGGAGATTAATTCAGGCACAACCTCCTCTTGAGGGCTACAGAGGAAGAAGAAGGCTGGGCTCACAGGGGAGGGATGAGCCCTGCTGGATTCCTTTCTCTTTCAGACTGTCTGAACTCTGCTCAGTAATGGACAATCAGCAACCCACTCTGATAGCAACCCATTTCCTGCTTCCAAATTATGTTTAATAATTCATCTGGAGAACTACACAGTTGTTTCCAGTGGTACAGGGTGCTCTCAGAGAACCCCCTTTCCTCTACCTCTACCTGTCTCAAGATACCTGCATGTCATCAGGGCAGCCCCCACTTTGGGGGGGCAATGCTAGTCCTCCCCAGATTCACAGCTCATCCGTGTTTGTCCTCTTGCCTCAAGAAACATGGAGAGAAGGTCAGAGACATCTCCTGGACAGGGAAGCTCAGACTGTGTGGGTTGGGGGTATTGTTATTAAGCCTAGGGCCTCACACATTCTAGGCAAGCACTCTGCCACCTAGTCCTATCTGAAAGTCCAGACTTTAATGCCCCACTTAATTAAGATCATTCTGGAAGGCTGAGAGTGTGATGGAGCCTCACAGTGGTTTACTAACCACAGGGCTCGTCAAGGCAGGTGGTTAGTCACCTCTGCTCACATGGGAGGCAGTAGGACAGCAGATGAGATTCATGGTGGCCATCCGATGATGGTTGGCATCCACAAGGATATAGTATGATAGATATGGGGGGCAAGCACCCCTTTCTCATTCTTCATCTACACTCTCCTTCTGAGGCCCTGGAGTTGATCAGCCAGAAGCTGCAGAAGAGCCCAAGTACAATGAATGTCATCCTATGGTCAGCCTTGGGGCAAGGCCAGACGGACAGGCCAGTTGCCCCGGGGGTCTAGACCTAGTTCAGCAATCACTGTTTTCGAAGCCCTGTGGCCACCAGCAGAGCAAGCTGCGCTAACTCTGGCTACTGCTGCCACCACTTGGGTCTGACCTGCTTAACTTCTTTTCTCTGCATTAGCAAGGTAGAGACTGAACCTCAGACTTTGTGGGCTCTCGTGGGAGTTGGGGGAAAGATGCACACTGAGCTTTATACAAGGCTGGCGTTCCACCTCCCTGACGTGCTGCCTCGGCCTCACCTTCCCAGAGGACAGAGTGAGCAAAACTGCGGTGCTCTTGAGAAGGAAGATAGGGCGAATGTGACGGGGGAGGGGGAGGCACATACCCCAGCCCTCAGAGTCTGAAGGGCCATCTCAACATCCGTGTTAGGAACAGGGATAGAAGGATCATTGTCTTATTTGTAAAATGATCTCCCGCTCACAACAGCTGGGTGGATACCCTCGGGCCTTAGAACACACATGCTCGGCAGAACAGCCCACAGTCATTTTTTTGATTCCAAACTATGAATACCTTGTGTACGCGCTTTTGAAACATGCATTCTCGGTGACATACATAGGTGCACACATCTCAACCTGATGCACACAGAGCCTGCAGGTGCATGTCTCTGTGTAGCCCCCTGCCCCAACAGACATTTTACATCATTTGCTGCAGTGTGCCTGGACAAAGGTGGTGTTCTGTCTAGAGCTCAACCTTGTGTAAGAAGGGAGTTTTCCCTCTCACAAAATGGCTGCCCAGGAAGGGATAATTGTACATTTCTTGGTGGGGTTTCTTCCTCTCTGTGCTGAGGTTTCCTTCATGCAGCTAAAAAAATGGTGAATAAATTAACCCATGAAAATATGTAAAACGGAGAAGACATTTCTGCAGGGGTCACAGGCATGGTGACCTGGTTCCAAGTTGGTTCCGGTGTATCTGATACCCTAGGCAGGGTGAAGAAAAATTATGCCAGTACTGGCAAGGCAGAGCCCCCCCCCCCCCATCTTTCTCTCTCTCTCCAGAATCAATGTGACTTCCTTTGAAGGAGGCTTCAGCTTTCCTGCCATCGCTCCTCCTGGATGCCAGTGTGGCTGGCAGGCTAATCAATTGGTCCAGCAGCTCTGCCATCTAAGACACAGAGTTGAGCTGACATCTCCCGGAGAGCCCCAGAGATTCCGCCTGGGCACCTGGGTCTGTTCAGGACAGAGCAACAGGCAGGCACTGGGCGTGCTGTCAGTTGAGCAGGGAAAAGGGACAAGATGCCGTGTCAAAAGTGACACCCCGGCTTCTGCTGGCCTTGCAGAGATATCTGCCTTGATGTGGCTGTGACATCCGGCGGCAGAAGTGGCTGGTTTCTGCGCTGGATTGAAATCCATCCAGCTCCCTGCGTTCACAATGATGATTTCTAACGCTAATTCTCAGCGAGCCAGGCATGAAATATATGCACAGGCTGTGCTCGCGAGGGCCTTTGGAGTTACTGGAGGTACCTGGGATGAAAACATCTGTGCCATCAGCTTTGGTGCATTTCCCTTTCCTCGGTTTCAATTATGCAGTCAGAGACTCTTTGGGCGAGAGAGAGAAGGCGGGAGTGTGCCGCTATGCCCGGTCTCTTGATAAGAGTCTGTGCCTGGCCGCTGCTGCCTGATCAGGGAAGCAAGAGAAGAAAGGGGTAGGCTTTCATCTTCGCAGAGACACAGCACTCTGCTCATGCAAATGAGACTGTCTAAAAGCATCCCTGCCTCCCGCAGAGCTGCCTGGGGTAGGGGTATCCCGAAGCCATTCTCTCCACAGGACAAATACAGGGTGATTTTGTTGAGATCAGGTCTGTGATCACAAGTAGTTGATAGGGCTGCAAGCCATAGAAAAGATGGGGGAGGAGGGTGTGATAATACAGCAGAGGGCAGCAGTCTAGGGCTGTGTGTGCACAAATCACACATGCCTGGTGTATGTTGGTGTATGAATGTGTGTGTATGTTGTTCCTGTTTCATATCTGCTCCTCACAAAGCCTTAGTTGCTCCATGCTGGATCTCTGTTTATTCTCTCCTAGAGAATGCGTGCTGATCCCGGATCACATAGCAGGCATGTGGTCTGACACTCAAGAGGCGGGACCAACACTGCACAGTGATGTAGAGCTGAGTCAAGAACCCAGGTCTTCTGCTCACAGGAGAAAGGCCCCATGTGTCTCTTGCCCTTTGGGGGCTTCTTAGTCATGTGTGTTGACCTGTTGACTGGTTCTTTCTTTGTGGGGCTCACGCTGCATTGGAGACTACCCCAAATGCTGATGCTTCCTTGCTCATATGCCCTCAGCTCTCTCATCTAGCAGCACGTGATTTTGGAAGGGGTTCACCTTGATTTGGGAATTGCTTTATGTGGCTTAGTTAATGTAGGGATCCCAGAAAAAAAGCCAATTTCATTATTCTGAAAGGAAAACTCCACAGACCTGATGTGGATGTTTTGAGATGGAGGCAAAGCATCTCTGGGCAAACTCTGGTCTCTTGGCCTGCTACCCATTCAAAGCAAAGTATTACCAGCGAGAGGATGATGCTGAGTACGTCAGCTAGCTTCACTCAACCTTAGTTAGTGTAAATAACACGTACCTTGAAGTCCATGCAGCTGGACAATATGTGGTTAACTTCCTACTGTCTGGCTGGAGACAACACTTCGGACAAGTGGCCATAACAGCTATTTGCTGGCTGTTTTTTGCTAACTGCACTGACCCCACCAGCGCTTACAGATACTGAAAGACTAATAAAACCAAAGACTAAAGGCCTGGCCCTCTTCTGTCTTCATACTTCATCCATCTCTTTGGCTGTTTTAACCCTGAGGTCAAACTCTACTCAGCTCTGCCTCTAGACTAGTTCATCACTTGAAATGATTTTGTCTAAGATTCCGTTTCAGGGTGAATGTGGCCTATGGCCCTTTTGTGTGAATGTGTCTCTCCTCCTGGGCTTTGTGCCTTCTTGGCAACTCCAGCATCTATAGTCCCTTAGCCTTGAGAGAAGTCAAAGCATGGAGTAGGACGTTTATATAAGATGATACATAACCTCAACAGTTCTGGGTGACGTGACCACCTGTTAGTCCAGCAAGCATAAGGCTAAGATTTTGGAGCACAAGAAGGGAATTAATTGTCTTTCAAACTTTCCATAGTCAGTGGACAATTGTCAAACTTTTGTCTACCCTGCAAAATAGAAGTGTTAACTTGGGATAGCTTCATGCTGATTCTCTTGCCTCAGCCTCTGGAGTGCTGGGATTATAGACGTATATGCCTGTGGACTCTCTTCTGCTCCAAGCTGAAGTCCCCATCAAGAAGCATTGACTTTGCGCCTAATATGTGACTTGGTCTCATTTCCACTGTTATGAAACCCCACTGCCTGATACAATACGCTAATATGAGCTATCTCTAACTCCAACTCCCATCCCAGTCATGTCTGAGGACACTTATACAATCATGTACCATACTCATGCATCCTAGGGACTAGACCTACGGGATGCTTTGGTTTTGCTTTGAAGCCTCCACCCTTTTTTCTCTTTAGGTCTCTCTCCTGTAGTATCCTTATCAGCATATCCCTTTCTGATGAGACCCTGGGTCCTCCAGATGTCTCCCCAAATCACGTGCTCCTGAGTTCATTGCAGAGCCCAAAACTACTGCCCCCATTTTCTTTTTTCCATCACAAAGCATTGGCAGAGAGAGCGGGATCTGTCCAGAGTCTTGAGTTCACATGTACACAGGCCCCACAGCAGGAGGCCAAGACACTCTACACAGAGTGCCCTTCTCTCTTTGCTAGGCCCAGGGAGACTGTCCTGGATGCCTCTCTTGCTTTGGATAATTGCTGATTTAGGTCTAGTCCATTTCCTGTCTCATTAGCAACAAGAGGCCTGGGAAGCAGAACGTGAATTCCTGGGTCATACCTCCTACACTTGTGGCTGCCCTGGTGTTGAGGCAGATGCTAACTGCAGGTGCTCAAACAAGGCTGTCTCTGTCCCCACTTCTCCTTTGGTCTCTCACTGTATTTTACTCAAATTATCTTTTGAATGCATGTTCACTTCTTGCCATGGTGTCTGTGTACTCAGTTCTCTTTCTGTAGACTAAAGGCTGCGTGAGACAGAGCCTGAGGTATCCACCACCTGCCAATGAGGTGGCACCAGGAAGGAAAGCCTGGATGGTAGGTTGACTGAGGGGGTAATTTATGGTGATCTCCTCCCTCCACTTCTCAGGGCCTTGCCTTGTTCTCCTGGGCCATCCTCTGTCTTCAGAGAAGCGGGGAGCCTGCTAAGGTTTTAGTGACTTTAGCGGCAGGAAGAGGACACTCCTTAGTGAAAAAGCGATAGGGGAGGAAAGCTTCAACACACAGACCTGGATGGGGAGTGACATCAGAGGTGGCAGACCTATCCTTACCCTTCCCCGTCCCTGCAAACACCCTGCCCTACATCTCAAGTCAGACCCGACTCTAGGCCTGTTTGTTCAGATTAACAGGGGTGTCCATCCCACTGCCCCGGGCTACATGTGGCCAAGGAGAGCTATGAATGAGGCCTGGAGCAAAATGATAAACCTACCTGAAACTCATGAGGCTTTGTGAATTTTGCTTTTGAAACTTCACGGCTTAGCTCTTGGTTGTGAGCTTTGTAGGTGGCAGATCTAGCTGTGGTGTCCAAGACTGGACATGAAGTCTCTGTGTGCTGGGCATCGCCTGCTCTGCTTCCCCAAACTCAGGCTTTCTATTCCCCCTGCCTTTCAGATGCTCACAGAAAGAGGGAAAAAGCCCAGGTATGGAGAGGCCTCAGGGAGATGGTGGGGAGAGCCAGGGCTCAACCTCTGCAGTTCCTCCTTTCCTTCAGGGTCCTCATCTGTAAGATGGGACCTTGCAAACCCAGCTTCGGGGGTTGGGGGGTAGCCTGGAAAATATGCTTAAGGTTGTGTCTTCATTCAGTCCCTTCTACAAGCTACTGATGGTTTTGTTACTTCCACTCTCTGGGTTCAGTGGCATGGGGCTGTGTGCACAGAACAGCATTCATAGGGGGAGGAAATTAGAGCGAGGGAAAGATGACCACTGCTGATCACGTCAGTTGCTGCTCCTGCTGTACTGCTGGACAGCTGCCAGAAGCCACTGGGATCTAGTGCATCATCTAACCTGGATTTTTAACACTTCCTTTTGAGCAGGACATATGAGTGTGTGTGTGTGTGTGTGTGTGTGTGTGGTGTTTTGTGTGTTTTATGGTGTGTTTTGTATGTTAGCATGTGTGTGTGGTTAGTGTCTGTGTGTGCATGTGTTTATATGTGTGGTTGGTATTTGTGTGCTAATGAGCATGCATATGTGTTTGTATGTATGTGTTTATGAGTATGTGTGTATGTAATGCATGTTTATGGGATATTGCATGTATTTGTGATATTTGTATATTCATATATGTGTATATTTTTATGTGTGGAATGCTTGCATGTGTGTGATATTTCCTTGTGTATATATTTGCATGTGTTGTGTTTATCTCTGTGTGTGTGTGTGTGCATGTGTGTGTGTGTTTGAAAGACAAAAGACAGCTAGCCTGGGGTGATGGGAAGCACTGCCCAGGTGCTATGGAGAGGAGATGGATTTGGGGAGCCTTTCCTTCCTCCTAATTATTTCTGGTTGACTGCTGTTTTTTCCCCTCCTGTCTCCCTTGCCTCATTCAAAGTGTCTGTGGATCGATAAAAGCTCAGGCTGAGAACCTTGGAGGGAGCCAGCCGCCACTTTAGCTGCCAGGCAGGATGGAGTCTGAGGTAGCGGGCAGAAACCCAGGCTGGGTAAATGGACAGCCTGTCAACCCCAGGCCACCGCCACCACCACATTTGATTTGTCCACCCTCCTGAGACTCAAAGCAATGACCCTGCACCACTCCGCAGACTTCTTGCAGCTCCCAGCTCTGCTGCATGTGACCTTTCTTAATCCTGCATGCAAAAAGGATTTTTCAGGCCTCACTCGGTGCCTGAGAATAGTCAAGAGCTTGGGGACTCTGGCCAAGCCTCCAGATTGCAAGGGAGAATTCTTTACAGGTCATTCAGCATAAAAGGATCACCGACCACTGCTGCAGAGATCCTGAGTCTGGGACACACTTCATGGAGCTGACTTGCAAGTTGCCCTTCAAGGAGAAGCACAGGCCTGAGGGTTATACCCGAGGCTGCTCAGTTAGCTGCAGAGGAGATCTGAGGTGCCCCTGGTCTTTGGATGATGCTCTAGTGCCCCTTCTTTCTTTGTATCTTGTGTGTGTGTGGGGGGGGGCTGGAGGTATGAGTGAGAGAGGTCACCAGAGGCACAGAGGCCATTGGCAGGATTATTGTTGGGCCTTTCCTAAGAAAGTCTTGCTGGAATATTAACTATGGGTTCTAGAGTAAGCTAATATGGGCTCTGTTCATCACAAAGAAACAGTACAGCCACAAGCCCACTTAGGCATGACAACATTAGATATGAGATCACATAACATATATGAAAACTTTCTTCATCAATTATAAGGACATTTCCAGGTTTAGAAAGGGACCGATAAGACCATGGTTGCCTTCAAGAATCTCACAGCCAAGCAAAGACATTCTTAACCGCATCTGCCACTGCTGGACATGCCCAGGATAATGCTGCAGGTGAACCACTGAATAGGGCATCATAATGACTGTACATGACAGCCAGGATTCTGTGGGTCTCATCGTTCAGAAAGCCCCCAAGTCACAATGGGTTTTAAGACGGAAGAGAGATGGAATGGGATCCACGAACGGTGCTGTCTTCCTTTGTGCTTTGGGATCTCAGGATTGAATCGGTTATGTCCTCAGATTTCAGCAGTACATCTTTCTGTGATTCTGTGTTTGCGCACAGGACCCAAGGACTGCCGTTGTCCTCGCCATGCGAACAGGAGCTGTGCATCTCTAGCAAGAAAAGCAGAGATCTAGACATGAAAGGGCCTCTCTTGTCTCAAAGCAGCAAGCGAGTCTGCCTGTGCTGTGTACTCTGTAGACGATAAGGCCCCATGTTGTCCAGATGCATGGGTTCCCTCTCAACTGTGGGGCAGAAATATGCTCTGAGGAAGGACAGGAGGTTGGGGCTCAGCCCCGCTGAGTCTCGCTCAAGAGTTGGTGTTACCACCTCAGGTCCCATTTGTGTTTTATAAAGAGCCTGATTCCAACATGCAAACATTATCCCGGAGAAGGAAAGGTAGCCTTAGCCTGGGGCTGGACCTCCTGAGTTTCTTGTGTTGTAATACGCAGCCCAGAAGAGGAGTTAGAGATGGAGGAAGCAGTCCGAGACCAAATGAGCTTCTACTAGTTCTGCTAATTATGAGTCACTTGCTTACGTGGTGCCCTCTGAATCTGATGCTGTAGCCCTCCATGTTTTCATATGGAGAACAGGCACGCATCTCAGAATGACAGGATGTTCCTCTTGGGTAAATTGATGCTGTCTGGGTAAACTGTGCTGCCCCTCCATGCAAACATCTCTTAAATGGACTTGGTCATGAGCTCCCAATGTGCCTGTACCCAGTCTGTTATGTGATGCACATTTTGGGTCAGGGTGGGTTTGTTTTATAAACCTTCCCAGTTGTTGTCCCTTAAAGACTCCCCCACCTTGCTGCCCCCACCCTCATCACTCCACTCAGCATATACACAGGGCTTCTCAGTCATAATGGTTCTCTGTGAAACCCTACACACAAGTCCCTGCCCTCTCCTGACCAGAGTTTACTGCATGGCACTTGGGTTTGCCCTTGTTTCCTGGGACAGGTGATCAGAAGACTCCATATGGCTGCCAGGACTGCTGTACCATCCATATTTTCTCCTGCTCTGGGCTGGGCTGGCCTAGCATCCTGGCATTTAATAATGCAGAGGCCTTTGCCTATTAATTATTAACCATCCTTTCTGCATTTCTAAGGACAGAAAGGGGATGGGCTTTAAGACAGAGGAGAGGGGGATTGGGATTCACAGATGGAGCTGTTCTCCTTTGTGCTCCGGGATCTCAGGGTTGAATTCTGTTTATGTCCCCAGATTTCAGCGGTATATCTTTCTGTGATTGCATGTGTTTGTGCACAGGACAGAAGGACTGCAGTCCCCCTTCCTGTGTGAACAGGAGGTGTGCCTCTCTAGCAAGGAAAACCAGGGATCTAGACTTAAAAGATCCTCTATTGTCTCAAAGCAGCTAGTAAGACTGCCTGTGCTGTGTAGTCCGTAGAAGATAAGGCCCCACGTGGCCCAGACACATAAGTTCCCTGTCAACAGTAGGGTGGGAACGTGCTCTCCCTGATAATTGCAGCATCATCTGCGGCTTTACAGCATGGCCACTGCTCTTGCTAGACTTCCACCTCTGATGCCATCCCGAGAGTTTACATTCACAGGGCCTTGTGCCGCAGCAACTGAGAGGCCATCTCAGGATGCTTAGCTTCTTCCCTTCCCTTCAGGCTGGCCCCTGGCACTTGGCAGCTGCTCACGACTGCCAGGCCTGCAGAAGCAATGAAGGCTGTTGCAGAGTCACCCCCATACTGGCTGACTCAATGTCCCTTCTCTGAGGCACTCTCCTCCTCTTCCCTGAGAGGCTCCACTGATCTTGAGTGGTATAATATATATAGTAACAAAAGACGGTGAAGATGATCTAGTTTCCTCAGCTTTGCATTCAAAGGGGTAGGATGGGCATTAGCATCAACGTGATTGCAAGTATTTTCAGTGCAGAGGGCTTGAGGACGGCTCTGTCTAGGGAGATGGGGTCCGGTCACTGTAATGACCATACTCTGTTAAAGTCTATGCTCGCTTCCTCCAGAGTAGCCACCTTCCCTGTCAGTGAATCAGTTTGCATCCATTAATGATGAACTCAGAGTCACCAATAATGCGTAGGCATCTCATTAAGGAAAAGAAGTTAAGAAGCAATTCTCCTTGGTGCAGTTTAACCAAGAAAGAGCCCAGATTTGAATTCTCCACTTCTCTCCTCCTATGCCTTTTGTGACTTTCCTTCTGCTCGGTGAGTCTGAATCTCTGCCCATCTGAATCTCTGCCCATCTGAACCCTGTCTTGTGAATCTGTCCGTGTCCCTCTTTCTGTCTCCATCCCCCAAAGGGCTTTGCTCTCTCTCTCTCTCTCTCTCTATTGAGCAGTACAGAAAGCACCACATCCGGAAGGAGGGAGGGATACCTTATAGACATCCTTCACAAGGTTTTTCAGGGGATTAAGTCACCGACTCCAACTGACCCAGATAAACAAACGCTACCAAACAATGTCCATATGTTGTCTTGAGCAGAATGCTCACTTTATAAGACTGCTTTTGACTTATTTTCTGCTACTCACACGTGAATGACTTATAGATCTGGGATATGGAAGGGTGCACATATTTATATTTTGGCTATACATTAACCAATGTCATCAACATTGATTCCATGAGAAACTCAAGGGAATTGAGGTCGTTCTCACATGGTCCTCTTAAAGGCAGCCTAAACTAACAGGCTGAACACACAGTAGGACAACAATCTTAAATGACCTCCAGGGATACAATTAACTCTGGCCGTGAAGTCTAGCAAAAATTCCAGTCTCTTAGAGAATGAAAGAGATATGTTCATCCTAACGCATGGCCACACCCATCTAACCTGCTTTTCCTCTGGGGCTACCCAAGACTTCCTGTCTTACGTCTCAAGTCAGAACCCTGACTCTCACTTGACTTTTCCCTAGAAGCCCATGGACAGTGATTTGGGGCAAGGTGGTACCACTCTACCCCATTCCCCTTTCCATCCATAGTCTTCCATTACCTTAGGATGTGGTCTTTAGCTGAGAGGCTGTAAGGGCAGCTTCCTCGGAAGATGCTTCTGTTACTGTTGACGCACAAAAGGCAAATGTGACTGTCATTCCCCGCAGGGGATGTTTAGGGTGTGCATTGCCCTATGGAGGGACATGAATCCTATGGTATACATGGGTTCTTGGTACCTGGTGTACTTAGGCCCCGCACTGGCTCATCGTCACTATCTCTGTCCCCTGCACCTGGACATCACTAGTTCCAACCCCAGACCCCTACCCATTGGCTTTCACAAGTGTCCTCATGGGGGCTCAGCATGTCACTGTCCCATTCCACCCAGCTACTCAAAGGCTGTGATTTTCGAGAGGCCTGTCTCAGCCCTTCGGTTCTGGTGGCATTGCCCTTCTCTTGCTCCACAGTCCTCATGAGGTCTTGTGCTGCACTTAGAAGCGGTGGCATTTTTTTTCCTTCTCTGTCTACGTAGTCTTTCCTATCTGGGACGGAGAAAACTGGAAGTGTGGATGTGTGTGCTGCAGGATTCAGGGGTCCGATAACCACAGTACCCAAGGAACTGGCCTGATCCTCAGTCTCCCCTTTTAGACTTTTAACTGCACCAGCCAGTGTTCTCCAGGAGACTGTGTGCCTTGGATGGACTGTGTGATTCTGTGTGCATTGAGAATGGTCAAGATACTACCTGTGTTAGTCTGGTCCCTGGTGGACCTGACTCGGTTCAGTAGCATGTGATTGTATGTGCATCTCTCTGTGTGTATGTGCCTGACATGTATGGCGCCAAGTCTGCGGAGAAGCAGGGGTTAGAGGAATAACAAGAACCCAGGCTGGGGAAACAGATCTGAGCCTCTCTGTTCCAGGAGCAGATGTAATGGTTCGGGTACTGTTTTCCAGATGAGGTCATTAAAGGAGCCCAGAACCTTACATATCAGGTTGTTTTATTCCTAAGCATTTGTCTGTAGGACTGAAGTCAGGCATGGGAAGGCTAAAAAGCTTGAGACCCTACCTGAGAAGCCAAGTGCAGGCTTTGGAAATGTTCCTGGAGCCATGTCAGGTGCCAGCTTCTAGGCAGGCTTAGGTCCTTATTGCTCTCTGCTGGTCCTCAGAGCCTAGCTGACTGGCAAGAAGCCCTTGCCCCTTATGTGAACTGTGTCCTGGCCATAGGCATGGCACAGAGGCTCCTCCCCAAACCTGGCAACTTGGAATGGTTGGTACAGACAAGTCTGAACATGCCATGCTAAGGTCCCCATCACTTCTTCCCCCCCCAGTCCTTTACCTGGGTCAGAAACCTGATGGCATTGTCTTGTCCTAATCAGACTTGCACAGTTTTCATGAAACATTGTGTCCCTGCTGTGATAGGGCATAGATTCCTGGTAAAATCTCTGCTCACTATTCATAGAAATTTGGATAATGTCCCTGTACACAGAGGGCTTGGGTTTATTCCAGACCATCGCTACAGAGAAAACACAGCTGGATAGCAAACCCTGCCCACAGAAGGGATGTTTCATAAGGTAGTATGGGCAGTGGACCATTCAAGTGCAGAACATCCAAAACTGGCATAGCACCAGGGGGTTCAAGAGAAGCAATGACAATAAGTCATATTAAATGTCGATTTGGTGACAAGGGAAGAGGTCATATGAACCAGCAGCCCTAGTTAGCGGGAAGCTGTGAGAGCAATCATTATATGTGATATGTGGGGTAAGACACAAGTAATAGGGCAAGTTGGGAGAGGAAAAGTTGGGAAAGCGGGAAGAGCAGGTGGTGAACGGTATTGCTCAGAGGGAAGGTGTCCCCGGAGGAGCTGTGGAGCTTCCCGAGATGTGGAAGGCCAGATGAGGCAAAGACATAATATCCCCCAGGGAGCAATTCCGCCCTGCAAGGAAGCCATCTTGATGATCGAATGCCTCTCCTCCCTCTGACTTAATGACGAGGTACACAGCCAGAGAGTGGCAGAGGACTGAGCCTAGGTGGGAGACTGCGAAATCATGCTGCAAGGATGCTCCCTTGCTGTCTGCATCTCCTTCACTGTTTTGACTGGGGCACCACCACGTTTAGCCATTAGAGCCACTTAACTCTTTCTAGAGGCCTCACAAAGTCATACGTCGGCTCCAACAACAAAAACAGCCGTTGTTTGAGACCAGAAGCTTTGAAATCTGGACAAGGGGTTAAGAAGAGGCACTATGATAAAGCCCCTGTCTGCCCCAAGGGTGGGGAGCATGTGGACTTGTGACAAGCCATGGGCTCATCAGCTAGCCCTGTGATGTGTCTTCAGGTGGGAAAGCAGGATGTTAAACCCCAAACAAAATGAGTGGACTCTGTGACCAATCAGAACTGGTATCCTCACAAGGCCAGCACCCCCCATCCAAGTTCTAGGCAGGTAGCTGTAGATGGACCAGACTTTACACACTGGCTATGCCCAGAGAGATGTCGACACAGGGAGGAACAGGTGTGAAAGCTGATGTCAGGCCTGTTCTTGCCTGGGTGATACGCCTGCTGCCAGCAGCCGTCCCCACCATCTTCATGGCTTCCAGGAACCCACATTCATGACCCGATCCTTGTAGCATGCCTTGGCTAGCTAGGACCCGGCCCAGGCCAGGCTCTCCCAAGGCTGCTGCTATGGTGTGGAGCAGTCTGCAACTCATCTGAATGCTGAACCGTGTATAGTCTACTCCCATCCTTGCTCATGGTGTAGGCACCATCTATTTCCTTTCGGTTGTATAGTTAATTACCTCCTGGAGGCCGCCCTGAGTTTCTGAAGGTCATCCTTTACTACTGAAGTCGATGGTGGTTCCTCAAGGTCATCTTCCATTCATTGCCATATGGGCTTTCCCAGCAGACCTTCCCAGTTCAGCCATTAGGACAAGCAGGAGTAGGGCGAAAGGGAGGATGGAACTGAGACTGGGAGGGGGAAGAGGGACAGGATAGAGGGAGGGAGGGAGGGAGGGAGGGAGGGAGGGAGGGAGGGAGGGAGAGAGAGAATACATTCAGGCAGCAGAGAACAAGCACAGGTATGACCCAAGTGTGACATGGCAGTCACAGTTCTGGAACATTCTCTTTGTTAGAACCATGAGGGTGTGAGGATCAGGAGGCAGGGCTGCTGCAGACCCATGAGGAAAAGGCTTGGTCCCTAGGATGGTGATGTGAGGAGGTGGCAGATCCTTTCAGAGATGGGCCTAGAAGAAGAGAGGTAACTGAGTGTGTGACCTTGAACTGTCTCTAAGGGCCTCCTGTGGGCAGGCAGAGAAGGGAGATGGGTCTACGGCACAGATACGTGTGCATGGGCCGTTTGGAATCTGTATCGATGGAGTTCGCAGACATTGAGGTTAGATCAGAGGCCAGCAGGACAAGCCAGGTATCCTGACCCTCACAGACCCGCCCTGCTCACGACTCATTCCCAGCTCCTGTCTTCTTCAAGATGAAGTTCTGCCTGACCCCTGGATATCCCACGCACTTCTCGGGGGAGTCCTCCCTGTGGACACACTATGTGACCACATCTCACGCTGAACAAGGGGTTGACAAGAAGGATGCTCTTGGTCCTCACCTAAGGGTAGCTCACGTCTTTCTTACACAGCACTTTGCCCAGAGAACCGTCTCTCCTCCTGACCTTTCCCTCCCTGCCCATGGGTTCCCCTCTGCCCTGCCCCTCCTCTTCTGCCCTTGCTCCTATCCCACACTCTGATAAGCTATGCTGGTCCCCTAATACAATGGCGCACACATGCACTCTGATCTTCACCTCGCTCGAGTCTTCACTGCACTTGACACGGGTGACCTTGGAATGTCCTCTGCTCCTGCCACTGCCTCTCTAGCTCCTCTGGTCTTCTTATCGCTTCTGCTCTCTACCTTTTTCACAGCTTCACACCCTCCCCTCCACTGGGACTTCCACAGCGGTGTGACAGTCTCTCTCCATGAATCTGCTGTGGTTTATATACGTGTTTTCACACAATTAGACGATCAAGTTGCTCATGAGTGTGCTAATACATAACTTTGTGCGCTCACGCGTCTCCATCTGAGGCCCTGGTAGGCCTGTCACGAAAAGGAAAATTTGTAGCTGCCCCTGAGCTCCCCTCCCCTGCCCACAGCTCCCCTCCCCTGCCCACAGCTCCCCTCCCTTGACAGTAGCAGGAAATGCCACTCTCACCCCTGAATCTCCATGACCTTTTTAACAGGCTGCCTTGTATTGCTTATCAAATTGACCTTGAATCCCTGCGTTTGCCCTCTGTGTGAGCTTCCAAGGGTGGTGCAGCACAGGGCCAGTCGTCTGCAGGCCCACAAGAGCCTCTGTAATGAGGCTCTCTGCCCTCATAAGCCCTGGGAACTACTGCCCCCACTCCCTGTCTGACCCTCAATTGAGTGCATTCCATGCCAAACAACACCTACTGCTGGGTCTCATGCAGCAGGAAACTAGCAAGTGCAGACTCACTGGGGCCCTGTCTGCTGTACGAATCTCAGACGCTGGGAAGCAGGGATGGATGAAGACACTCCTCAGGATAGATGAAATCAAGTAAGCAAAACAAGAAAGCCAGAAGGGAGCAGGCAGACCGGGCGATCAATTGAACTTCCCTTTGCCATCTGACTTAAGCCACAGACCAGCAAGTGCTCTGAAAGTAAAAGCATTTGCGCATTAACTCATTAGAATGCCTCCAAAGCTGGGCTGGAGACTCCTCCATCTATCTTTTCTGCTGCCCCGAGAAGATTTCGGGTCAAGGCTTTTAATGGTAGATGTTAGAGATCTGCGAATCCTTCAAATGAAAAGAATTAGAAATTATCCGAATTCTTAGGCTGAGAAGTGTTTTCATCCTCATGGATTTAGATTCCGATCTGGGCTTGCAAATTAGAAACAGTGCTGGGTGCCAGGACTCGCACTTCAAATGTTCTGAGGACAGTCACCTTCCATGCCCTTGCTGACAGAATAGACTGAAAAAATGTCCACACAACCCTTTCCCGGAGCCCAGGTGCTGCTCCCAGTGGGAGCACATGCGTCGATGGAGCTATTGATAGTGCTGTCTGCCATCAATGCCAAGCCCTCCCTGCCTCCACTCTCCCCACGTGCTCATCCTGAGGAATCCGGGCCTGTTTTCTGATCCCTATCCTCTCTTCTCACAGTTGGGCCTCAGAGGGAAGGATCAGGGTGGAGATTGCTTCTCGAGAAGCCACAGCTTCTGATTTAAGTCAGGACTCCCTCGGCTTCCATTCTCTGAGGCCGCTGATGAGGGTGTGAGAACTCAGAGACGCGAGCTGTATTTTATATCCCCAAGTTTATTACCAAGGTAGCAGCCTGTTGATGTGCATGTCTCCATGGACCTCCAGAAATGAATTTCCTGACATTTCGCTCTTAAAAAAAAAAAGTATATGTGTTGCTTGTCAAAAGCAGGATTATTTATATGCCCCCAAATTCATAGGTTCTTGCAGCTAATCTTCACGAATATTACTTGATGGGACATTATGGGCAAGATTTACTTGGTATTTGTCCTTTTTGTAAGCCCGCACATTTATTTAGAATAGCATCCTGGATTCTCTGCCGAGGAACAGCCTGCAGACCCAGCCATCCTCTGCCTGGGCCTTTGCCAACCATTGATTGCTCAGAAGATAATGGTCTCCCCAGCAGCAGTGTGGGGAGGGGGAGGAAGAGACGCTCTGGTAAGTTAAAAATGAACAAGGAGGCCCTGGCTCTCTGCCGAGGAGAAGACCAGAGAAATAGGCAAAACAGATGTGGAATGGAAAATGCTTTTTGAAAAAAAAGTTTGTGCTTGCAAGATATGAAGAAATCCACCCTGTCTTTTTCCACTTTCATGGCACGGTGGGCCTGGGCAAGTATGCCAGGGGAAGTATAAGCAGGAAGTGTCCATCCTATTTGACCAAGAAAGAGTAGGACTAGGATGGCCCCAAAGCCCTTGGCCAAAAGCAACGCTGGAGTTTAGAATGATGCCCCCATCTTTCCCGGGAGTGCGGACATGGGTGTCTGCTTCAGGTATCCCCCAGTTGGACATGGGCAGGGTGTCCTGAAAGCAAAGGACAGTAAATTGGATGTTGAGATCCTAGCAGGTTGTTAACGCCCCGTAGTTCATCTACTGCCTGGCATTCTATTCTTCTCTGCAAGGGAATGGGGGGTGGGGATGCGGGGCTATTCAGTAACTGAGATCCTTGTAAGCCATAACATCATACAATTATCCTCCCAACCTGTTTCTGACCCAGTCCAGAAGATGGTACCAAGTATCAGCAGTCCGAAGAAGAATCAAAGGTGGGAGGGAGAGGTGAATAAGTATGGGTATTTTCTAGGGAAGAGCTGATAGGGATTTTAGGAGTGGCCTTGGCCAAGTGAGGAGTGCAGGGTGCCCGGTGAGGAATCTTTCACAGGGGTACAAGGGTTCGGGTAAGTGCTATGTTGTCCATAGGATGTCCATGCTGCCCTCCCCCACCGAGTGAATTCACCACTGGCTTAGGATACTGGCAGAAACCTCTGCTTCCCCCATTGGTCTCAAGTTTACTAAGAGGGTAATGTAGGAGAAGTAAGCACACTGCCTCTATAGAAATTAAATTAGGCTTCCTAGAGTTCTGCCCAACCCTGCAGGTAGGTGCCTGCACCTGTTCAGCTGGATACATCCCCCCACCTCCACTCTGACTCCCTGCCGAGAGCCTCTCAGTCCCCTGTTCCTTGAACACATGTTCCCCTATGCCCTTCCACAGTTCATGATGACTGGGCAGCACGGGCTCAGCATTCATTGACTAAGGTCCCTGACAACAAAAGACCCACCCCCACAAAAGATCCGGGGCAAGTAGAGACCCCTCGCATGCATTTCTGGTTTTTACCAGAAGAGGGTGCAGCCATGGACTCCATCTTGGTGTCAGAAAGGAGATCCTGTGGGTTTATTAATCCTGGATCCAGCATCCCCAGCTAGAAGGCACGTGTTTCTAAGTTAACAAACAGCTACAGTGTCTTGTTGGTAGCAGCCCACGCAAACCCAGGCAATGATGATCTTCTGCCTTCCTCTTACTGTGAAGTAGAGCCTCCGTAAACACACAGCACATTTAGAATGGCCTCCAGCCCGGCTTTCTAGTTTCTTTTTAGGAACTTCAATCCATAATCATCGACTGGGCTAGGACTCCACTGATGCCACCCAGTCTTCCCGTTGCCCTGTCCTTCTGGCTCAGAGCACACTGAATCATCTCATCTCGGCATCCCCGCCAGCTCACTTAGTTTCTTCCAGTTTCTAGTTATTCCCTTTATTTATTTATTTATTTATTTACTTACTTACTTACTTATCTATTTATCGTCTGAGAGTCAGGGTCTCACTAGTTGGCCATGGCTGGCCTGGTACTCACTGTATAAAGCAGGTGGTCTCAAACTCACAGATAGCTGTGTGCTTCTGCCTCCTTAGTGCTGGGATTAAAGATGTGCACCAATTCATCTGGCTTTACATTTTGACCTTGCCACTTTGGTGGGATACAAGGCTCCACTTTGGGGATTTTTGTTTGTTTGTTGATGTGGGAGTGATTTCTTATTAATAAAGAAACTGCCTAGGCCCCTTGATAGGCCAACCCTTAGGTGGGTGGAGTAAACAGAACAGAACTCTGGGAGAAGGAAGCCGAGTCAGTGAGTCGCCATGATGCTCCCACTCCAGCCAGACGCAGGTTAAGATCCTCCCTGGTAAGCGCACCTCGTGGTGTTACAGGGATACTAGAAATGGGTTAGATCGATATGTAAGAGCTAGCCAATAAGAGGCTACAGATAACGGGCCAGGCAGTGTTTAAATGAATACAGTTTCTGTGTAATTATTTCGGGCATAAGTTAGAGCCATGTGGGCGGCTGGGTGCCGGGGACACAGCCCAGCCGCCCCGTACTACTACAGAGTGGCACCCAATGTGCTAATGAACTCCACGTAAAACCTGAGAGGGTTTAAAAAGGATAAAGAGAGAATTTAAGACAACTTTTTGCTGTTTCTGGGTTGCTTGCCGCAAAGAAATTGTCCTAACTCGGCAGCAGGAAAAAACTGGCTGTTTTAAAATGCCAGCTTTCTGGGCTGTGCCGCCATTGCGATCTCTTTCTGGCTCCGGCGGGAGACAGACCTTTTAAATAGAGCATTTGAAATAAAGCTCTAAGGCTTTCTTGGCGCCAATGTGGACTTGCTGTGTGCCTGGAACTGTGCTCAGCTCAGGGGCACCAAAAGGCTCTGAGGCAGGAGAGGCTGCTCCATGCTGAACTGTGCTGACCTCAGGCAGGAACTACCGTAATTACTGTGATAACAGCGCAGTTAAGGTTTAGACTGGGCAGGACACAGGCAGTACCGTATTACTTGTACATGGTGCAACTTAAGTTTTTAAGAACTGCTTAACATTTTAAGAAATGCTCCTGGATATTGAAAAAATGTTACAGATTCACAATAAAACAGATTCAGACATAAAAGACCACACTGTTGGATGAATGTACGTAGGCTTGAGAGAGAAAATAAAAAGAATATAGAGAATAAAGTTAATGGTTTAAAAAAAAGGGTAAAGTCTTTAAAGAGACAGAGTACAGATAGTTATAGATTAAAAGAAATAAAAAAAAATAAGCCACGTAAAAATGGAAAATTCACAGAGAGTCTGGATTATGTACATTGTGTTTTCTTTAAAATTTTTGACTATGAAGGAGTTAAGTACAGAGAGACATTTCATTATATGGGCTGCTAAGCTGAACCTGCACATATGTTCTAAAGGTATCTTGACTTCAGAATTTGGATCTAAGGACATGATGCTTTGGAAAAGTCTTTCTTTTGTTTTCACAGAGGATGAGACTCTATGGATTTCTTCTATTCCGATTTGGTATGATAGACCTCGCCCTCCTGAAAGGTTGCTGTGAACACCCTCAAAAAAATTTACTTCACTCAACTGCCAACTGAGATGAACCTGGCACACAGGTTACCCCATGAAAGATATGATTAACCGCGCCCCCATTCAGCAGGAAGCAGTTTGGAGAGAAAAAACTGCGCCCATATTCCCAAATATCATTTATAAATGTTCTTTTACATTTAAAGGGGGATATGATATAGATATGAATAATTTGCATTGGTATGGATTTTAAGGTCAATTTTGTTATATGTATATGTATTTCTGATCTTGATTAAGATATTGTGATTACACTGAGACAATGGGGATGTTCTATCGGGATCTCACCAAGGCCAGCTGGCCTGGGTCTGAAAAAGCCTGGGTTAAAACTGGTCTCACTGAACATAGTGGACAATGAGGACTACTGAGACCTCAAGAACAATGGCAATGGGTTTTGATCCTACTGCACGTATTGGCTTTGTGGGAGCCTAGGCAGTTTGGATGCTCACCTTACTAGACCTGGATGGAGGTGGGTGGTCCCTGGACTTCCCACAGGACAGGGAACCCTGTTTGCTCTTTGTGCTGACGAGGGAGGGGAACTTGATTGGGGGAGGGGGAGGGAAAGGGGAGGCGGCGGTGGGGAAGAGACAGAAGTCTTTAATAAATAAATAAATAAATTTAAAAAAAAAGATATTGTGATTATGTAGTTCATTTAAAATATAATGTATAATTAGAAATATAGGTTGCTAATGGATAATCATCGATGATAATAAAGCTTGTAGTCATGTTATTTAGATTTTTTAGATATATAGAGATATATTTCAGTTAGATAGGCATTCTTCATATCTTTCAAAGACTGCAGAATATGGCATTTAAATGTTTTAATAACTTAGGGCTTTTCATGACAATGAGACACGTCTGCTCCTGGCAGCACCAATCTACTTCGAGAGAAAGATGGGCATCGAAGAGGATCCTTATGGAGTTTGATAGCCGTTTGGGCAAGAAACTGCTCTTGCTTGGACTATTGCATAAACTGGACACAGAGAACCCGCAGAGAGAGGACTACTGAACTTGCCTAAAGGTGAGATGATCTTTCGGGGTTCCTGACTCATGAAAGAGTCTGCAAGACATTCTGCAGGACACAGCAGACAGTGACTGAACTGCCTTTGAAATTTCCTGCTTTATGGAAATGTCTCTGGATACTGTGGGCCTGTAGGCCGAAGATGGATGCCCCACTGGTACAGAGGAACTTTGGGTGACTGTCTAGGCAGCGAGATGTCTCTGTCATTTCTAGAGTTTTGGACTTCCTGTTTACTTAGGTATTATTATATCCTTCTGGAGTCTTTGATGGAGTTGAAGAATAAATAGTTATAGTTTTCCTTAGTTATGATAAAAGATAAAATAGATATAAATATTGTAACTTTAATTCTTGCTTGATAACTGTTTTGCTATATGTAATTTTACTATGTTAAAGTTAAAGCCTTTCTTTTTTGTTTAAACAGAAAAAGGGGAAATGATGTGGGAGTGATTTCTTATTAATAAAGAAACTGCCTAGGCCCCTTGATAGGCCAACCCTTAGGTGGGTGGAGTAAACAGAACAGGACTCTGGGAGAAGGAAGCCGAGTCAGTGAGTCGCCATGATGCTCCCACTCCAGCCAGACGCAGGTTAAGATCCTCCCTGGTAAGCGCACCTCGTGGTGTTACAGGGATACTAGAAATGGGTTAGATCGATATGTAAGAGCTAGCCAATAAGAGGCTACAGATAACGGGCCAGGCAGTGTTTAAATGAATACAGTTTCTGTGTAATTATTTCGGGCATAAGCTAGAGCCATGTGGGCGGCTGGGTGCCGGGGACACAGCCCCGCAGCCCCTGACTACTACAGTTTGTTTTTATTCCCTTTGTTTTAAAGGTCTCTTCCTGATATCTCTAGCTCACAAACCTGTCTCAATTCTGCCTGCTCCATCCGTCCAAATGACACCTCTACCCGATGTCTGGCAGATATGGCTGACTTGACATTCAGTGCCCAATGTCTAATCTTCCAACCTTCCCCATCTCAGCTGATAGCTTCTTTGTCCTTATTATTCTCAGGTAAAAGACCATGGTATTAGCAGGGTGGGTGGCATACAACTGTAGCCTCAGAATACAGGAGTAGATACAGGAGAATCTCAAGTTTGAGGTCATCCTGGGTTATGTAGACAAGATAGCCTGGTCTACATAGTGTGTCTTAGTTAGGATTTCTTTTGTTGTGGTGAAACACCATGTCCAAAAACAATTTTGTAGGAAATAGGGAAATTTATTTGGGCTATGTTTCCAGACCACAATTTGTCATCTAGGGAAGTCAGGGCAGGAACTCAAAGCAAGAACCTGGAGTCAGGAGGTGAAGCAGAAGTCATGGAGGAAATGCTGCTTACTGGCTTGCTCTGCATGACTTATTAAATCTGCTTTATTATAGACCTCAGGACCACCAGTCCAGGGGTGGCTCCATGCACAATAGGCTATCCCCCCATCAAATACCAATTAAGAAACAGTGCCCCCACAGGTTTCCCTACCGGCCAGTCTGGTAGATGAGTTTTACCAATTGTGGATCCTTCTCTAAAGTATGTCTGGTTGATACAGTGGAACTCAGTGTGATGACTCAGAGAAAGGGCACGAAGAAATACCACATCATCTTCTTGGTCTCACATGCTGGACCTAACACTGGTGGATCTGTCACCAAAGCCCAACCACAGTCCTGCCCCTTTCTGACTGTTGTCTCTTTTTTGGGTTACACTAACAGCCCAAGGAGTGTGGCCACAACTCTTCCCTGTATAGCCTGTTTCCATAGACCAGAGCTGTCTACTTAGCCTAGCGGGCTTTCTTATTCCATTGCTCAGAATCCTCGGTGGTCCTAACTCCTCTCTGAACAAAAGTCACATTCCTTGTAGTGGTTAAGCCCTTTGTGAGTCTCCTGTCACAGATTAGCAGATTTTGTAGCTGTTGGTTTTATTTGGTTAATCGTTCATTGCTCCCCCTCTAATATCCAAGCATCAGCAACATAGAGCTTGGAAGGAAACCAGGGCTTGACTGTGAAGCTGGAGTTGGGGTTGCTGGGTAGGGTGTGAACAGGTAGGCATCAGATTGTAATTAATAGTCTCGGAGAGTACAGATGTGGACCGAGGGTTGGTTCTTGGGAGTCCATAGGACGAAGAAGGGGTAAATGGTATGGCTGGGTTTACAGGTTGGGGAGCACCCCTGGTTGCAGGAATTAAGGGAGAGGAGGTAACAGCCTGGATCAAATCAAGGTGGGGAAGTAGTAGGGAGGCAGAGCTGAGCTAAGGATGGCCTGGCAAAGCACTGTCTTACACCCCCGCTCCATGGCATGGCAGAATGCAATGGTCAGGAGTCTGGCTTGGGCTTGGCACAAATTGCATTCTGAACTGCCCAACACCCCAGAGCTCATCACCTTCCTTTTTGGCTGTTGCTCACATAGCCCCATGCAATGTACTATCAGATTTTAGTTTTGATTTGAAAAAAAAATCCACATAATAAAATTAAGTCAAATAATGTGGGAGTCTAGGTTTGATATGAGTCTTCTACATATGACCTGCATGGAGGAAATTTGTAATTACCTTAGACCATGTAATGCGGGCAAACATTGGAACCAGCTCAGCGACAAAGGCAGACACTGTGTATGCATTGGGGGTGGGGACTCCAGAGCTGCTTGGAGTCTAAGATGGGAGGTGAAGCCCACCATCTTCATGTCTGAGGCATGAGCACACAAGTGTGGAGATCAAAGTGACTGCACCCAAAGCCTCGATCTCTCTTCCCTGGATTCGGGGCTTCATCTTCCTTTCCTCTTTGCTTTGTACCATTCTTTCATTCTTCCCCAAACACGCCCTTCTTCCTCCATGCCTACTTTGTCACGTTCACTTGGCTTAAACTCCCAGAAAGCCCCTCTAGAAGTGCTGGGATCCTGGTGGCCAGAAAAGGAATCAGACTAGAGAGCTACCCCAGATCATGCGACTGTCAGGAGACCATGACCGATGTGGTACACTTGTGATTAGGGCTGACGAGGCCAGGAAAGCAGGTAACTGGCCAGGGTTGGCTTACGGGCAGTCAGAGTAGCTGGAGCCAGCTGGAGCTTGGAGGCACTAACTGCATGATGGACACGGACAACGAGCACCTAAGGAATGATGCTTTTACCCAGCTCTTTTCTAGGGACTGGAACTAAGGGTCCTATCCTCTAGCTCTGAAGGATGTGGAGGATTTCCTTCTTCTCCAGCATCTATGGACATAATTGAGATGACGCCTCCTGTTTCCTACTCACCTAGCCTGTACCACTGAGCAGAAAACACTAGAGAAGAAGGGAGAGGTGAGGCCTTAGGGTGCTTTTCTGGTGAATGGAGTGCTACAGCTCACGGATCAACGGGAGGACCCAGTGCTCTTGCGTAGCAGGTTCAAGCCCGGGTTACTGACCCCCAGTTCCACCAACCTCTGTTTACTGACCCCCAGTTCCACCGTCCTCTGTTTACTGACCCCCAGTTCCACCGTCCTCTGTTTACTGACTCCCAGTTCCACCGTCCTCTGTTTACTGATCCCCAGTTCCACCGTCCTCTGCTTACTGAC
>JABTXL010007734.1:23816717-23837224 GCA_025134845.1 Neodon shergylaensis
AGTTCCACTGTCCTCTGTTTACTGATCCCCAGTTCCACCGTCCTCTGTTTACTGACCCCAGTTCCACCGTCCTCTGTTTACTGATCCCCAGTTCCACCATCATCTCTTTACTGATCCCCAGTTTCACCATCCTCTGTTTACTGATCCCCAGTTCCACCGTCCTCTGTTTACTGATCCCCAGTTCCACCATCCTCTAGTTGCCTCCTCTACTTTGTTCTACTCTGGGTTGGGAATCAGCTAAGCTTTGGTTGGGACTGAGTAGGATCCATGGAGAGATGTGGAAGCTAGGCTGTGGGCTCCGTGGATTCTAGACATCCTCACGTTGCATACTCTCATCTCATTGGCTGTGAGCACTGGTCAGGGCTTAGGGCAGCAGGCTCTTCTGCTGGAAAAAGGAGGAGGAAGGCCTGGCGTTCTTCAGCCGGCATCTGTGGGCATGAATGATCAGGCATGTGTGGGGAGGATGCAGAAGGGCATGGACAGACACTGGTCCCTGAAGACTGAGAGGTTGACCTTGGAGGCAGTTTGGAATCATTGAGCACTGATTTAAGGAAAGTTTTTTGTCACACTGTCTTGCCACAACCCAGGGACTACTTCTCTGCAGGAAGTGTATTCTTCACTGAGCAGGCAGTGACTTGACCCCAGCCAGTCCTCAGATTCTCTGGCTCCATCAGTCTTGCGATTCCTCTCCAGGTGGTGATTTTCATCAGGAGCAGATGGTGTTCTGTGTGCTCGTGACATATTGCAAAGATGGCCTAGAAACTGGGTGCTTGTCTAAATCCTGTGATGTCCTAAGAGACAGACATCCCTCAGGGTGGACCCATCCAGTGCCTGGGTGCGTTGCTAGAGTCGTGCTATAGGACTAACACAGTGATGCCCAGGCCACACAATCTCATTCTTAAAGGTCTGGCTTCTGTAATTTCCTAGCTCTGTTCACGGTGCTGCCTTGGAGGCTGCACCCTCTCTAGAGTCAGGGCATGTCCAGTTTCTTGCCCAGCACTGGCCACGTGAGGGGAGAAGGAGAAGCATGATTCTCTTGCAAGGACTGAAGAGTGTCTGAGCTCTGAGACAGGAGGACTACAAGCTGTAGGATAGACCTCCTGACTGCGCCAGCATCACTGGACCTCTCTGCCAGAGGAAGCCTAGTTGTTGATGGAATGCTATTTGTAAAGCTACATGTGGTTAAACTTAATGGTGGCCCTGCAAGGTACTTATCTCCACTGAGGTTCAGAGAGAGACTAGATTCTGATACCCAGGAGATTTCCACCATACTTCAGACCCAAGTCCCTTTGACCTTAGATCTGGCATTGACATTGACCAGTATCTTCTTAGACACTGGCTGAAAGTGGCAAAAAGTTGGCGCTGGTATATACTGAATGCATCAGTTTCTAATATAAGACATTAAGAAGAAACACTGAGATCAGAGCCTGTGTGTACACTTCCTCCTGTTAGGTCCATGGAGCGATCTACCTCGACCTCCTTGCAGAATGAGTATAAAAGTCTGGAAGGACTCACACATAGGAATGAAGTTCTGGTCCTCCCTGCAGAGCGGTACTTGTGATAAGTACCCAAGATCAGTCTCTCTGGGCAGGTTAGGGTCTTGAACATGTTCCCTGATGGGTATCTTTAGACAGTCTGCAAATTCAGGGACACATCAGGGCTGCACATCCTCCTTAAAGGGGAAAGACGGTCCTTAGTTTCCCAGCATCTATATCCAGGTTTTACCAGAGAGCACAATTTAGCATCCGTGACTGATGCTCACAAAAGCTCAAGCAGACACTTAGAAGGGGTTTCTGCAGGAGGAACATTACCATGAGGTTTCTCCCTCCTAAAAATGTCACAGGCGTGGATTTGAGTTATACTCCATCTTATTGCTCCGTGGAGAGGAGGTGTTCCTTTTATTTCCAGTGAAAGAAAGCTCGGTATTGTACTTTACAAATAACCAATATTTATTGTCTATTTCCCATGCGTTGGGCACAATGCTAGCGAGACATTGGGGAATTAGGTTGCCATAGTGCACAGCCCATCAGCCAGGCTGTGGGGAAGGAACCTCGTGTGTACTCTGAGGTGGGAGGATGGATCCTTGAGGGTGTGAGGCGAGAGCTTTAGTGGAAAGCAGTTAAAGAAGCCCCTTCTCCTCTTAGGTACCCTGAGACTCTACAGGAGTCAGCTCTCTGTTGAGAGTAGATTCTCTGGGGAAGCTGTTATCCTCCGCCCAGTGAGGGAACCAGAACTGGGAACTTCCTGGAGAAAGTAGGCTGTGTCCTTTGTTCAGGGAGTGTCAGGCACTTGGGTAGTGTGCAGGGTATAGGAAAGAACCTCAAAAGTATTCAGGGTGACCTTTCTGGGCATGCCAGTGACAGTGGTACAAAGACCACTGCCCGGAGGCCCACCAACATTTGAGAATCACAGAGTTGCCCTCCCCCTGCCAGAGAGACTATGGTGAATTCCTGGATTTGCTGCAGTCCGGGGGCTCTCCCCAATTCCTGGAAGCTCAGCACTGCCCTTGGAAGAACTAGTCTCACTTCCAGATGCTGAGATCTTGCAGGAAGCCTGGGCTCATCCTTAAGGACTCTGAGGCAGAGCAAGGGATAGAGGCACAAATAGATTCTCTAAGACAAAGCACATCTGCCTTTTGCCCCTTCTGTTTGAAGGTTTTATGTGCATTGAAATTGTGCCCGCAATGTTGAAATAACTTGATAGGGGGGAAGATCCTTGGACATAAATAAGCTTTAAGGAATATATTTATTACAATGATGAAGAACGGAAAAGAAAACTGCTGTTTGAGAGCTCACTGAGAGAGTGCTTGATCCTGTCTCCTGTTTGTCTTCTTCAACCGTCTCGGTCACTATTGAAGCTGCCAGGGACAGGATGGAGTGCGGAGTCTGGCTGGACCACAGGAGTGCTTAGGAAGCTGGTCCTGGCAGATGTAATGTCATCTTGACCTCTCCAGAGAGCTGCTGGGGCAGAAGGAGGCCCGGCCTGATTCCAAGTTTCTTTGCCTGGCTCTGACGACTGGGGCTCTAAATGCCATGCAAGAAAGATTGCAACTTTGGAGTAAGAGTCGGCAGAGTGGACATGGAGATTGGCCCTTCAGTGGAACCAGGGACCTAGCCAAGGTTCCCAGACTGAGAACTCTTGCCTAGCTGCTGTGCGCATTAGCATGAGGAGGCTTAAGGCGGCAGAGACTGATTCCTTCACAGATCTGCCTGGAAATCCCAAAGCCAGGTGTTGGCAATGCAGTGATCCCTCTGAAGCCTCTGAGAGCGAGCTGGCGAATCCCACTGTCAATTTGATTGGACTGAGAGAGTGCAGATTAGCAAAGTGCATCCGGGGGTTGTCTGTGAGGGTGTCTGGGAGATGAGGCAGATCTTGAGGGCTCAGACCTGATGAGCCGTTCAATCCATCTGATGGAATCGAACGGGAGGGGACTGACAGGGCTAGGTGGGAGGGCGGACGATGGGGCTTGTTTGGGGAAAGCTGGGCACTGGTGAGATGTGTGCTGGAGGGCTTGGCCCCATGTGTTAGCGCCCCTGGGTTTCTGTGCCAGGGGCGTATTGGAGTGAAGCTTCTGAAACTGAACCACATAACTTTCCCTCCTTCACTGTTCTTTGGGTATTTAGCTGCAGTACTAATCTAGTGAATACAGGAGTGCTCCTTATTTATTCCTGCTTCTGGAGGCCCAAGTGTCCTTGGTTTGTGGCCTCACGTCCTCAACCTCTGCTTTCACTGTCAAGTTGCCATCTTCCCTCTAGGCAAGCCTCTGTTTCTGTGACTGTCTTTAAGGACACTTGGGTACAGGGATATGCAAATATCAAGCTGATTGCATATGCAAAGACTCTTCAGACAAGGAAGTATCCAGAGATCTGGGGAATGTCAGGAAGGCCAATCTAAATGGAATTATCCCGATTGATCGACAAAATAGCATGTGATAAGACCAACAGCAGATAGGTAGGTACACTGCACCCCGTGCTCTGCTCTCCCTATGGCTACAACCTAATCTGCTCTTTGGTTGTGTGACAGTCTCCCTGGAATTCTGTAAGAAAGCAGTCTGATCAAGTTGTAAGGAACAAGACAGTAAGTAGCACTCCTCCTGACCTCTGAATCAAGTCCTGTCTCCAGATTTTTATCTTGTTTGAGTTCCTGCCCTGACTTAGCTCACTGGTGGGCTGTGGTGTGGAAGTGGGAGCTGAAATAAACCCTTTTCTCCGAAGTTACTTTTGGTAATGGCGTTTCATCACAGCAATAGCAGCCCTAAGACCACTTGGAAATGAAAGAACCTTGTGGATCTCCTAAGTTTTAGGGACTTTCTGAGACTTGTGAGTTGTTTACATTCTTCAGAATCGAAGGTTTCAACTCAGAGATAATTGCTACACAGCTCCTTTACTGTGGTTTTGAAACCTGACTGCAACAATCCATCCTATCAGTCTCTGCTATCTTTATTCATCAGCCCTAGCAATGAGCCCATCTATTTTAGGGACTTTTTTTTCCCTATGTTGTTCTAACATAGTATACCTTAGGGCCCTTGGTCCCACTCCAGGCTGATACCACCAGGGTATGAGTGTCACATGGGCACATAGGCTTTGACTCCCGACTTGTTTGGTTAGTGTTAATTGCTGACTTGGCAGGATCTAGACTCACACAGGAGATGTGCCTCTCAACATGCTTGTGAGGTGTTATCTTGATTATATCAATGAATGTGGGAAGAACCATCTTTACCATGAGGGTCCTTTCTTGTGGTCAGCTGATCCCAGACTGAGTAAAACAGAGAAAGGGAACTGAGTATGTTCCCCTCCACCTTTCTCTGCTTCTACCTGTGGATACAATGTGATCAGATGCTCTTGTTGACTTGACACTCACTCCCAATAGGATTGACCACATCTTGAACTGTGAGTTCAAAGGCCCCCTTCTTGCTTAAGTTACATTTGTGGGTTGTTACATTCATGAGTTGTTTTATGAAAGCAGCAGAGAAGGCGGGTGTGTCCGCATGCCTGTAAGTCCCTACCCCGTTGGAAATTCACAGCCATTCTAGCAGCCCTGGATCATCTGCTCTGCCTCTTGTCCTAGCACAGCATGGTCACTTCCTACCTCTGAGACACTGTAGAAATCAGCTGCCATCAATTGATGTCATTACTATCACCATCTTTGTATTTTAGAGTTTGTTTTTTTTAATATATTCTCTAAGATTATTAGTTCTATCTGTTTTGAAATGACTTTTTGCTTTCACCTGCTAACAATGCCAGGTATCACCCTCTCTTCAGTCTTCACCTATACCCTTGTGGGCATCAAAGCCGGTTTCCATGACTGCTGCTTCCACTCCCACCAAGCGTGTTAACCCCATGACACACACAGTCCCACAGTTGGCAGAAGTCTTACTCCATGCTGTGCAATCGGTTCTTTGAGGAAGGTAACATTTCCTTGGAACAGCCCCAGAACCTGGCCTTCTCCAAGCTACTGAAGGTCACCTGCACACAGCCTGCCTCATAGCTGGCAGCATGGTGAAGTTGTCTCAGCATCACCATGGAGACCTCTCAAATGGGCAGAGTATAAGAGGCTCTAAGAAAGGAAAGCAGGGATGCCTGGTCATACATTGGTCAGGGGTTCAGACAGAAGGTCAGTCAGGGATGTGAAAGAGACCTAGAGGGCAGATAGCCTAGAAACACATGTTTATTGTGACAATGGCTGTCACCATGACAACCACCACATGTGTTTGCTGGTGCAGGAAAGCAGTCTACTCTAAATACCCTTTGAGGTAGTCTCTTGCCTTTTCTTTTTGAGACAAAGGAAGTTGGAGTGGCTTCTGGATGTCAGCATGTCTGGCTGGAACTCCGGCCTCTCTGTCTTCAAATTGCTTAGGTTCTTTATCGTGGCAGGTACTGGCCAGCCATACTGGAAGCATGTGAGGATTCGCAGACTGAAAACACCAGAAGGAATCATTTAAGTCTTAGGAGGGTGACAGGGTGCAGCATAGCTCTAGGGCTCCAGCCTCAAACAGTGGAGGGAGGAGGCCGAAGCTGCAGTAGTTTTATCGTGCCTCTTGGTGGAAACTGTGGCTATGTTGGCATAAGTGAGGAGGGTATAAGGGATTCAGGCTGAGAGGCACTGTGCAAGGCACACAGAGAAGCTGAGTACGGCGTTAGTGGGCTGTTTGCTGCTTCCTTAGGTAGCATGTCACCATGGGCTTCACATTCTTTATCATCCATCAGGAATCCAAGGGGATTTAAAAACAGCATCTAGGACATGGCCATTGCTCAGGAGAAAATGGCTGGATGGAACCTTGGGCAATGTGGAATCCAGCAGTGCCAGGCGTCAGGAAGGCAGGCGACTGGGTGGAAAAAAGGCAACGGTCCAGCTCCAGATAGACTGAGTTTGCATCAGCTGCAGATGTAGGCATCCCAAAGCATCTGCCGAGTCTCCATGGAATATTTGTGGACAAAGGTCAGAGTACGGACTTTCTCCTATCTTCAGGAGCTTTCAGTTCACCCTAGTGTTAGGTGCAGAGACAAAACATGAAGAATCAGAGTCCTGGAAGATAAAGCAAACCTTAATAGGAAAATCCAAAGAGGGAGAGCCAGAGAGCAGTAGTGGGGAGCAGGGAGCAGTACTGAGGAGCAGAGAGCAGTACTAGGGCATATCTGGGACAGTCTGATGGAATTGGCTGATCAGATGCACATTCACATACAAGTTCTTAAACCTCTCTCCAGGTCTCTGGGTTTTAATTTCTCCTATCCACAGAGGATCATGCGCATCTTTGAAACACACCTTTCCTCACGCTGACTCCAAATATCTTTCACATTTGCCCCCCTGGCTTTACAGGCTCCTGGATCCTTTCCTTCCTTCCAAAATGCCTGAGCCAGTGTTAGGAGCTGCCTCCCGCAAAGTGTTAAACAACAGAGGAGCCTGGCAGACTTCCAAGGCACCGAGACTGCAGGCAGGCGAGCAAGCTGGCTGGCCCCACCAGGGGAGACATTTGCAACCCCGGTCGATGGAGACACAGAGGAAAAGGTTGGCCTTTCTGGAGAGGTTTCTCCCATGCACAGGCTGCCGGCTTCAGAGCCATTTTCTCATAAAGCCCAGACTCAGCTGTGAAAGGCTATAATCTAAGGGCTTAAAAATGCCAAATCCAATCCTGGGGGATGGAGAACACAAGATGAACTGCTCTCTGGTCTGGCGTTGGGAGGAGCGCACCGGTGGCTTCCCTTATCTGCTTGCTGTTAACCCAGCGCTAGCCACTGCAGGGAGCAAAAGCTTCTGGTTTATCACCTGGCCACCTGGAAGACACAAAAGTCAGGGCCCCTGGTGGACAGCCACTGCTCTGTGGGTCATTTTGCACTTCTGTCAAGGGCAGATAAGAGCTGCCCCACTCCACTTGGAGATGTGTGGAAGAGAGATGTGATTTGAGCAGTGTATGCATTTTATAAATTGAAGCAATCTGGGCAATCAAGGTAATCTACATGTTGCCTGTTTGGGGTGTAATGTCTTCTCTTAGAGCTAGACCGTTCCTGTGGGTTTGTTAGTTCTTTGAAACCAGTCCTCTCTGTGAACACATTATTTTTTATATAGTTTTTGCTTTTTCCTTTTGCTTGAACCTAGAATGATGTACTATGTCTATTTTTGAAGACTGCTCTCAATAGCCAGGTAATGGGTACTTTTGGGGATTCATGGGCATGAGCTGAGGCACAGACATTAGCATAAGGATAAAATAATAGAGGGGGGGTAGAGAATTCTTAAATTCCACTTCTAACTATTGAGCCCCACACAGCAGAGACTCCTAGATTTGAACCTGTATTCTTGAATACCCAGAGATCTCCACAGCAACCAGTTTTTTAGACCAGTAAAGACCTCCGCCTACTCGCCAGCTCTGGCCGTGTCTGACTTTCCTGCTAAGTCTTTATCAGATCCGCTCAGGCATTCTTACAAGTTGCTTAGTCGGGAGAAATCAAAGCCCTTCTATGTGTTTATTTATGTATTTATTTTTCACATCAAGTACACAATCAGGTTGACATTTTGAGAATGCTGGACACGGTTTTAAAAACAAAGCACCATGTGTCATCTCATCCTAGAGAGATGCGGTCACTGTAAGTATTCGTTCTGAGGAGTTCTGTCTTCATGGGTGTTGTTAGCTGTTCTTTTATCTGTAGGGTGTGCTGACCAAACACTTGAGGAAACAGCTCCAACAAAGGACTCATTCTATGTCATGCTTTTAGAAGGTTCAGCCCATAGGTGCTTGGCTCCCCTCCCTCGAGCAGAGCATCATGTTGGTAGGACCATGCCATAGAGGAAATCCCTTTACCACATGGCAGACAGGAACCATAGACAGAGAGGAGAGGCTGATTCTGAGGCATACTTACTCTTCAGCCTGCTCTTGCCAGTTAAGTCCCACATCCTAAAGTCTCCAGAACACCCCAAATAGTACCACCAGTTGGGACTGAGTGTTCAATACATGAATCTATGAAAGGCTTCCATTTTCACACTCTAATAATTTTGCCTTTGGTCCCCAAAGTCTAATGACCACCTCCATAGTGCTGGATGCTTCTAGTTTGTTTCCAAGAGTCCAAATCTTTTTTAAAAATCTTATAATTCTTTACTTTTTGACAGTCCCATACGCACACATAGTGCACTGTGACTATGTTTATCCCTTTACTTCCCGTCAGCTCCCTTCCTTTCCCATTGACCTCTTCTTCACAGCCTCTGCCCTCTAGTAGCTATATCCCTGAAGAACATGACACCACCCTTGCCACCACCCTTGATTCCCCACTACCCCGATCAACCATTAATAACTAATAACACTTCAGAAGGTCTGGGGCCTCAGGAATAATTCCTCTGCTGCTCACAGAATATTGAATGCTTAGTCCTGTGAGGCCTGTGGACCCCTCTGCATGATGGATGTCAAAGGGTCCAGTTCTAGGCAGGTGTCCGTTGCTGCTCTGTGTTCACAAGTGCGATGGTTGTGACATACTACAGTTGACAGTGCTTCATGGCACTCCCCCAGCTCTTAATTCTTTCCTCCCATCTTCCTGGATGTCTCCTGGGTTTGAGAGCTGAGATAGATGTCTCGTTTAGGAATATGCACTTAACAATCCCTTATTACCAGCATTTAGACCAGATGTGAGTCCTTGTCTGAGTTATCACTCTCTGCAAAGGCCGAGAGCAGAACTAGTCTATAAAACAAACCTTTAGAAGGGAGTTTGAGAACAGTCTCACTTAGGGAAAGAACAGTAGTATTTTCCAGGCATAGGCTTTTGACCAGGCTTATAGTACCAGATATGTATTTCCCTCCATGGAGCAGGCCTCTGATCCAATCACAGAGTGATTGGTTACTTTAAATCATCATGCCACTATTGCATCAGTGAATGTGGTGATACTCTGTCTGTGATCTAACAAATACAGCTTGTCGGAAGATTAGAGTGTGGAGCTAAGCCACTAGTTAGCCACAGAGACCAGGCAGTGGTGGCACACATCTTTAATCCCAGAACTCAGGAGGCGGAAGCAGATGGATCCCTGTGAGTTCAAGGCTTCCCTGGTCTCCTGGAGATTGATCTGGTCTCAAATAGAAACTGAGCTAGGTGGTGGTGGCTCACACCTTTAATGCAAGTACTTGGGAGTTACATGCCTTTAATCCCAACACTAGGAAGGAGACAGGAAGGGTTATGGCTGGCTGGAGAGAGGAATATAAGGTGGCAAGAGGCAGGAGCTCAAAGCATTCAGTCTGAGGATTCCTAGAGACAGGATTGTCCATTTGGTCTGAAGATTCAGTAGAGGTAAGAACTAGTGGCTGGCTGCTCTGCTTCTCTGATCTTTCAGCATTTACCCCTATATCTGACTTAGAGTTTTTATTATTAAGACCAGTTAGAATTCAAGCAGAAAGTGAGCACATCTTGTTAGGTATGTCAGTACTGCAGTTTGCCTGGTCTATAGCTGGAGGAGACTATAGAGAGTTTTGTTCCCCAGCAGCCCGCACAGCCCTGTCCTACACTATGGATGTTAGCCAACAGAGAGAACTTCAAGTTCAGTGACAACTTGATTCCAAGAGTTCAATCTCAACCATCCCATCGCTGTTCAAAAGTTCAACTCCAGAATCTGAGACTCATGGATATCTCTTAAGTGTAAATCATAATTTATGAACTTCCAACACACAGTAACACAGAGTAGATGCCCTCATTATGAACAGAACAGGAGAATAAAAGGATTGGACCTCAGCAACACTGAAATCTAGCAGTGCAAACACTAAACCCTATGTTTCCGTGTCTGACATGTGGGGCACACGGTGCCATGGTGTGAGCTCCCACAGGCTGGGGAACCCCAGTCCTACTTCTTTATTCTTTGTAACCAACCTTTTCTTGTGCTAACTCCATTTGCTTCCTATAGGTTTTCTCGGCAGACTTTCTACATTCCTGGTGTCTCTAACTTCCTGGACACTCCACTGTGAACCGACTATCAATGTATCTATGAAGCATTGTCTACAGAGACTCTGATCCTATTATGCATCGCCTTACTTCCAAGATTTTTACTGTAGTGTGGGCAGGAATAATATGAAACTAAAAGCCTGAAGAGCCAGATTACATAGGGAACACAAATTCAGCTGTGTGGTGACTGCTCTCCTCTCCCTGGACTAAGGCTGCTACATCACCGAATACCTGGGTGATCGAATGCCCTATAGTTAGCATAGAGAAACAACTCCCTGGTTCTCTGTAAGGAGCATACACCATGCTCTTCTCACGGGAGTCTTTCAAAAGAGCTTACTCTTTGATAGCCTTGATCCTAGGTGGGGTCTAGCCAATTCCAGAGATTCCCTCAGGTGTCTTCCCTACTGCCCCTTTGAAGGCACATGCCTTCTTCATGGAGTAACTAAGCTCCTCTACAGTCAACCCTTCACACCCTTATTTTCTGGCCAACTTGTAACTTTTTCAGATTGTCATAGTCTTCCTTTTTCTCATTACCATAGTGAAAACCTGGCTAAACCAGCTCACACCAGCCTTGCCACAGTCTGAATCCAATTCCCTGTGGAATTTTTGTGCCCATCTAAACAGAAAGCCTTGTGAGTCAGGTTTTCACTACCTGACTACTAATGGATATTCTAGTCTTCCAAGATTATACAAGAGTCACCCTGTAGGTTCTGCTTATTATATTCTATGTTTTCTCTAATCCCTATCTCTAAGATCTTCCAAATTCCTTCCATGAACTGGCCCAAGGGCTTAAGAGTCACACGCTGGTCTTATCTCAGAAGCAGTTACACTTTTATGATATAATTTTCTGTGTTTAGAGAATTTTTTGTTGTTGTTGTTGCTGTCAATTGGCTGAGCAACTTGGACAGAATCCACTCCACAAAGTTGTCTTCTCGCTTCCACATATGGGCTGTGGCAATGCCTCCCTGCCCCATCATATACACACAGATACAATGATAACAATAGTTAAGCTTTCTTTAAAAGGAGGAAATACAGCAGCTCATGGCTTCAGTGGGGTCAGGAGTGCATTGTATTCTTGGGCATAACATCATGGTGTATGAACTTACGGAAAAGCCTGATCATTTTGTAGCGAATGAGAAGCAGAGAGGAAGAGACAGTTTCCACAGCCACCCAGGATATCACCAGTGGGTGGGACCACAGGTCAACATGTGAGTATAAGGAGTCTCACTGTCAACCACAGCAGTTACTACGTGTGTCTCTGCGACTGTCTGCTGTGTTGTGGCTTCATGAAGTCCTGTGGAGTTTTAAATATCTTACTCTTCTAGCACCTTCCACCAGGGATCATTTGTAGCATTATTCCAGTGGCTGATTAATATTTCAGCTAAAAAGGCATTTTCTTACTTTTCCTGTCTTGGCTCTTTATGTTTCCAGTAGAATAGGCAAGGCTCTCTGCTGTCATCCAGTGTGTTTGGTTGTTCCTGGGCCTTCATCTGAAATAGAAGCTTCAGCGCACAGGGTTGCCAGTGATTCACACGAAGAGCACAGCATAACACACAGCAGCTCATACGTGACAAGTAGTTGTTGCCCATGAATGGACTCTGCTGTCTTCCCGTGCAGATGTTTGAAATGATGATGCAGTGAGATACATCGCATGAGGATCTTTATGTATTTTTGTTGTTAATTGATGGAAAATTCTGCAACAAAATATTGATAATCAGAAACTGTTGGTGTTTATATGAACCTTGATTAATTTGTCAAATTTTAAAATAGAAATGGCAGCTACTAGCTTTCTTATGACCAGCATATGAAATTACTATTTATTTCCCTTCTTCCCAAATACTCACTTGCATTTATTTTCCTGCCTATCAGTTCCATAGGCACAATGATACACAGCTTTTAATCTGAACTATAACTCTAGTGGATGAGAAAAAATTTTGCATCTTTATTAATCGTTTATATTTTCTGTGGGCTATTTCTTTTCATTTCCAGTGATTTTTCCCTTATTTCTTTGTGAAACTTCTCTGCGCTTTGAGAAAGCTGATCTCTTACACACAGCAAATACTCATTTGCTCCTGCCATTTAATTTTGCCATGATGCTTTGTATATACAAAACTTCTACGTTTTTCTGTAGTGGAACTCACCTGGCTCTTTATGATGTGTGAAGTTTTATGGAAGAGCATTGGATTGATTTTCCCTCACTCCCAACTATTGATAGCAAGGGCTCATAACTGAGAGATTGCCCTTTATTGAAGGACCCTGAGTGTCCCCACTGCAGAGAAAGGATCCCCTATTTCTTGGTATGAATGGATTGCAGATAAGCCATTTGCAAGATAGAGTCTGTTGGGCCTCACGTGGTGGGGTCAGTGTTGTGGTTTGGGATCTGAGCAGTGGTGAATCTAAGGCCCCTCGATATACACACCTGTCCTCTCAGAATCCATCTCAATCCCACATTTCTGATGTTTTACCATCTGTCGCCAGGCCTCCCTCCCTGAAATAAGTCAGGGGCTTGAATTAATTTCTTGCTACATTTGCTTGGCCCTTCATTTATTCCATATGTTCATCGCCTTCATGCACAGTGTTCCCTTAAGGCTGCACCGCGGCTCCCTATTCCAGTCCCTTTCCCTGGTCCACAAAGTATGCTTTATTGTCCTTATTAATCCCTCCACTGATACTACCACAAATGCTATTATTTTTCAAGAAAATTAGGGCAATTTTTAAAGACCTCATTATTTTACGTGGGCGAAATAAAAAGAGTTGTCTTCCAACAGGCCGCGTCCTTGCCAAATTTGTGTTTTAGTTGAATTCTCGCTCCACAAGACTTGGCCTGTTTTCAAAAGCCTAAACTTGTGACTTGATTCATTAATAAACTTCTGTAGGGACCAGAAAATCCAGAAGGGTCCCAGAGAGTCTTGAGTAAGAGCTGTAATTCCAGTCCCGTCCCTTGTTCTAGAAGTTTTGGGGTGGATGTCTATGGGGTCCCTTATGTGTGATCAATGAGCTCCTTGCAGGGAGGGAAACTGCAGATCATGTGGTCCAGACCCACTTGCCACTTGTTCCTCACTGACATGGATGTTTTGGGTCTTCTTCTGAATCCAGAACAGTCCAAGTAGTGGTCAGAGGAAAGGGTCTGTGAGTAAGGATGACTCAAGATGTCTTTGCATGCAGGCTTCTTGGCATCAGGGCCTTGCTGGTGGCTCTTCTGGTTTTAACACATATAACTGCATTTCTAACACTGGATCAAAGAGCTAAACATTCTCAGGGACATCAAAAAGTACACCAAAGAGTCCAAAATGATTCTGTGGTACTCTAGAATCAAAATTCTTTCCCTGTTTGATAGTCCAAACTCTTCCCAGAATGAGTTCTTCAGGCAATTATATCATGAGCAACACTCAGTGAGGCACCGACTTCGCCAATATCATAAGACTTATTGGATGATGACTCAGTATTTGCCTAGTCATGGGTCACAGCTTGAAGTCATGTGGGCTGCTCAGCAGCAGAGGTTGAACAGTGGGTTGTTGGGAAACCATGAAGTGAGGAGACCTTACGGCTTGGAGTGAGTCGGGAAACAACCTGTTCAGCCAGTTTGCATGTGTCTTGCTCAGTATATGTTCCTATACTATAAGGAAATACCAAGGCTGCGTGGTTTATAAGGAAAAGATAATGCATCTAGGGTCTTTTGTGGCCCCAAATTGCAAGCGGCATGATGTTGGCTCTAGTGAGACTCTTCTTGCTGCACAATGCCTTGGTGGATGGCATCATGGTGAGAATATGTGAGGGGGGCAGATGACATCACTGGATGAGAAGTGGCTGGAGAGGGGGCAGGTGTGCTTCCTCTATGGCGATTTTCTCATCTCATTAAGTCAGTATCCCAAAAGAACCATCTTTGTCCCTCCCAAGGACAGTGTCTATGACTTACATCTTCTACTTCCCAAATGCCCCCCACCCTGTGTTACCACACCAGGAATAAAGACTCCAGCATATAATAAACCCCTACCCCATGGAGGATAGGAGTAGCTTCTATTCTAAACAAAGCCAGCATAGTATAAGCCCCTCCGGGTTGAAATGGCCTCAAAGGTTTTGTCCCAACCCAGCAACACTGCCCCAACCCACATCGCTCCTCTTTCCGGGTTCTCAAGTACAAGACTGCAGAAGCATCCTATGAACTGAAGAGTGAGGTGCAGAGAAGACTCTGAGGGGACATATGGCCCCTCAGAGGTCTGGCCTTGGGGCTGGTCAGGCTCTGATTAGCTCTTGCAAGGTTGCTGACCCTGTCTAGCTGCTCAGAGCTGGGTATATAGTGGGGCAGTAAGGTAGCCTCCTGTACTAGGGGACAGTATCTGAGGTATCAGAAATATGATGTCTGGATCATATGGAATGGACATAATCCGGTTCTCTTTCTTTCTCTCTTCCCTTCTTTCCCTGGAGTGGCCACAGTTCTCTTTTTTTTTGCAAGAGAGTGGGGCTGAGTGCTTGCCAAGGCCCCTTTGGTCTCTAACCCCAGAGGGAAGGTTACACAGCCTAATTGCCCATAGTCCTGTCCATGCCACCACTTCCTCTGGGAACCTGTTTCAGAGGAACCTCTGATGATCAGTTAGTGCCACTTCCCTAAGACCCAAGTACAAACAATGGGGCCAGCCTTGCTCTGCCACCAGGCTTCCAAGTATCAGCAACCTGGGAAGCTAAGCGACCATCAGAAGCACAAGGAAGCAAGGGGAAGCCCACCTGGGGCACAGAGGGTCTGTGGAGGACAGGGACATGAGTGTTCCACTAAGTCCCTCAGGGGTCAAGTCAAGGAGCCGATCTTAGGGCCGCACCAATGAGTTGTATAGTTGTTTATTCCCAGCATGGAATAAAGCTAAAATGGTCTGACAGTGACTATTCACACACACACTGTAAAAACCTTGTATCTACTCCGCTCCTCCCACTGATCAGTGCAGCCTCTTAGCTCCTCCTCTTCCTCCACAAATAGCAACAATATCTTCCTCCTGGTCCTATCCTTTCAAACCCTCTTTTTCTTCAGTTGCCGCCCAAGCCCTTGAACTTGGCCCAGCCCTGACTTGTGTCCCTATCCCCAAAGTTCTTCAAAAATCTAACCTCTTCCTGAACACTACCCACCCACAACTTGGCTGTGAAGGACCAGGCTGGCTTCGAGCGAGGGGCAGAGTGAAGTTAGAAAGTGCTCTGGTTTTAATCTCGGCTGCTACCCAAGTGGGACCTTGGGCATGATGCCAACCCTCTTAATAACTGAGGAAAGGGAACAAGTGGAGAGGGTGCAGGCGGGGAGCCAGAAGATGTGCTGGGCTGATTAGACTCCATCCAAAGAGCAGATCTTTGCTCTGGAACTGGGATGGGGAAATGCAATCAGTCACCCTCCTTGCGCTTGAGAGAGAGAGAGAGAGAGAGAGAGAGAGAGAGAGAGAGAGATCATTTATTTACTAAAATCGTCTTTTCCTGTTCTTAGTCTAGTGATTTGCTAATTCTGTGTTTAATAATACACAGGAAACTGGAGGTTTTCAAGATTGTAGCTACTGCTTCCTCTCTGAAGACTTAAGGCAACCATCCCTAGGAGAAGTGGTTTTTTTTTTATATTTATATTCATTTTCTTGAGACTGTTAAGTATTGGCTCTGCATGGTACTGGCTGTGAGTTGATGACCCAGAGTCTCAGGGTCTCTCCTTGTGGATTTTTATTGCTCCTGCTTCAGACAGTCATATCTTCACCCAATGTTCATTTTTCTCCTTCCTCCCATAACTGTAAATTCTTAGTTGAGCATCTGGTCCTCTAAAATAAGGATTTATTTTGTCGCTTTCTTTGTATCTAAGAGTGACTAGGGAGAAAGGCACTGGTCCAAGAGGCTTAAGCAAAAGGTTCAAGCCTAAATACCAAGCAGTGCGGTTCTAATGGTGACAGCATGCAGGTCTCAGTGGTGACGGCATGCAGGTCTCAGTGGTGACAGCATGCAGGTCTCAGTTCACTTCTTCTTTGCTGTTGGTAACAGCATGCGAGTTGTAGTTCTAAGTCACATGTGGGGGATAACAGTGTGCCACCCCCCCAAAAAAATAAAAAGAAATAAACCAGAGTCTCTGATATGTGTGGAGCCAGTAACTTAGAATTAGCCATCTAATTTCTGAATTTACCTTGTTTTGGATAAATTGTCCCTGGGTCTTTTTTCACCTAGGCATTTTCAATGCTCTCCAAGGCACACAGCAGAGATGCTCCCCGTGTGGAAATGGAAGAAAGAGATAAAAGCAAACCACCACATGTCGTCACAGTTTAGTCCAAAATGCCACCCATGCGCTTCCATGTTTAAATGCTCGTGGCATCCCTGTGGATGGTTGTGAAGCCACTGAGGCAGGGCATGTAGCTGGCAGAAGTGGCTGTGTCCCTGGAGGACAGCCTTCTAGGGTTGTAACCTGGAGAGGCTGTCCTGTATGTTCCAACCAGTACAGTCTGTGCTGCCCCTGGCACTGTGTCTTCTCTGCTGTCACAGTCTGTATTCCTGAACCACAGGCCAAACAGACCGCTTTTCCCTTAAGTTGGTACTCTCATGTTCTGTTTTGCTTTTTTTCTTCTCTTCAGTGGTGAGAAAAGTAACTAAAGAAAGAAAATTGATACCCCAAATGGTACCAATTGCTGTAATAACTCTATGTGGTTTTTAGGCCTATGGAACTAGTTTGATGCTGTGTTGAATCAGTGAGCTAGAGATGCTGGGATTAATGCTTTATGGGCTATTCTGGGAATGTGGAAGACCAGAATGGAGTAGAAACAAGAAACTAAAGACAACCGTGCTAGTGGAGTTTCAGACAAAAACAAGGACTCTGTTGGGAGGTAGCTGAGAGGCCACTCACATTGTATCCTAGCAAAGGATTTGGCTGAGTTCTGGTTTTGTCCTGAAATCTCGAATGAAACTCAATTCAAAATTAATGCACCAATAATTTTTTGGTGAAAGAAGTTCTAAGACAGCATGGTAGTTAGGCTGTGGCATGGTTGCTGCAAATTGTGTTTAACCAGATTTATATCAAGACTGCAGAGCCCAAACAGAGCAGAAAAATGCAACCAAAAAGCTTTGCAGTTTGGCAGAGAAAGGCATGTGGTCACTTAAAGTTGTAGATAAAGCGATTGTAATTGGTAAGGGCATTGGTATCATTAAAGAAAAATCACACATCTTTTCTGGGCCAATGGGGATGGGGGCTATAGAGTGAAACTTGATCACCCACAGGAAGTTTCATGGTGTAAAAATGCAAGCCCATTTGGAAAAGTTTCCTTTAAAGGGATAGTGACTGGTGAAATAGAGCCTCCGAGGTACCTTGCTCACATAGAGACAGCTAGGTTAATGTTGTCCAGGCTCAGCCTCATAGGCACCCATTCATAGACTGCAGCAACCGGGGTCTAGGCGCTCAAGCATGCTTCTCGAGCTGACCACGGAATTTGGCATCATCCATGCGGTGCTGGTTGTATAGGCATGCAGGATGCAGGAATCATAGAGTAAATGAGGCTTGTGCCAATGTTGCAGAGGATGGTTGACACAGTGTGACAGTTAATGCTTGTCAGATTGGCGTACCCAAGAAGAGAGAAGAACCTCGGATTGGCCTGTAGGCATGACTGTGAGGTATTTTCTGAGTTGCTGATTGACGTAGGAGGATCCAGCCCACTCTGGGTGGCATCATTCTTAGGCATAAGGAAGCTAGAGCAAGCCAGTAGGCAGAGTTCCTCCACGGCTTCTGCTTCAGGCTTCTGCTTTGAGTTCCTGTCTTAGCTCCCCTCAGGGGTGGATATTTTAACCTTTGAGATAAAATAAATCCTTTTGTACTCTAAGCTGCTTTTTCTCAAAGTGTTTTCTCACAGCAACAGAAAGCAAACTATGCACAGAGAGGTAATATCTGGCAACCCATATTATCCTTAAGGATCCCCTGAGAGCTGCAAATGAACTATGAAGGCACAGCTTCAGTTTCAGGGAAGACCCCAGGATGTTGGAGGTGTCGGCAACATGGGACTTCCTCCAAGGAAAGTAGCAGTCCAAGCGAGACACCACATGAGCTGCTGGTGGAAGGGTTATAGGGATGGAACCTGTTGCCGCCCACATAATCCTACCATGCGCTATATGTAGAGCTACGAGACTTGATGTTTCCCTGCTTAATTTTGGTCTTCTCTGGATCCAGAGTTTTCTTTTAATCCTCATTCCTCCCTTTGGGAAGGGAGTATTTTCTCTCTGTAACCATAAATCAGAAACACGTAACTCAGTTTTTGTTGTTAATTTTGCAGAGGTTCATAATTCATAGAGAACCCCAAGTTTACAAAGAGACTTGGAATTTTTTAACAGTAGGACTATGGAGATCTTTGAAGTTGGACCGAATGCTTTTCGCGTTATGAAATGGTGATGAGACCATAGAGGCTGGATTGGAATGAGAATTTGAGCCTGACATGGTCACCTCAGGTTCATGTGCATATACGCTTGGCTGCCAGCTCATAGAAATGTCTGTGGTGGCAGTGGAATATTTGAAGCATGGTTACCATTGTAGGTTATTGGGGAACTTGGACCTTGGGGGTTATAACCCAGGTCTGCCTCTGGCCTGATTGATCTCTCTGTTTGCCAATCTATCAAGGTATGGACAGCCATGCTGCAGGTTTCTGCCACACAGAGAAAGGCTCTATGATTGTCTTTGCCACAGCAGGTTGTGGCCTCCAAACTGAATCTTCCTTCTTGAAGTTGTTTCTGTTAGCTATTTGGTCTCAGATATAGAAACAATGATACAGTACATTATCAGAACTTGGGCTATTGATAACTGTCTTGTGATGATGGAGCAGAGGGAATTATAAGATGGACAGGAAAGACCTCATCTCACCAGGGGAGCTGAGAGAATGGACTGAAGCCCACAGAGACAAACAGGGGTGATTCAAAGTAGAGGAGACAACATGTTTCAAACCACCCACGCGTCTGGATACAGATTTTAGTTGTCAGGATTTCTGTTGACAAAGTGTGGTCGATGACCTCTAAGGACTTTCAGATCCCTTGTAGGAGTCAATGTCCTACCCTCAAATGGGGTCGTCTCACAAAGATTCTCTAGGAAGGGCAGAGAGGCCTTTGGAGGGCTGTGGGGTCCTTCTAAGGCTGCTCCTCTCTGAGCCCCACTTCTTCTGAGCAGATTTCCCCAGCCGGGTGCCATGTCCCAGAGACATTTCAGGCTCTAGAAATGCAATCTTCACACAGATGGGAGACACTCTCCACCTGGAGTTTCAAATCCCCATAATTTTCTGTGATTGTGTCTCTCCTGAAAAGTTCCCACACCAATCGGAGAAATAAGACACATACAATGAGAGCCCAAGCATTCATATCTCGATGCCAGACTGAGCGGATTAGAGAATGAGGCACAGACTGTGGGAAGGGGCACTGTGTGAGGAGGGAGAGTGGACCAGGGAAGAGGTGACTATGGAAGGAAAATATTCAGAGCAGAGAAGATATAGTGAGGGACAAGGGGACTCAGATGGAATAAGGGAGGATGAAGGAAAAGGGCACACTTGGAGGCTGGTAGATGGGCCAGGGGAGGCATCCTCAGAGTATAAAGGATGAAGGAGGGGCAGTTATGTTGGCAGGGGGTACCCCCTCAGACAACCCTTCATCTCAGATTTTTCCAGTGGTCCTTTATCAATGGTAACTCACCTTGAAGCTCAAGAACAGGTTAGGTATAGTATTGGGGTAGCAGTACCCATATCAGTTCTGTGACCATAGCAGCCACAGTGGCACAATGCAGGGTGGCATGCTTCAGGAGGTGTGTGATGGTACAAGTGACATGATGTGCAGGTGTGTGATGGTGCAGTTGGTATGATGGTGCAGGTGGTGTGAGGGTGCAGGTGGTGTGAGGGTGCAGGTGGTGTGAGGGTGCAGGTGGTGAGAGGATGCAGGTGATGAGAGGATGCAGGTGATGAGATAATGCAGGGTGGTGTGAGGATGCAGGTGATGAGATGATTCAGGGAGATGAGATGATGCAGGGAGATGAGAGGATGCAGGTGATGAGATGATGCAGGGAGATGAGAGGATGCAGGTGATGAGAGGATGCAGGTGATGAGAGGATGCAGGTGATGAGAGGATGCAGGTGATGAGAGG
>JABTXL010007734.1:23837736-23907081 GCA_025134845.1 Neodon shergylaensis
ATGAGAGGATGCAGGTGATGAGAGGATGCAGGTGATGAGAGGATGCAAGGTGGCCTGATGCATGTAATTGTGATGATGCAGGTGGTGTCATGAGGCAGGCAGTGTGAACAGGCAGGGTCCATGATGCATTCATAGAAGGATCTCAGCACATGGTAAGGTGGTATTTTTGTAAGCAACTCTAGAGACAGAACTTTATGGACACGATTTTATAGAAAAGAAAAATGAATGTTGGAGACGTTTCACAGCCTTCACGCTGCAACAAGGGGTTCAAATTCCAACTCTACTTTTGAAGCTACCTAGCAGCCGCCCCCACGAGCTCCTGAGGATGTGTGTAGGTGTGACAGGCTCCACGCTGTATGTCATGTCCTTCTTTCCTGTCTTAATTAAAGCTGTGCATGTTAATTTTTCCCTCACTTTTAAACTCAAGGGTCATTCATAGCTCATTGACAATAGAAATCCAACAGTTTCCCCCCTAAAGTAAACAATAATTAGCCAAACTAACATTTAGTTTGATAAACTTAATTTGCAGAAAGCCTGCACCTTACATTAACCCAGGGATTATCCGCTCAACAATTTCTTGAGAAATCCATGAGGTGTGGGGCTCCATGAGAGACTCATGTAGTGTTATGCATAAGCTAACCTGGTCTACTCTGCTGGGCACCTGGTGCCCCCTGGAGCTTCTGCTTTGTTCTCAACTTCCAGGTTTAGAAAATAATCATAAAACTTTAAAGTATAGGCTTCTTATTTTGCAGGCAGAAAATATTAATTTACCCGTAATCTACCACTCTACTCTCTGGTTTCAGAGCCTCTGCACTGTTGACATTTCTTTCTCACTGGACCAGCACCCTACAGACACCTGCATGTGCCAGGTGCAGAACTGAGACCCTAGGTTGCACCTGTAGCTCATGGGGGAGCACCCACCTGAACTGTCCAATAAGAAGGCTTCCCCACCCAGTCCTTTCTGTCCCTTACTTCATGGGAGGATATAGACCAGCAGACCTCTGATACAGGCTGTCATTTAGGACCCAGGTCTTTCCGTGTTATGGGCTTCCAGAGCCTCTGCAGCCAGCCATCACTGGGAGAGAAGAGAGGCATCTGGGGTTCCTGAGTCTGGAAGGAGCCCTTCTAACTGAGCATAGCACACATTTTCAAGATGACTGACAATATGAGTCCAGCTGTACATGGAGGAAAGTTGGGCCTCATTGCATCTGGGCCATGGCTTCCTCAAAAGGTTGATGGGGTGATGGAGTCTTTATGACGCTTGCTGTCTTTCAGGAGGCTATGTCAGAATCAGGGGGATTTTCTATGTCATGCCCTTTCATATGCAGTCATATGAAACCACAGAGGCTGTCAGGTGTTCTCTCTCCCTTTCAGATGCCAGCAGGAATGAAGGAGGCCATATAGAACACACATGCACAAGTTCACATGTGCTCACAAGTTCTGAGGGAATGGTTGCAGCCGTCTGGCAGGGGCCCTTCCTCATGAGGGTAGACGGCAATGAAGAAGGCCAGGTGTTTTCAAATGCTACAGTGTTTCTTATGCAGATGTTTCTAATCTGTTTAACTGTGTCCCTTTACATGGGTGGCAGAACGGACTGAGTCACAGCTATGACCCGTGAATACATAACTCAGACCAGGTCTCCTGGGGGACTGAGGAAGACGAACAGCACATAAAGAGCTGGGGTACCACTGCAGTTGGAGTATAATGTTGACTAGAATTTGGCCCGAGACTCAGCCCCAACATAGCGGCCTTTTCTCTCAAGCCTCAGCTCTTCTGAGTGTGCCCCACTTTCTCATGACTCTCTGCAGGACCAAGCCCAGCATCTCTTGACTCGTACTTGCTCACATTTTTCTCCTCATTCCATTTCACAAAGTCCTGGCCTTGTTAAGTCATCAGGGATCACTGGGGATGATGAAGAAGGGGACAGAATGTGCCTGGATCAATCTGGAGCCTCTGTAGACTAGAGAGAAATGGGGTGTCAGCTGAACCTCATCACTTCCAGGGTCATGACGATGTCCTGTGCTCTCTCACTGTCAGAGTGAGGCAGGAAACTCTCAGGATGCCATTGAGAAAGTTCATCCTCAGAGCACAAGGGACAGAAGCAGGAGTAGAGTCAAGTGGCCACAGGACAGAGTATGTCCCAGTAGGCCCATGAGGTCACTGGGAGATTCTCTGTGGGGACATATTCATAGGCTTCACCTCTGAATCAGACAAGGAGAAATAGCTATGGTTGAGGACTCCCCAGAGCAAGAAGCCCAGACATTCCTGCTGAACGTAGTACTCGTGGAGCCATGGAATGCCAGACATGGTACCTACAGCATGAACTCTCTGTTTCTTTGAATATCCCAGGAAGAGTCTGGGTCTGGGCCTTGGTCCCCTGTCAGGGACATAAAGAGGAACAAACTGCAGGGCATGCAGGGCACAGCCAGTACCACATGTAGAGGTCCAATGGTAGCCACATGTCTGGGGCTGGTGAGCACAGATCTACTCCAGGGTGGGTATGAGGTGAACACCTGGGTCTTGATGCTGTGCCGATGTGGGGGTATAGGGCCCTCCCTCATGAACCCCAAATTTTCGCCACTAAGTTAGACTCAACTTCTGTCTTAGGCTGGTTCCACATAGTTCCTGAGGCGCCCCTGTTTCCCAGGGTGATGATCAACATCATCATAAGTGCCGGTTACCTTGGCACTTGCTGTAGGACACCAGGCTGAGCCTCTGACCTCCTGTTTACTGGCTTTCCCCAAAGCCACAGAGCTTCTGTTTCCATATGGCTGGGCCAAAAACACCTGCAGTATTAGATGCTGAGTTCACTGCACACACACACACACACACACACACACACACACACACACACACACACACACACAGTGCAAGGCAGCTCATCCAAAGGTAGGTAGGGATCAAATTGTCTAGATACATTCACACAACACTCAGCCCCTTTGCCCCTTGCTTTTTATATAAATATTTTTCCCAATACAATTTCTAAGTTTGAGCAAAAGAGAAAGCATTATTGGAAACTTCCTAGGCTTAGGTGAAACCATTTGCACGAAAGGGTATGTTTGGAGGTAATGTTCCCACCATTATTACTAGTTGAGTTTAAATTGCATATAAATTAAGATCCTGAAATGAGGATAAGTATAGCATAATAAGTTGTAAGTTTTATTCTCTGTAATTGTACAGAAAATACTTTAATTTAAAAATTTCCATAGTTAAATCTTGCTTTTAAGGCATTATTTCAGAAATGAACACATCAGTTCTTTCTCTTTCTTCTTGAAATAATTTTTCAACACCTCAAAAGTGTCCACGTATGTTGTGCTCGATTTGGCAACACATAGGTACATTTGACAACACACATGCACTCAACGTTTCCATGTAGGGCTTTTCAGACTTTTGTAGATCTCTTCTTCCTCTCCTAGACTCTGAGGCACATGCTGTGATTTAACCCTCACGTGACATTGGCTCTAAGAACTGAAGTCGTCTGATATTTATTGTGGTCCCAGCAGACATAAAGATGATTTCCAGGGATCACAGTTGAGTGGGAAAGGTAAGACTGATGCCTAACCCTGAGTCCTAATGAGCTAGCCCTGACCTCCGATGAGCAGACACCCTAATATGAGCTCTGGGTTTCCTGTGAGCAGACACTTCATAGAACCCTAACATGCTGTCCTGGGTCCCCTGTGAGTGTGCACTCCACAGAATCCTGGCATCCCACTCCAAGTCCCCTATGAGTGTACATTACACAGAACCCTGGCATCCCACCCTGGGTCCCCTATGAGTGTATACTACACAGAATTCTAGGATCCCACCCTGGGTCCCCTATGAGTCTATAGTACACAGAACCCTAGGATACCACCCTGGGTCCCCTATGAGTGTATACTACACAGAACCCTGGCAATCACCTCAAGTCCCTTATGAGTGTATATTACAGAGTACCCTGGCATCTCACCCCAAGTCTCCTTTGAGTATATACTACACACAACCCTGGCATCCCACCCTGGGTCCCCATGAGTATATATTGCACAGAACCCTGGGATCCCACACTGGGTTCCCTATGAGTATACAGTGTACATAATCCTGAACCCTGATTTTGAGAAAGTGCTTCCTTGCAGCATCGCACCAAGAATGAGGCAAAACCACTTCTGGGATCATGCCTAGGCAGAGCAAAGCCAGGTCCACAGTGAGGCAGGTGCCACTCCCCAGGCTCAAGCGAGGACCAGAAGCTCTGACACGATGCCTTCCGCCTGCTTCCCACCAGAGACCCCTGCCTTGACCAACACCCATGCAGAGCAAGCCTCAAGCACCCAGTGGATCTTTGTCTCAGTTACAGTTTCTATTGATGACCACGACAGAAGGCACCGTGGGGAGGAATGGGTTTATTACATCTTATAGCATACAGTCCATCATCTAGGGAAGTCGGGGCAAGAACTCAAGGGAGGAACTGATGCAGAGACCAGGGAATAGTGCTGATTACTGGTTTACTCATTTAAACTTGCTCACCATGCTTTCTGATGACACCAATGACCACCTGTCCAAAGGTGGTACCACCTATCCAAGGGGGGCACCACCTGTCTGAGTGCGGCAGCACCTACGGTTAACTGGGCCCAATCATAAGCCATCAATCAAGAAAATACACCACAAACTTTCGAGAGCATTCTCTCAATCGAAGTTTTTCCTCTTCCAAATGCCCACAACTTGTGTCAAGTTGACATAAAACTAGCCAGCACAGACTTGGCATCCATACTCCTACCTCCCTACTGCAAACCTGTCTCAGATCCCTGCCCTGAGTCAGTCTCTTAAATGTTAAATTCACTGTGTCCCAGAATTTCCTTGGGTTCATGCTGGGTGCATATGGGAAGAGAGGCATCTTCTACATCCTGAGTTGGGACCTGACTTCAGGCTGGTGGCAGCTGATAAGCAAAAGCATTCACAGGGCCTGTGAGGACTGGAAAACTCAGCAGTCATGGATAGGGAGGATGCAGCAGTCTTTATGGGAACCATCTGCCCAGACCACGAACCATGTCTTATTCCTAAATAATCCCAAAGAGACTGGATCCCACCCCAGATGACTTCAATGGAGTTCTCTGTTCTGCTTAGTGTCTTCAGCTTCTGCCTTGGTAGGGAGGTATCAGAAGGAGGTTTCTGAGGTACATGCTTTCCTGTTTAGCCATCTCTGGGTGAGCACACCCAATGCCCAACAGTAAGCCAGGCTGGCAACAGTGCCTCCATGCTACCCTCCTTGGGGTGTGCAGAGATGTTTACGTGTGCAGTCAGGACCAAGAGTGGTGCTTCACGGGGCAGGGAGTAAGGTGATACAGTGTTTGTGTGTATCACACCTGTGAAAACAGCATGCTGGGAAACAGCACGGCACAGCGGGGACATGAGTGCCTTTCTTTAGGATGGAAGGGCTCCTGGTTACTGTTGGTTTCCTTGGCAGGTGAGTCACAGCCTTCAAACTGTTCCCATAATCACCTTCCTTCTGATTCGGACTCCCCACTTCTTCATTCTCTAAGGACCCTGAATGCCATGGCCCACCTCAACTCATCTCCCCACTTCTTGATCTATATAACGCCATCACACTTGCAAAGGTCCCTTGGCCACCGACATACACGAGCATAACTTACAGGGTTGGGAACCAGGGCATCCCTCGGAGCCATTACTCTGCTCCAGAGATGAACACAGGTGGAATTATCTCGTCACCTCAAATTCATGGAACGGGATGCCTGTTTGTGCAGCCTCCCGTTCTCTCCCTATGCAGTTGCGGATTTCACAGAAACAGAACAATGGCTGTCACATGCTGTCGCGAGGGAGCTCAGCATCCTCTCTTCAAGATCAGAAGAATGTAGCAGGGAAGCGCTGTGGGTACCTCCTGCACACTGTGACATCAAGGTCGCTGTGATCCAGGAACATTGTGGTGACAGTGACATGCTCAAGGTCGCTGAGCCCAGTGTGAGGCGAGGAGAAAAGCCCCCACCTTCCCGGGGAGCAGCGCTCATGAAAGGCATGCATTTTGCTCTCAGATTTTAAAGCTCCTTTTACCTGCTGTGACACGTACTCATGGGCCAGGAAGAGCCCTGTGTTTCCAGCCATTTCCACGCTGTGACACCGGGGACGTGCCCACCTTGCTAATTGGGGAGGATTAAATGGAGCAGCCAGCACAAAGCCTGCAGCAGCACTCTGTTTCAGAGCGGGAGCTGAGCTGACAGGAGCCTTCCCCTTTCTACAGGCATGGCCCTGGCAGAGCCTGCCTCCCTCACAAAGGCAAGAGGCCACACTGCCGAGGAATGGTGTCTTCCCACCTGCAGATTCCTGCTTCTCCCAGCCCGGAATAGCTCAAGTAGGCTGTGACCTCGGCAAGCACCCTTGAGAGAGTCTCGAGGCGCCTTGAGAAATTGCACAAGAGGCGCTCTGCATCTGGGCTGGATCTATTATTCATGCAAGCATGTTTCAGCGAGCTGGGTAATTTAGAGCCTCTCGGAGAGTGCTCTCTGCAGCAGCCATAAACCACGTTCCCAGTGCTCCAGGGGAAAATTACCTTTCCATTGCTCCAGCTAGGGGTTATATCAGAGATTTCACCCAGGGAAGTGAGGGCTGAGAAGGGGCCAAGACAGTCCAGGGCTCAAGGGCCCTCCAGAGCCTACGCTGGGGACATCTCCGCCTGTCACTTCCCGGATGACCTCTGGAGCTTGAGTTTTCTCACTGCGGAATGAATGCTGACTACTGCAGATGCCTAGCAGCCAGGCTTGGGCAGGAGGAGCCCAGCTCCCATTCTCTACTGGGAGCCGCAACTGATCTGCTGTCTCTGGCATTGGTTCCCCGGGGTCATCGATGCCTGTCTTTCTGACTTGGGATCTAGGACACTGGAGGCACAGTGATAGGCACACAGAAGCACAGATCCACCAAATGCATATCTCTCTCCGTCCTCACAAAGCTGTCGCCTTGATATATTTAAAAACCTACAACAAATACAGATGCACAGATTCTTTCTCCCCGCCCCCAGAAAGTAGAGCATTGACACTAACGCGCGCCACTCACACATCCCAAAGAGGGATGCATGCAAAGAAGAAAGCATCAACGTCCGTTTTCAGACATCAGAGACATGATGAGAACCCGAGGCCGGCGCTGGCTTTGGGCTTTATTTTTAGCGGTGAGAACGTGGCACATGTGGTGTGGCTGCTTCCCCCTCTTCAGTGCAGCGCCGCTGTCATTTCATCCCACAAATGTTTGGCTGCTCTACAGAACAACAGCTCTCCCACCCCACCCGGCCAACAAGCTGGGCAGGAGCTGGATAAATCTCCAGGTGCCTGGGTCTGTGGCAGGCCCTACCCTTCGCCAGCGAACTGCTGGCATGACTTGGGCTCTCCGGGGCATTCTTCATCCAGCAAGCCTGGCTGCTTGCATCTTATCTCATCCCTTCAAGCCTGGATGTGACACTTCCTCAGGCTCTCTTGTGCTCCTGGCTGTCGGCTGGTGACAAGGACATCTGTGGGGATGCAGACCCCGAGGTGAGAGGGGAAGCAGCTGGGAGCTGAACACCTGCAGTCCCAGTGGGGCCAGCGTTGCCACCTTAGGTGTCAGGAGGAGTCCGGGATGCCAGTCAAAGGCTGACATGCAGTTGGGCTCTCGCTGAGTTTCTGCCAGCTTGGTGGCCTCCAAATCATGGCCCTGTCACTGCAGGGATGGTGATGTTCCCCTGGGGCGCCAGAGTGACAACCCAAACCTCATCCTTTAATTTCTCAGGCCTTTGTTTGTTCTATTTCCCGTCTATTAAAAAAAGAATAACCCATCTGGTCGGAAAATTTTGTGAATGTATTAAATGCCATTAAAATTATACACCTTGAAAGAATGGATTTCATCTCAAGAAAACTATGCGTGGCTCAGTTGGTAGAGTACCTGGCCAGCATGCAGAAAGCCTGGGGTTCAGTTCCCAGCACTGTATAAACTGGGCGTTGTGGAATACACCTATGATTCCAACACATGGCAGTTGTTGGAAGGAAACCCAAAGTTCAAGAGTTCAAGGTTATCTTTGGTTACAGACTGAGTTTGAAGCTAGTCTGGGTTACAAGGGACCCTGTCTCCAATAAGATAAAATGAAATCAAAAAGAAGAAAAAGAATATGTAAAATAGATAACCGAGACCTTGAGGTCTTTAGAACTGTGCAGAACCTCCAGGCCATCTGGACAAACAGCCTCCTCTGACGATGGCAACTCAGGCCACACCCAGGATCATGAGAGAGAAGGATACTGAAGACCAGTGCCTCTATTCCGGAATCAGTATCCCACTTTTCAATGTTTCCACATTTCTTCTTTAGATGCATGTCTAAACAGGATCCTGATTGGCTATTTCCACATTTCTTCTTTAGGTGCGTGTCTAAACAGGATCCTGATTGGCTGCTTCCACGTTTCTTCTGTAGATGTGTGTCTAAACAGGATCCTGATTGGCTGTTTCCACGTTTCTTCTTTAGATGCGTATCTAAACAGGATCTTTATTGGCTGCTTTGTTTTTTTTTAATTTTTTTTTGAAAAATTACCGCCTCCTCCCCGTTTCCCATTTCCCTCCCCCTCCTCCCACACATCTCCTCCTCCCCCCACTCCCCTACCTCTCTCCCCCTCCCCCCCACTCCATTCCCCCTCCCTCTCGAGAATGATGAACAGTCCAGGTTCTCTGCCCTGCGGGAAGTCCAAGGTCCTCCCACTTCTATCCAGGACCAGGAAGGTGAGCATCCAAATAGACTAGGCTCCCACACAGCCAGTTCATGTATTAGGATTGAAACCTAGTGCCATTGTCCTTGGCTTCTCATCAGCCTTCATTGTCTGCCACGTTCAAGGAGTCCGGTTTCATCCCATGCTTATTCAGTCCCAGTCCCACTGGCCTTGATGAGCTCCCAATATATCAGTTCCACTGTCCCAGTGGGTGGGTGCACCCCTCGTGGTCCTGACTTCCTTGCTCGTGTTCTCCCTCCTTCTGCTCCTCATTTGGGTCTTAAGAGCTTAGTCCGGTGCTCCAATGTGGGTCTCTGTCTCTATCTCGATCCATCGCCAGATGACGGTTCTAAGGTGATATGTAAGATATTCATCAGTATGGCTATAGGATAGGGTCATTTCAGATTCCCTCTGCTCAGTTGCTCAAGGTACTAGCTGGGGACATCTCCCTGGACACCTGCGATTTGCTGCTTTGTTGTTGTTACTCTTTGACTCTCTGGACTAGGTGCTGGACTGAGTAGCCTTGCCTGATAGCTGCTGTTCCATGGGGATGCCCCTCTGTGACAAAATACACCAACCCCTGGGTTCCTTTGTGTTTAGGATCATGATGAGCAGCTGTGGACGTTCAGCCCCTGACTCTGCTCTGCCCACTCCTGTGGCCAGGAGTCCTGACCCTCAAGGGCTTGGTTTAAGGATCCCATGGTGGCTCAGTGCTCCTCCCAGAGAGGTCAGAGAGACTAGAGCATGGTTCAGCAACTAGAACAGGGAGTGGCACTTATGAGGAAGACTGACTCTCGAGGAACCACAAGACACCTCCTATCTTTCATAGCAGGACTTCCTGAGGGCAGCAGGAAAGTCAGTTACCAAGAGTGAGGGCATCAATGCCAGTGGGCAGTGCGCTCCTGTGCCTAGACTGGGCCAGCAGCTGGCCTCCTCATAGCAGCGATGTCCTAGTGAGGTCACTGTGGCTCCAGTTACAATGGGGGCACTGCCTGTGCTCCGAATCCTTTGAGAAAGGGCTATTGATGCACCTGTTGTATGATAAGCATGGCCCAACCCTGTGGCTGCTAGCCAGAAGCTACTAGTTGTCATGACATCCTAGGAGCAGGTACACAGGGATATCAAGAGGTGAGGGTGTATCCAGGGTGGGTCATGACCTCTGTTGGCTCAGGACTTGAGAGTCCCACAGAAGACTGCCTCTGTATTCCCAGAAGTCAGAAAAATCAATATCTTGTGGCAGGGGCCTGGGTGTGTGTTGGGGGTGGGGTGAATGGAGGTGAAGGAGGGGAAGGTCGAGGAGGAAAGAAAGCAGAGGCATATCCTATAAGGGAGGGGAAGTACTGGGGCAGGGGTGAGAGAGGAGGGAGCAGGAACACTGAAGTGGGGAAGGAAAGAGAAACACTAATGTGCAAGGTGCGGAAGGGAGCAGGAACACGGAGGGAGAAGGGGAGCAGGAGCACTGGGGTCTGGGAGGAAGCAGAATCACCGAGGGGCAGGGCAGGCAGGAGCACAGTGTTGTAGGGAGGAAACAGGAACACTAAGGCTGGGGGAGGAAGCCTGAACACTGCGGTGGTATGGGGGCAGCTGGAGAGGTGAAGCAGGACCACAAGATGGTGGGTGGAGGTGGGTGGAGGGCTCTCAACAGAGGAGAGGCTAGGGTGGGCTTCCCCATGCCAAAGCAGCAGGCAGGTAAGCTGTCGGTGGTACCTAAGGGAGTCTGCTCCAGTGAGGCTGGCCTGGGTGGGCAGGTCCAGAGAAGATACATGTCAGAGTGACCAGACGACAGAGAAGGTGGCAGGCAGATGTGATGTGAATAGGGTTGACCGAGGGGCTGAGTCTGAGGCTTGGAAGATGAATTGTAAGGCAAAGTACTCACGTAGGGGCTCTCTTCTGTCCATTCCTACCTTCTAGGGAAGCAGCAGATCCAGCACAGGCCCGAGTCTAGGGACACTCCCATAGCTCTTTGTTATGTCCTGGGCCCTGCAGTGAGACTGATGCAACCTATAAGCTCTCATGTGCTCTGATAACTACTGGACTGTACCAAGAGGGTGATCCTAGGGGTGGTGTACACAGGTGGTCTCGTTGTCTGGAGATCAGAATCTTCTCATTGGATATTTCCTCTCACTGTTTAATTTGCATATTTCTTCCACACCAGGAGATTGTGTCTCCCTTCAGGTGTTGTGGAGCAAGTACTCACCCCAGGTGTGTGAGATTGTAAGGCTAAATGGCAGTTGCCGAGAAGAGGGGAGCAAAGCAGTCCCGAGGACCACGGTAGTATCAGAGGGTTCCTGTGAGCATGGCGTGGCTCAACAATGCCAGTGTAAGACAGTAACCCAAGTGCCCAGCAGGGGATGAGTGAACAATGAAAGTGTGGGGCACAGAGGGTTTTGGGCTTGGGGCTAAAGGGGGCAGCGAGGCAGATTGTCCTTTTGTGTAACAGAGCAATTAGGAGAGTTATTAATGCTGTAGAAAGACAGACACCGTGGTGGGAACTCTGAGGAGAGTCAGGTCCCCATGGCAGAGTAGAAATCCCTTCTCATAGGTTCCAGAGGAGGGAAGGTGTTCGGTGCCCCATGCCTGATGAATAGGGCATACTTGCCATCGGGCTGTGTGAATCAGATATGAGACCGGGAAGAGGGAAGCCTAAAAACACAAGCTACCTTAGTTCTGGAAACCAAAGGACTGTCCTTTCAGGAGCCATCCCAATTTGACCAAAATGGAGGACCTTTCCAAAAGACTTTGGTCCTTACTAACAGTATGCGTATGTGCGCACGTGAGTGTGTGCGTGTGTGTGTGTGCGCATGTGCGTGCGCACTCACCCTAGAACAGTGTTCAACCTCAAAAAGACAAGGAGTCCTGGATAGGATGAAGGAAGATGACCCCATGCTGTATAGCCAAGACTATCATCTTACCTGTAGGCACATCTTATGCTATGTACCCGAGTGTACTGCACACTGAAGCCGGGGTAGGGAGCAGGCGCCAGTCTTCACCTAAGATGGATGAAGATGGACATGGAGCTCAGGTACCCTATGGGTGAGTGGTGTGCAAAGTGATTAGTGCATGTGTTACGTGTATCAAACCGTCCCGCTGCATACTTTGAACATGCACAATCTCGGCCAATTATTTTAAAATCTCATAAATATTTTAATTATTTTGAAATCTTTGTCAATTATTTTAAAACCTCATAAATATTTTAATTATTTTAAAATTATTTTTAAATCCTCATGAATAAAACAGAAGGCTAGCCAGGTCACAGCAGGATGTTTACAAACACAAATATCATGATAAAAACTAGTAGAAAAGTAGGGAGAATAAACAAAGGGAGCGGGAGTTTTGCAAGTTTGAATTATCATCCCGGGACTGAATATGGGCAGGTAAAGAGAGCTGGGCTCTTCTTCATAGTCCCTTTGACTGGATATACACATCTGTGGGCAGAGGAAGCAGGCAGCATGGCCGTGGCCAGCCCAGCCCAGGCTTCTTCCTCATTTCACGGAGAAAGATACTAACCATCCAAGGGTCTTCCCAAGGTAATACAGTGGCAATCTGTGGCCAACCTGAGGTGTCTGTAGACTTGAAGGTCAATGGAATTCTGCAATATCACATTGCATGAGCTGCCTAGAACAGCCTCCTTGGCCCTGAGCCATGCTCACAGCACTGCACAGACAAATAAAGACATTCTTCTGTCCCCAGAAGAGTCACATCCTGTACCACATCTCTGATTATTTGTCCCCTCCTTGTTTCTGATGGTTTGGTTGGGAGCCTTGACTTTGAAAGGCTGAGCCACCTCTCTAGCCCCGGCCCCTCCTTTTACTGAGCATCTTTTACCATGGCGCTCAGCATCCTTGAGGATGTCAAGTGAGGGTCTGTACACAATGGCCCAGCAGATAATAAATTCCTTGTATGTCTTTGTTGTTGGCTGTGCTTCTCAGGATGGTTTATCAAACCCTCGTGAACTTTTCCTCTGGCTCTTTATCAAAGGCAGTCTATTTGCATGTTAAGATGAGGGAAAAGAACAACCACTTTAAAAGATAAGGGTTGGAATTTATAAGCCTTTACGAACTGTTATTTCTTTCACTGGGGGGAAATAAAAATGGGAGATAGTAAGAAGGCAGGGTACTGCAGATAGCATCATTCAGAGGATTCTGAAACCTGGTATAATTTATCATCATATAAGATGCTTTGGTCTGCAAGATCAAAGCGACTGGTGCTATCTGTCTGCATGCAGCCCATTGAATTCCCTCTTCAGAGACCCAGACAAACATCTCATTAGCTGCCATTCATCAGGAAACTGGGTTGAAACTCCAAATCCCTTCTTTAAAAAAGCTGGGTTGCATTTCCTACACGTGGTACTTAAAACAAAAACCAACCATGTGTATGGCACTTCTCTTCGGAGTGCTCAAACCATGTCGCTTCCCAAATATTTGTAGTCTTCCTGACCCTCCTTTCTAGTCACGAGCTTTATTCTTCTCATTTCTCACGCAGAGGCGGAAAGACACAAACTATTCCAATGCGTCGAGTCAGTCTGGATCTAGGCGAGAAAACCATGATGTCATTAAAAAAGCCATTGAATGCCGACAACAGCTGTGACACTTAGCTCGGCAGCCATCTCCATCAGAAATCTGTAAGAGGGGCAGGAAGGTGACTTGGGCTTGAGTTTTTTAAACACGTAGGGTTGTGTTGAGATTCCTGAGGTGGCATTGCGGAGGGGGGTGGTAGAGACGGTCAGTTAGGAATGCTGTCTGTCTGTGGACTGTAAATCTGATGGATCATGAGTCTGACTTGTCTCATCTGAGGTGGGGCATTTACAGCAGTGGGGGTGTCCAGATATTCCAGACTGGCTGCCAACAGCTCATGTGACCTGTTCCCTACCAAAACCACACCTGGGGTTTGTTTGATGCAAACGCGGAGGAGCTAGATACTGGTAAGCCCAATGAAAGTACCACCTGGCCGGGCGGTGGTGGCGCACGCCTTTAATCCCAGCACTCGGGAGGCAGAGGCAGGTGGATCTCTGGGAGTTCGAGGCCAGCCTGGTCTACAAGAGCTAGTTCTGGGACAGGCACCAACGCTACAGAGAATCCCTGTCTCGAAAAACCAAAAAAAAAAAAAAAAAAGAAAAGAAAAGAAAAAGAAAGTACCATCTGAAGGTACGCGAGAGCCACTCAGGCATTCAAGGCTTGAGAACGGCCCTCCCAGACAGATACCCACAGGGGATCTTCCTCTCAATGCTAGAAGAAACAAGCATGGAAGGTGGACTGAGCCACCAAGGGCAGAAAAGACAGTGACAATCCCGAGGTTTGAACTTTAAAAGCACATAGGAAAAGAAGGTACGAGGTATCTTGGACAGCTCAGAATAATGTGGCAGGATGTCACCGATGAGACACTATCACCTCCTTACCATGTGGAGGGGGGAACCCTGGGGTTGAGCTGCAGTAATGACCAAGTCCAGATGAGGCTTTCCCTGGCTGTAGATACTGCTTTCTCGCGGGTAGCGTTCTCACGGGTAGCGTTCTCACGGGTAGCATTCTGGTGCTCTCCTCCTCTTACAAGGGCACCAATCAAAGTGTCATGACCCCACCCTCATGACCTCACTAAACTTAATTTTGTTCTAGAGACCCCACCTTCAAGTACCACCCTACTCCACACCCCAGGATGAGGAGAAAATCTTGAAAGTTGACACAGCATAAGTGTGCACCTGCCTTCTGCCACTGCAGCCAAACACCTGAGGTGGCTGAAAGGAAGGTTCATCCTGGTGTATGTGCCAGAGGTTTCGGTCCAGCAACACCTGGCCTTTGATGTTCTGGCCAAACATGATGATGGATGATTGTACCACTCACTTAATGGTAGACGAGCGGTAGTGGAGAGGGGATCAGAGGCAAAATCCACTCTACACAGGTACCCCCAGGACGTACTTCTCCACCCCGGCTCCACCCCCTGCTGCTCCTTCCATCTAGCAGTGACAGGATTAACCCACAGAACCCTGTGATCACAGCACTGTCTGGGGACTAAGCTATCAGCACACATGTCTTGGAGAGAGCACTTTGTATCCAAACCATAACAAAAATGTAACTACCAGCTTCAAGGGAGGAGCCAATATTCTTTCCTGTCTCACTCTAGCCAGACCTTACTCCTGCCCACAATGCTCATAGAGACACACTGCTCTGGGGAGCATTGAGGGTCAGCAGAGAGGGTACACCAGGACTGTGGACACCAATACTCAGAGGATCTTTCTGTATTGTGGACAGTAGTTGAAGTGGACATCTTGTCCTGGCCACAGAATGGTTCTTTTGTGACATGCCTGCCAGGCTTTCAAATGGATGAGTCTCAGCACTGAACACCTTCTCCAGGTCTAGCCTCCCATCAGTACTTCCAGCCCTGGGCTGGTGCTTGGGGCAGATGGTTTCCTTAACACACTAGATAACAAACATTTGAAAGCTATTGTAAGGGCCAGGGAGATGGGTCAGTGGTCAACCTAAGGACCAAATTTGGATGTTCCAGAACACACATAAATGCTGCATGGGCATGATGCTTCACCTGAAATCCTAGCTTTGGGAAACAGAAGCAGGCTATCCCAAGACCTGCACCACTCAGTGTAGAAGATGGAAGGGTGGAGAATATTTATTGTGGAGAATAATTACAGACTTAAATGTCAAACCTCCACATACATGTGCGTGCATGCACAGGTATGCATGCCCCCACTTGTATCTACATACATACACACATACACACACAAACACATACAAGAAAATGGGGAGAGAAAAGCTATTGTAGAGTTTGCCTGATTATATGAAGTTATGTCAGTTACTGATATTAAAGAAGCCAGGTACCCAATCATCTGACCCCCATGATTCATCTGCCACCCACTACAGGGGACTGGAGTTGCCCCCATTGCTTCACAGTTGTGACCATGGATGTCACAGCTCTTGCCTGGACACATGGTGGTTCTTGTTTGGTATCAGTACCTTGGTAAATTCCGAGAAGTGGAACTTAAGGAGACAAAGCCAGGCACATTTAAGGCTTCTGATTTCTGCTGCACAATTGTCTCCTGGAAGTTGTAGAGATGACTGCTCCTAGGTGAAGCCGCTTGTTATTTCCAGTATAGCAACCCCCCCCCCCCTTTAAGGTTAGGACCACTGTCATCATACACTCAGTGCCTCTATAAATTAGTTCTAACCTCACACACTTTCTGTTCTGTTCCATTACCAGGTCACCTTTTCTAGCTCCAGGGGTGGCGGAAAAAACCTGCTTAATTATCGCATCTCCATACATTTTTATAACAGGAGGAAGAGTCCCTATTAAATTTTCAATTAAATTATTTATTCTCTAATGAAATTTAGAAGTACTCTGAATGTTTATACCCAATTGTATTTTTTTTACGAAAGATGTTTACATCGATACCTTAATTTGCCAAGAGGTAGCATTTTCACCCTTCTCTGCTCCTCTCGCAGAGCAGAGTCCCATCCCAAGGAGCCACCTGCTCTCTTCGTCTCTTTGGTTAAGTTTTGCAATTCCAGTAGTGTGGGTTCTCTTCTGCTCATTGCGGACATTTTTTTAATGCTCTTTCTGTCAGTCCAGTTTTTCCATCTCAGACCCTTTCCTTCCTCACAAATGAGACGCCTCCTTTATAACTTGGCCTAGGAGAAACCTACCGCATACTTGCTACAAGATTCTAAGTTGGAATGTGTGTGTGTGTGTGTGTGTGTGTATTATCGATGTTATCTAAGTGCCTTTGGATCTTCATGTCTGGGAAACTTGCTGGCTTTATTGTGATCAACCCTGTGGACAGTCCTGTGGTTTACTTTCCTGCGGCTGTTCTTAAGATTTCCGATTCACCCCTGGTTGTCAGTAACTTAAAGGCATTGCGCTTTCGTTCATCTCTGCTCTGCTCCAGTGTTCAACCAGCTTCTTGCATTAAAAATCCCCATTACTGTCTTTCTAGTCATCTTTGTTCACCCTCCCCTACTTTGCCTTAGTTTTAATTTTCTTCCATCCTTGCATGGCTCTCAAAACTGTATCTTAATTCCACCATCCTTCCCTTCTGCAGGTCGGTGCTACGGTTAATCCTGGGCTGTGACTTGAATTTTTAATATGACTTTGTTTTCAATTCTAGGAGTTCCACTTTGCAACATTTCCCTTCCGTCTTGGCCACAGTAAAATAAACACATTATCAACCTTGCCATTTCACCCCTCCTGAAGTACGCGGCTTGCTGGGAATGACTGCCACCATCCGTTTCCAAAACCTTTCATCATCTCAAACCAGCCTGGGCCCTTTAGACACAAGCTCTCCAGTACTTGGGAATCCTTGCTCTATGGACTAAACACTGCAGGCCTTGCCTGGGAGTAGAACCTTGACGGAATTATCAGTCTGTGTGTCCTTACCGTATTTGGCGTGCTGCAAATTTCTATTGTCTCCACCTCCCCAGCCTAGCTTTGCCCACTGTTCTTGGTCCTTGATCACATTTCCTCTCTTGCATTCAGCCAGAAAATGTCCACTGGCTTTCATGGCAGCACTCTGTGTGTGCATACATATGTGTGCGCATGTGGGAACATGTCACTGATGTCTGCCAACAATAGTAATTTGTGTGAAAAAGGTAGCCTTATGCTCATGTTAAGTGCCCCTTAGAGACCTATTACAGCTTTTCGTTAGTGACCACCAGGCAGTGTGGGATGTCAGTACCAAACATAGCTCTCATCTAAAGGGATTAAGAAATAGTATATTCTGAAACCAAGTAGGTGTGACCATGTCCTTGGAACACAGATTTAGATGGCTTCAAATATCATGCGTGAACACAGAAATGGTTTCATGAAGTTATTACAGTTAAAGAACAATAAACATAAATCTAAACGTTTTTCAAATACATTGATGAAATATCAGTATTTGGGTATGCTGACTAGTTTTTTTTTTTCCAACTTGACACAATCTAGAGTCAACAAGGGAAAGGAAGTCTCAATTGAAGAGTTGCCTAGATCAGATTGCCCTGTGGTCATGTCTGTGAGGAACTGTCTTGATTGATGATTGATACAGAAGGGCCCAGCCCATCATGGGTGGCATCCTTCCTCCAGAGGTGGCCCTATGCTATGCGAGCCTGAGCCTGTGAGCATGCTCAAGAATGAGCTGACAGTTCACATTCCTCTGCTTCAGACAGATCTGGAAGTGCAAGCTGAAATCATCCCTTCCCTAAGTTCCTTTTGGTCCGAATGTTTCATCACAGCAACAGAAAGTGGAGAACAGCCATTTACAGAAAAGCAGAGGGACCTGCTATAGGTTCCAGATGCTCTCGGACGAGATTCTTAGCTTTCCAGTTGGTGGAAGCTTGTATTTCTGTTAATACCTTCTCAAAGCGCTCTGCCCGATACTAAGAAGATAGTAGGTCAGACATAAAGGCAGGCAATGGATGGTTGTCAGGCAAACACTAGAAAATTTGATCACAGATCTGTAACCCTCACCTCTACACCCTCAATGTTCTAGTCAGTTAAGCTAGTCTTGTGGAACCTTTAATATAGCTGCAGGTTTTTTTTTCTGCTGAGAATTTCATCACCCACATTCAGAAGAACTGTGAAGGAGGCCAGGGGACCCTTGCGCCTACATATGTTGGAAATGTTGGAACCACCTTTATTTACACCCACCGGAGAACAGAATGCTTGCCCGTGGTGAACAGGGAGGCTTTGGGCTTCCTAGTTGGCTCTTCTTCCTCCAGATACCTTTGCTATAGTAAGACATGGTGAAGGAAAGAAAGGAAAGACCAGAAGATCAGCCCACCTCAGGAGTTAAGCCTGAGCCCCACGTATCTTTTTCTTTGCTAAAGGGTTTTACAGCTAAAGTAACTTCAGAAACTTTCCCCATCAGTTTTCCTATCTTGGCAAAGGCCCAGAGGAATATGAGTACTTCTTGATAAGCTACAAGATTTGTAAGAGCCATAATAAAACAAAAATGAATAGCCCTCTTCTTGGCAGTAACAGCAGCATGATGGGAGTTAGGCTGGAGGCTTTGGGAGTTTAAGTTCACCCTGGGCCATAAACTCATCTTCAGTGTCTGGCAGGGGGCCTCATGATTCCAACCATGAAAGACAGGATGCCCTGTCACTGGGCCCAACTGTGCCCTGTGCCCCTTTTCTCTCCTCACACGGAAGGCCCAGCTTCGAGGCTCACATGAGATTTTGTTTCATGGTTGTGTTTTCCTCAGACTTGTCTTTGCATCCAAACTAGAATCAAGTACAGATACACAATCTCCCAGCAAGAGCCTGCAGACACATAGCTTAGCAAGCCCCGCCTGCTCCTGCAGAATCCTAGGGAAGAGAACTGATAAACCGGGCCCTGGCCCTCTTTTGTACTAGCAAGTGGCACTTCTCCAGCTAAAACTAGCAGAAGCTACAGTCAGTCAGTCACTTCTGGTTGGGCACATAGGTCCTGAACGCTCAGGTGACTAGGGAGGGCAGGCGCAGCACAGAGTGGCCACCACCGTGGAACTTCCATGAGGCTCACAGAAAATTGACCAGAAACCTAAATCGGTCACCAGCCAGGCAGGGGGCGTGGCTTGAGTGTACCAGGCTGCCGTGCCAGACAACCCTGGGAGTGGATCCAGAAATTGCTGCTGCAGACAATAAGGAATACTTTCCGAGAAAGGAACTAACTACTCAAGGCACACGCACCCTCGATCGCTGCACTCACACATTGCATACAGATGCACAGAAAAGGCAGGTGCGCAGGCACCCATCCAAAACCAAAGGCGAGCGGTTTGAAACTACAGCTGCCCAGCTGTCACTGAGCCCCCCAAACGGACAGTCCATCATGCATGGTTACTACATGAGAATTCTTGGCTGCACTGCGCTGCCCAAGCCGTGTTAAAATGCACGCTCTGCTTCTTTATTTAAACAGTCGGGGAGCTCTGCATGCCACAGCAGTCACTCTAACGCAGAGACTGCAAGGAGCAAAGAGAGGCACTGCAGCCCCCACCGCACTCCTCCGCAGCTCCGGCTTAGCGGGGCTCTGCCTAGGCCGCGGGGCATGACTGGGCAGCGCGGAGCATGCTGGGCACTGCAGTCCTTTACTCCCCAACTCTCGCAGGAGGCTTTGGTGCAATGCATAGTGGTAATTGTAGTTTACAGTGCTCCGTTTCAGCCTGGCAACTCCCCGGAGCAGTGCGTGCTGGGAAATGTTCTCCATAATTTCTCTAATAGAAGCCGCATGGCCTCCTTTCAGTGCAGGCTGGCCTGAGACCACACCTTTCATCATGGAACGGGCCGACTGCAGTGCCTTTTGGGAAATGTAGTTCCATAACTCTGGCAGTTAGAAGCCCGGATGTAGTCTGGTTTGGTTTATCTGAGCGGTGCCAACCTGGCATCTTCAACCTGCACACAACACTGAGTTCCAGCTGAAGACCCGGGAACCTGATCGGACCTGTAAACAAAACACAAAACAAACAAACTGTTTAGCTCAAAGCTGGCTAGCACCAGGCTGAGAAAATGTCAGCCTGAGGAAGAAAATTAACCAATATAAGACATTTACAAATAATAATAACAAGAATAAAAAAGTGAAGATAATTAAGATATAGCTGAACAAAGTGTTGACAAAGTCAAATTTCCAAGGAGCCACAGTCACCTGAGAATTATTGTTAACCTTGAAACACAAAATATGAAAAGTCATTTTTTAAAATTTAATTTTGTACTGTGTGTGTGTGTGTGTGTGTTGATATGCATTCTACTAGACTGAACTGTATCCTCAGTCTTGTTTCTGTTTTTTAATTAAAGTGTAGTATTTTTCAGTTCTGAGGATTCAAATCAAGTCCTTGAACACATGAAGGATAAGCCCTTTACCACTGAGCTAGTCTGAATCCTGTAATTTTTAACTTTAAGAAGTATATTCTTGTGTATATATATATATATATATAGTATACAAGATGGTGTTTTGATATAAGCATACATTAGGAAATGATTTGGTCAAGAAACTGGCATCCACTAGCACATGTTTTTTGAGGTGATTAAGAATTGATCTAAATATCTACCAACAGATGAATAGATGGCAAGTGTGATATATATATATACATATATATATCCGGAATTATTATTCTGCCTTAGAAAAAGAGGAAATTCTGTAGCGAGCAACAACATAGACGAATCTTAAGAGCACTGTGTCTAAGCGGAATGAGCCAGGCACAGAAAGACAAGCATTCTGTGAGCTTGCTCATGTGTGGGGTCCGAAAAAATATAAGCCATAGGAATAAAGAACAGAAGGGTGGTTTCAATAGTGAGAGGTAGATGGGAGAAGTTGGGGGAGAGGGCAACCAAGGAATAGCTCACTAGAAAGGCAAAATAACATCAGATGTAGTATATGATGTAATTATGGTTAATGGCAATTATGTAACAAACATGGATTCACAGTAATAGTTTTGGTAAACTGATTTATGGATCAGAATCCAGCATATACATACACCTTCAGACATATATCTGGCAGGGTGATTGTTGGGTAATATGATAGTTACATTTTTAACCTTGTGGGGAACCTCCATTCTCATTCTATAATGCCTGTTATAATGGCTATCTTGTTAACTTGACACAACTGGGAAGAGTAAATTTGAGGTGATCAATCATCTTCATCAGATCGGCCTGTAGCCATGCCTGTGGGGGGAATTTTCTTGTTTGCTGGTTAATTTAGGAGGGGCTAGCCCAATGTGGGCATTGCCATCCCTGGGCAAGAGGTCCTGGGTTGTCTAACAAAGCAAGCTGAGTGTGCCCTGGGTAGCAAGCCAGTAAACAGCGATGGTCCTGTTCCTTATTCCTCCCTCAGTGGTGGACTGTAACCTGTAAGTTGAAACAAACCCTTTCTTCATCAAGTTGCTTTTGGTTAGTGTTTTTATCACAACACCCCAAAGCAAACTAATACAGTTGTGATAATTTATATTCCTATTAGCTGTGCTTCATGGTTCCTTTCAATCCACACCCTTGGAAGTATTGTTTGTGTTTTGTCGTTTTAGTGAAAACCCAGCAGTTCTCAGCCTGTGGGTTGTGTCCCCTTTACGGGGGGGTGGTTGAATTACCCTTTCACAGGGACTTCCTAATACCATCAGAAAACACAGATATTTACATTATGATTCATAGCAGTAGCAAAATTACAGTTATGAAGTAGCAACAAAAATAATGTTATGGTTGGGGGTCAGCACAACGCGAGGAACTGTATTAAAAAGTTACAGCACTAGGAAGGTTGAAAACCATTGTTGTAGTCTTTTCTGGCGGAGGCAAAATTGTATCATGGTTTTCATTGCACCATGATTTGTGATGTTCAACACTTTTCGTGTACCTATTGGCCATTTGTGTGTCTTCTTCTGAGAAATTACTATTCAATTCCTTTATTTACTCTATTTTTTATTTGGGCTACTAGTTCATTTGCTGTTGAGTGAATTCTACATATTTTGAATAGTATCCCCTTAGTAGATGTGTGATTCATAACTGGTTTCCCTCCTTACATAAGTGGTCGCTTCACTGTTTGTTGGGGAATATTATCTTAAGCTGTGTTGCTTTTGTTTATGCTGCATTTGTTTAACTCTGTGAGGCTGTGATTCTTTGCCTGTCTAAAACACCTGATGGTCCTAATAACTGAACGGCCAATAGCGAGGCAGGAGCAAGGATGGGTGGGGCTGGCAAACAGAGAGCATAAATAGATCTAGAGCTCAAGAGGAGGAGGAGGAAGAGAACAAGGAGAGGAGGACTTGGGGGGTCAGCCAGCCAGCCAGCCAGCCAGCCAGCCAGCCAGCCAGCCAGCCACGAGGTAAGAGTGAAAGTAAGATGTACAAAAGAAAGGAAAGGAAAAGCCCAGAGGCAAAAAGTAGTTGTGCTAATTTAAGAAAAGCAGGCAAGAAACAAGCCAAGCTAAGGCCAGGCATTCCTAAGAATAAGCCTCTGCATGTAGCATATTTGGGAGCTGGGTAGTGGGTCTCCGAAAAAATCAAAAGAGTAAAGGAGTAAAATGTCACACAACTATTATTGATGGCTTCTTTGGTACTGCAGAAAATTTTCATGTGGCATGACCCCACTTTTTAAATAATGTGCCACTTGTGTGCTTATGCTACCGTGGTTTGGGCTTTGGTGTTCATATCTGAACTCTCTTTTCTCAGAGCAGTGTTACTAAGCACCCCCATTTTATTCTTCAGTTTTATAGCCTTACATTTTATGTCTAAGTCTCCAACCCATTTTGTGTTGGTTTGTGCATGGTGTCAAGATCTAGCTTCATTTTTCTGTGTTGTCTGGGCACCATTTATTGAAGAGAATGTAGCGTTCCCAGTTGTGTTCCTGGAACCTTGGCTAACACGCGGTCATAAATGCACAATTTTCCATTTGTTCAGCGGGTCTTTATGTTTATCTGCCAGGACCACTCTCTTATTGCTGTGGTTTTGTGGCGTATTTGGAGATCAGGTGGCAAAGATGCCTACAGCTTTATTCCATTTGCTTAGCTTGCTTTGGTAACTGAATGTCTTTTGAGAAACTGTATCTTAGGAATTAATTTTACTTTGGTGAAGGTACAATTTGGGTTCTGTTAGCAATTGCACCTGAGTCTAGATCACCCTGGGGCATGCACACAACTTAACAATCTTAATTCTTTCAATCCATTAACACAGAATGCCTTTCCATCCTTGAATTGTTCATTTTTCTCACTGGTGTTCCATTGATAAATCCCCCATGGCCCTGTTCTGACAAAAGTCATTTGATTATCACATGACCATCTTCATGCGATGTTGAATTTGCTTTGTCACTATTTTTGCTGAGGACTTTCACATCTGTTTTCATCTAGAGTATTGTTTTGTAATTTTCTTACATTATTTCTTTCTCATCAGTTAAGCAGGAGTTTAAGTGCATGGGGGACTGACTGCAGTGGGGAGACGGAAAAGCCAAGTCGGGAAGACACAGGTTTAAGACAATGGGGAACCGGAAGGGTACACATGAATCTTATTCTTGGAGTGTGACACAATTGTTGTTCAGGACAACAGGCAGAGCCTTGGTGCAGAGCAGCCCACATGCAAGTGTTTTCCCACAGGCTCAGGCTTGCATGGTCAAGCTGGATGCACACTGGTGTGACAGCTGTGCTCAAGGAACCTGCACAGACTCCATCATGTGTGCTTGAAGTTTCCATGCTTGACTTGTAAAATCAGTCCATCCCCATGGAGCACAGGGATAGGTTCAAGGAGTAGTTTCTTTTTCTGGCGACTCTTAACAGACCTTATTGGGCATCCCTTGGGTCTCCCGGGGCTGGTTGTCACCAGCCTCCCTCAGAAGTCAGCAAATCTGTGATGCATCATTCAGCCCAAGGCTGGAATCAAACATGAGTTTCAAGGTTTGACATCCTCTTGGCTTTTGTCCTTCTCACTAATTTGAAAGATGCCATGGTCATAAATTAACTGAAAATGTAGGCTCAAGATGTATGCAGGATCAGTTTTAAATGCCACAAATATGGCCTAGACCAAATGCCATCCATTTGAAAGGGTCTGTCTTGCTGGCCATAATCTGAAATCTTGTCTGCTAACAGAGACTTCTGTGATGTCCCCACTGCTTCCAACACTTTGTCTTTGTGGTTCACTTAAGCCTTGAACCTCTGCTACAGGACAGATGTGAAATGCCTCCATAGGCTCACGTGTTCAAACATTTGGTCCCCAGGCGATAGTACTCTTTGGGAAGTTTGTGGGACCCCTTTGAAACATATGGAAGAGCCAGCAGTGAATCACATGGAGCTAGCCTTGAGGGTGACACCCACTTCTGGCTCTGCCCTGAGCTTTCTACTCATGGTGTGGGAACTCTCTGTCATGAGTTTTCCCCACCATGATGGATTCTGCCTGCTTGTCTGTCTGCCTGCTTGTCTATCTGCCTGCCTGCCTGTCTGCCGTCTGCCTGCCTGTCGTCTGTCTGTCTCTTCTGAAATTGTGATCCAAAATAAATCTTCCTCCCTTTAGAGCGTCCTCTGAGAAATTCTGTCATGGTTAAAGGAAAAAGTAACACCGCAAATTGGCACTGAGAAGTGGTGGTTTGTTGCTGTGATAAACATGGCCATGTGTTTTGTACGCTTTTACAACTGGTTTGTGGGTAGAATGTGGAAGGTTATACAGGCAAAATTCAGAGAGTGATGTATTATTGACAGAGGTTTCTGTCCTGCCCGATCCCACAGCCATCAGTCCCAAAGATTAATTATAAACTGGTTGGCCTATTAGCTCAGTTTTTTATTAATTAATTATGGCACCTTAAATTAGCCCATAATTCTTGTCTGTGTTAGCCATGTGGCTTGGTACCTTTTATCAGTGAGGCATTCTCATCTTGCTTCCTCTGTGTCTCCTGTTCTCATAACCCTGCCTCTACTTCCTGTGTGGTCACCCTGCCTATACTTTCTGCCTGGCTACTGGTCAATTGGCATTTTATTAAAGCAATAATACAATATAAGTGACAGGGTACAAGACCACTGTCCCACAGCAATGTTTGTGGGAGCTCAGAAGAACAGAATCCAATATCAGCATGGTCAGGAGAGATCACGCTTGTAGAGTTCAGATAAGATGTCTATCAGGATTAGGGGCGATTTGTATGACATTCTGTCAAAGGATATAGCTATGTTCTTGTTTCCAGGACATCTGGTGAAGTTGGATTCAAAAATAATGGAGTAATTAATTGTGAGGACGAAATTTAAAGATGGTGCAGCATTCGGATCACACTTGCTGCCTTGAGCGAGGTTTAAACTGGGAATGCAGATCAGACAACAAGCAGGGAGATGTGAAAATTAGAAGCTTGGTGGAAACAGATGTGAAGAAGCTGGAGGACAAAGCAGCTTAGTTTGTTAAGTGCCAGTCATTAGAGCGATTAAAGAGAAACAGCCTGGTTTGTACACAGACAGTAGGAAAGGTGCCTTGAGTATGAGATTCTTATACACTGTAGGCTCCAGGCTCTAAAACCAATAATGAGTTTGCTCCAAAGATGCCAGAGCAGCAAGAGATAGCAGAAGAACCTGGTGCTCTTCATATGGTACTGTTTTATGTATATGCAGAAGGCAAGAGCTGTGGGTCACTGAGGCTTGTGCCCAGATTCAAGAAAAAAAAAAGCCTATTTCTTCAGCTGATATTGGGGATATCAGTTTCCTACATTGAGATCCATAGAGTCTGATGCTCCAAGCTGTGAAGGTGAACTATAACGGGCAGTGGAGACTCCGGGGTGATAGGGATTTTGGGAATATAGAATTTTACTGAGGAAAGCTGCAGAAACCATCGTGGCAAGCCGGGCATGGTAGCAAGAACATGAGGCAGCTGGTCACATGTCACCCACCCACAGTCAGGAAGCACAGAGAGATGAACAGTGATGCTCAACTCACTTTCTCCTTTTTCTTAGGTCCAGGATCCTTCCCCAAATTTTAGGTAGATCCTCCCACTTCAGATTAATGCAATCTGGAAACTACCTCACAGTCATGCCCAGAAGTTTGTTTCCTAGGTGACTTCACATCCTGTTAAGATGACAATCAGATCCCCTGGAACTGGAGATAGAGATGATTGTTAGCTACCCCATGGGTGCTGGGATTTGAACCCAGATCTTCTGGAAGAACAGCTTTTTAAAAGGGTCCTTAACATCTGAGCCAGTTCTACAGCTCATCTGAGCTTGTGGGAGCTCACGGACTCTGGAAAGACAGTTAGGGACATGGCCCTCTGCATCTGGGTGACAGTTGTGTAGCTTGGTCTTTTGTGGGGCCCCTAGCAGTGGAATCGGGATCTGTCTCAGCTGACTCTTTGGAACCTATTCCCTATGGTGGGATGCCTTGTTCAGCTTTGATGCACTGGGGAGGAACTTGGTGCTGCCTCAAATTGATATGCCATGCTTTGTTAATGACCAAGGGAGACCTTACTGCAACTGAATGGAGACTGAGGAGGAGTGGATGGTGGGAGTAGAAGGAAGGTAGGGGAGAGATAATGAAAGGGGAGGAGGGAGTGGAAACTGTGGTTGATATGGGAAATAAAATAAAGAGAAAAAAGATGACAGTAGTATTTAACCTCACTGTCTGTCATGTTTGACCAAAACATGAAAATTATGTCAGTTGTGCATTACCATATACCATGGTTTACACAACTTTTGGACGTTTATGTAAATTTTATGTTATGATTTTATTGTGAAGTGTTCCACACAGGGTCCTATGTTTGAACTATTGTCCCCAGATGATGGTGCAGTTTAGGGAGATCGTCCAACCTTTAGCACCTAGGACCTAACAGGCAGGTGTGAGCCATTAGAGCTGGGCCTTGAGGATGATTCTTGATTCCTGTTCTAGCCCATCTCTCTTCCTGTCTGCCACCACAATATGACCAGCAAAACTCCCATGGCCAAAGCTGGGACCTTCCTAGCTGCTATGCCTTCCCCACTAAGATGAATTATACCTTTTACTCTATGAGCCCAAATACGTTCATCTTCCCTTATGTTGCTCTGTCAGGCGTTCTGTCATAGTGTGGAGAAAATCATTCAATACACCTCCCAAAGTGGAGAGCCTGCGAGAAGAGTGGGAATCCTCTTGTCTTCAGCTGTAAATCACAGCCAAGTGGGATTTCTGATGTGAGATGCCCTTCTGTATGCTGTTAAAATGTCTTATTACTGTTGGTTAATAAAGAAGTTGATTCGGCCAATAGCCAGGCAGAATATAGCTAGGCAGGGAATCCAGGCAAAGATAAAGGAAAAGGTAGGCAAAGTCTGGGAGATTCCAACAGCCATTGCCAAAGAAATTAGTGAGGTAACAAGCCACAAGCCTCCTGGTAAAAATATTGACTAATAGAAATGTGTTGATTTAAATGTAAGAGTAAGTAATAAGCCTGAACCATTGACCAAACAATTATAATTAATATTAAACCTCCAAATGATTATTTTATAAGCAGTTGCAGACATTGGCGGGTGGGAGAAAAACGAGTCCAGTAGGACCTGAAGGGACAGAAAAAGCCTCCAGTTACAAAAGACTTCTGCTTCAACCAGGGAACCCATTCTCTGAGAAAATGCTGTTTCAAGAGAAATGGTCCTGGGAGGGGTATCCCTCTGGCTCACTGTTAATATTAAATAGAAAATAGACAGGCACATTGGAAACAAGAAAAAGGGTGTGAGTGCAGGAACTGTGGAAGGTGGTGTCTGGGGTAGGAGGAAAGGGGAGACGAGGTAGATACGAGGCATGAGTCTGTAGTAAAGCATTGCTGTTGATGCTGTCTCCTAGCAATGCATCATTTCCATTACTCTTAATAGGTTGCTTCCAGGTTCTGGCTATTATGAACAATGCTGCTATGAACATAGTTGAGCACATGTCCTTCTGTTATGATTGAGCATCTTCTGGGTACACACGTAAAAGTAGTATTGCTGGATCTTGAGGTATGTGGTACATTTACACAATGGAGTACTACTCAGTGGTTAAAAAAATGACACCTTGAAATTTGTAGACAAATGGATGGATCTAGAAAAGAAAACATATTGAGTGAGGTAACCCATACCCAGAAAGACAAATATCAAAAGTACTCACTCATAAGTGGCTTTTAGACATAAAACAAAGAAAAGCCAGCCTACAGTCCACAATCCCAGAAAAGCTAGACAACAATGAGGACCTTAAGAGAGACATACATGAATCCACAAAGGAAGGAGAGAAAGAGAAGATCTGAGTAAACTGGGAGCATGAAAGTCACGGGAGAGGGTAGAAGGGGAGAAAGGAGGAAGAGAGAGAAGAGGAAAAAATGTATAGCACAATAAAAACAATAAAAAATAAATAGTTGTTCATGATAAAGTTTACCATCCCTAAGAGTGGAAGACTCAGAGGCTGAGTGGAGTTGAGGCATCAAGTGTACCACAGTCAGGTGAAGGCCAGTGTGCACACATGTAGCTGGATGAAGTATTTATTCCCCCAGTCACCTGCAGCCAGAAGGGAAGGGACCCCCCTGACCATAGATGATGCTCTTGTTAACTTCTTCCTTAAATATTTCAGTGTGAGCCAAACCACAGATGTGTGACGTGCATTTAATACAAGTAAAATTGACTTTAAAAATTAAATCAGGTCATTTTGAGATAATAGGGAATAGAAGCCCTCTGTACCATGTTATGGACCACATCTTGTTCAAACAGCCATTACCTAGGACAAGAGATGACTTTTGTCCTTAAATTGACTTCAGTCATGTTGCATGTGTGTGGGTGCGTACATGTGTCCTCAAGCACAAGCACATATTGAACGTGCTTATTGAGATGGCTTGTGTTGATTGCCAACATGACAGGATCTAGAATCACTGTGGAGGCAAGCATCTGGGAATGTCTGTGAGGGATTATCTAGGTTAGCCGAGGTAGGAAGCCATACACACTAACCTCAGACAACACCATCTTGTGTTCTAGACTGATTATAAAGGAGAAAGCAAGGTGAGCACCAGCGATCATTCTCTGTGCTTCCTGATTTTGGATGCTGCGTGTTCCTGCAGTCAGGTCTTCCTCACCAAAACTGGCTATACCCTCAACTGTGAAACAAAGCATATTCTTTCATCCTTATGTTGTTTTTGTTAAGTACTTTGTTGCATTTGTGACATGAGTAACTAAATACGCTGAAAGTATTCCTGTGCGTAGAAATACTGCATGCTGGATAGCGGGCTTCAGGGCTGCAAGGAGACATGTGACACCATTTCTTAATAATTTGCTGTTGTGCTGAGATACTTGCGCAGGTCCAGATCTTAGATCCCGAATGGAAACCTCCTTTCTGCAGAGAAGACTCGGGAAAATGATAAATACAAATGTAAATTAGCTGTCAACTGGATATTAAAATGGATTTTTAAGACGAATTTATCTACTTTAAAAGCGAGTAACGATGATCCTTCTGCTAAATGATTTGAGAGCGTAATTGGCTGATGAAGGGTTAGGAACACAGTGATGAGAGGAGAGTGCCTTTAATTCCAGCCTGTCACTTCCCGCTTTATAAATTGGTTTATTCCAAACGAGTACTCAGTTTTCAATATTAAATTACATTTTATTTATTTAATATTTTTCTTTTCCAACATTTTTATGTAGCTCCTTAAATATATCCACCAGTAGGCAAAAGCATACAACATCCATTCTCTGGGTACATTTTAAGGTCTGCTGGAGTGTAGCATTAATATCAAAGGATATTGTATTATTAGCTTCAACTTGCAAACCTGGTAAAAAGGTTTGGCACTGGGTGTGTCTTCCTTAAGATAAACACTTGTTCAGAGGAACTTGGGTTGGTGTGATAATAACTTATTTCCGTCATGACCATTTTCACCATGTGCAAAGTACCTCTAAGGACTTGCCTCATTTTCTTCATCACAGAGCCAATCAGCTGTGATCAGCTGGCTGTAATACCACAAGGCTCTTGAGAGCCACGTCTTCCCATTCATCACCGAATGCTCCCAGCCCAGTAAAACAAAACATGCAACCAGTCTCTCACTCGTGTACGGAGATCACTAAGAAGGTTAGTCTGGTTGTCAAGAGAGCCACCGAGGTTCACCTATCTTTGCCTCTCAGACCCTGGGATTATAAGTATGTGTTAACAGGTATGCCTAGATATGACAATGCCATGCCCTTATTACACACAGGCTAAGTGTAACCATTCATGGGTTCTTAGGAAGGGAGAAGAGAGGGGAAGTGTGCCCAGAGAGAGTGGGCTAGGGTGGTGCCACTGTTCCCATGGTGGAGCCCTGAGACTGGCAGCTGGAAGCTTGTTATGAACATATTTGGTCCCCCAGGTCATCCCAGTGACCTGCTGATCTGAGCAGATTCCCTTGCGCAGGCGTGAAGGAAAGGGGGCAGCTCCACGCCCAGACTCAGCAATGGATGTCATTCAAAGCCACGTCTCTTCTCAGACTTCTTCATTCACTTGTGATGTAAAAGGTAGTCAGGGAAGAGGCAGAGACAGGATATAATGGAGCCTGTGTGTACTGTTCCATGTCTCCAGTCATGGTGAGAGACAGCTCTCGGAGAGTCTTGTACACCCCAGCTACTGACACGTGAACCAATAGGTGCTGTGTTGAGAGGGTTTGCAGTGTCCAGAGTTAATGGAAGCTAGAGCCCAGCATGCTGTGTCACGTGGAAAGCAGATGACCATAGAGGGATGTTTGGGAAGGAGCACTAAAACCTGTCCCATTTCCACTCTGAGGTGGAGGAGCTTCTGATGGACACCAAGCTCAGAACCTCTGTGTCTGCTGTCCACAATCTAGTTTTTGAGCTGAGCCTGTGGTTTGTATGACATTGCCAGTGACCTAAAACTGAGCAAAATAGTCATGCGTGTCCTCAAATTTTCCTTAAGGAAAAAATGATTAAAAGTCTCTTTGGGGTCATAGATAAGCCATGGAGATGTGCAGAAAGACAGTGTCCCAGGAGCATAACCACAGCCTCCACACACTGCAGACGTGGAGCCACAGCAGCGGAGCTATTAACTTCATTAGAAAAACATTTCTGACTCATTCCGAATCAGTAAGGTTTTATTGTCAGTTCTGATAGGTCTAAGTATAAAGTCACATCTATCAAAGCACAATGTTACAATGAACACTAATATGAACATTAATATGACAATAAAGGCGTCTGTCAGGAAGTCTTTTTCTTAGTTTATCTGGGGTGGGCCACTAAGAGGTAGCTTGGAAATCACCAGAGTCGGTGATGGGGCAACTTCCCTCCCCATCTTCAGGGACTCTTGTGGTTTGGGTATGAGCTGGCCCCTGGAAAGCTCGCGTTTTGAAGGCGTGCAGGGATGGATTGTGAAGGATCTGACATCATTCGTGGATTCATCCGTGCATGAATTCATCATGTGATGTCATTTCTGGGAAGTGGTGGAAAATAGGAGGTGAGGCGAGGTGAAGAAGGAGGTCATTGGGTGCCTGTGTATCTTTGGATGCTATATCTTGTGTCTTTGGAGAAAGAGAGGTTGGGGGAGGGGGGAAGAGGGGATGAAGGGAAAGGGGGAGAAGTTAAATCTCTCTCTCTCTCTGTGTATGTATATGTATGTATGTGAGTGTGCATGATTGTGTGAGGGTGCATATGGATGTGTGAGTATGTGTGCATGTGGAGGCCAAAGGATAAACTTGACTGTGATTCCCCAGGCAGCATCTATCCCCCTCTCTACTCCCTCTTCTTCTCTTCTTATTTTTTCTTTTTGTGACAGTCTCTCACTCATGTCCAGAGATCACTAAGAATGCTAGTCTGAGTGTCAAGTGACAGAATAAAAAACAAAGCAACTGTCCATTGGGGCTTTAGGGCTTTCAGATGGTCTTGCGCTGTTTCCTGCCAATGTACGGGCATGGTTGGCTTGGATGTAGTTTACTAAATAGACAAGAGAGGCAAACTGTGTATGAGGCAGCTGCGGAGCCAGAGGGACCTAACCAGTCTCCAGGGTGTAAGTCATTGCTGCAATCCCTCCCTCGCCTGTGCAGAGTGCAGATCTGACTCATGCATCTCACCAGCTCTGTACTCGCAGTTCATTTGCTGTACTTCTCTCTGATACCCTCTACCTTACACCAGGGGTGGAGTCTTCTTGGGCAACTTGCATGTGGCACAATAGTCCTAAGTCAGCGTGATTCAGGGGATGCTCACAGTCAGAGATAGGACCAAGAAGTTCAGAATGAGGAGAATCCTTGAGTTTCATCCCCTCTTCCCTCTCTCCACAACCGTCAGATGCTCATCCCCAGGTATGGCTTAGGCAGCTCATCTTTATACATCCCCAGTCTGCCTTCCCAGAGGCTTTTCTTTCCAGGGCAAATCTTGGCATTGTAGCGAGGTGCTCCACTCAAAATAGTACTAGAAGAGCAGAAAGGTTCAAGAGCCCTGGCAGCTGGGAGAGGGCACACATGCTGCAGTCGGTTTCTTACAGAATTTCTAGGACTACCTCCCTTGAGCCCACAGTCCACACACTAAGCTCATTCTGTCCACACTTTCCTCTAATTGAATGATCAGGGCCACTGTCCCCTTTCTGCAGATAAATTACTAAGGTTGAGGGTGAAGCCTCGTGACATGCCATGCTATGAGGACTGGGATACCTTTCTTGGAGGAACTTTGGGATCCCTAGGACAAAGGAGAAGCATCATTCTGTATCTCTCTCCATTCCACAAGGATATTATTTCTAAGGCACAGGATTCAGAAGTGCAGAGGAGGTCCAGACTATACTGTGGACAATGAACTTCAGGGGTCACTCTGATGGAGTCCTTGGAATCGAGGGCCAGGGTGACCCTGAGTATTGTTTGCCTTTAAAGTGAGTTTGCAGGGTAGAATCAGGATCGGGAACCGAGATCATCCCTGAATACTATTAACTTCTGGATGTGCGAGCATTTGACGTGAGGGCTTCACGTCTCCTCCTTCCAAACTTTCTCTTTTCCACCTCTGCCCTTTCAGTCCTTTAGGGTTGATTCCCTCTCAGCCTCTGGAAGTAGGAAGAAGGGTTTGAAGGCTTTAGTTTCCAGTCTGTGTGATGCGCTTGCTTCCTCTGCATCTCTGTAACATGTTGAAGGAAAAGTAGGAAAGGCTCTGTCAAGGGCTCCTGGAAGACAGCTCTTGAGAGGCAGCTTGGTGTAGTGTGCATGTGCTGCAGTCTAAGGAGCTGAGAAACAGCTGCCTGGCCCCTGGGGTCTGGATCCCTGCGATTGGCTTACAAACACATGGGTCTGAGCTCCATGATAAATGGAACAATAGGGTAATGGGTGGTTCTCCGCTGATCCATATCCGAGAAGGCTATAAAAATGGTAATGCGTGTATTCATAATTAACACACCAGCTATAAATCATCTCAGAACCAAATCGCAAAAACGAGGAATCAAACGTATCGCTATTGGGGTGAAAATTCGTTTGTGCAAAAGCAAGAAGACAGAACTGGACCAGAGAGGTGGACTCACCGTTGTCCAGCTCAGTGCACTGGAGATGGAGGGCAGCTTCTGTGATGACCCCACAGTGAGCCTCTAGGATGGGGAGGTTCCAGGTAGACTTAGGAGATATGGCAATGTGAGTGATTTCCTCCCAATTGAAACACTCCCTCCTGAAGGAGGAGGGGGAGGCTCTTGAGACTCAGGAAGTCCCTGAAACCAACCAGATCTCAAGGTCTTTAACCCAGGATGGAAGCAATAAAGTACTATTTGGAGAGGGTGCTCTCTGACTAGACAAGCTGTCTGCAGATGGCCATTCGGCCTGTCTCCCTGGGTCTAGGGATGCAGCTCCCATGGGCTGATAACCCAGGTTACAGATGCCTTTGGTGAAAGGCACTTTTTCACCTTGAGAAACTCATTGGATTGCCAGAATGAACCTTGATGCAGTGGTCACTTTGGTCTGTCACCATTTTCCTAATTGGTATGGGTGATTGCTCTCATCTCCCCAGAGAAGTCTCACACAACATGAGCACACCCCAGAACACAGCATGCGGACCCCTGTAATTCAGTGATTATCAGGGCAATACTTGCCAACCTACATTTTATTAACAGAATTCCAACAGGAGTTACAGATTCCCTCAGCTGTGACACTCACTTGTAGCCTGATCATCACCAGGACTGTGGCTGTGCTGGGACCCTTGTACTTAGTCCCTGTCTGGGTAGATACAAGATCGCAGCTCTGTGTATCAAGCAGGGCTCTCTAGAGGAACCCAAGCAACAGAATGACACTTCACCTGCTTGGCTCATACAGCAGGCTGGGGAGTCTTCCAGTCCACTAGTCTGGATGTCTCAGCATCCAAGCCTGGTACCGAAGACCCAGAAGGTCCCTGGAGAATCATTAGTTTTCAGTCTACACTGGGCTGCTGAAGAAGATAAGTTCGAGTATGGACAAAGGATGGCAGCCAGGGCCACAGCTGCCACCTGCTGGAAGGTGGGGGAGGGTCTTTATGCCCTGTGAATTCTTCCTGAGAACACCTCACACACTGACCATCCGGGTTTGTCAGCAGAGCCAGTGAGAGGCCAAACGAGACTGAAATCCCAATTGCCAGAGTCTCATGATGGGTTCTGCTTCTTGCAACACTGTCCTGTGTTGTTTCCCTACTGCTGTGGCAAAACCACTGACGGACAGGAACTTGGGGAGAAAAGGGTCTATTTATATCACAGCATAGTTGATCATGAAGGGAAGTGAGGGCAAGGACCTGGAGGCAGGAACTGGAGCAGAGACCATGGAGAAGTGCTGCTTTCTGAGCTTCTTTCTTATACATCCCAGGACCCCTGACACAGGATGGTGCCATTTATAGTGGGGCTAAGCCCTCCCACATGAAACAATCTAGAGAATGACCCTAGACTTGGTGCGTGCCAATCTGATGGAAGCATTTTCTTAGTTGAGGTTTCCTCTTCGGAGATGATTTTAGCTTGTGGCAAATGGGCAAATAATGAAGCAGAACAGGTGTCTTGCTCAGCAATGGGCTAGCTGCCTCCTAAGGGAAGATGAATGAGGTAGAACCTGAGGACCAGACGTGCTCCTGACCTGGATCCAGGTTGAACCAGTCCTGACCCACAGAGCCCTGCCCAGAATGCTTGGGTCTAAACTAGGTCAAAGACAGAGCACCAGCAGCAATGTTTTCTGGGTATCTTGCAGAGGAGGGTCTTTTCCCTGGTGCACTTGAAGTCCTAAGAGTCACAGGATAGAGGGGTTTCCTGGGCCAGGTAGATGCTTCTTGAGCAATTTTTTTGAATAGAGAATCAAAAAAAATGCATAAAGCATTTGTCAGTTCTGTTCTTGAGGATCTTTTCTTATTACTAGCAAACTTGATGGAGCTCACGCTTTCTTACACACACACACACACACACACACACGCGCGCGCGCGCGCATGTGCGATTATGCATATTCTTTTCCTAAGGTCGGTTACTGTATTATGCTCTTTCGGCTGCACCTTTCTTACCCTCACTGGAATATAATCATCTGGTGTTAAGCTCCCGCTATACACAATCCAAAGATCAAGCGGGGATTTTACGGGCAGCTGGAAGCTAAGAAGAAAGAATCGACTTGAGCGCCTGCATTCAGAATGTGCCTTCTCTCACCCTCTGAAAATATATGGAATAGGATCAGGCTATTACGACTTAAGTAGCCAGGTACAATCAGAGCTGAGAAGAGGCAGCCCCGGAAGCCAGATGTCACAGAAAACCTGGATACCCTGTGTGTTATCCTCAGACCTCACTGAGCTTTGCTCAGCAGGCTTCATCCTCTCTGCAGTTGAAGAAACTGCGTAGAGGTTCTGTGACTCAGTCAAGGTGACGCAGCTGGGATGAGGTGCTGAGATGCCCCTCCCAGGTGCCGGTGTCCCTCCAGTTCTGCCGTAATGTCCTTGGCAAGTACAGAGTCTCTTGGGTGACCGAGAGAAGTAGGAGGCTTAGATACGTGATTCACACCCCCCTCTCACCTGCTACGCCTGAAGTCAGGAAGGTTCTCCTCTATGAGAAAGACAAGAGGGACCATCGCTGCAACTGTCTTCCAGTCACAATGTGGTCACCCATGAGGGCTCTGAGACCTACAAGGGGACACGAAAATGTAAGGCTTCTGATGTCTTTGTTAGGGGTCAGAAGCCATGGAGATGGGTTTAGCTTGGTAAACAAATTCTTACGTGACACCCATTGGAATTTCCTCTAAATGGCAAATGTTAAGAATAGCAAAGAACCCCCGGCAGTTGGAGACACTGAGCTCCCACCTCTCACCGCGTGGTCTGAAATCTCAGCAAAGCAGAATGAGGGACAGTGAGGGGCAAGCAGGCTTATAAGGTCACATAGGTTTGCTCTGGTGAGGGTGGACTCTGTTTCCTCAGCAGGCTCAACTTTCCTCATTGTGCATAGTGAGGAAGAAGGAACAGAAAGCTAGAACCTATACATCAAGTGCAAACTTCCTTAACTGAAGATGGATACAATGAGGGGCTCTCTGATTTATGACCCTTGCTAGCCACAGGCTTGGAGATCGCCTCTCAAGCGCTGGTGTCCATCCACATAAGGCCTCATAATCTTCATCTATGAGATGAGGAAACAGTGTCTTCCTAACAACATGCAGAGCTCTCATGAGGACCACATTTGATAATACCTCCAAATGCTGGTTCAGAGCGATACAGTGCAGACTGGCAAGCACTAGAACTCAGTGTTTGCTGCCAGGTCTCCAGGAGCTCTGGCCTTGCATCCTAGAGCCTAGACAGGTTGCACATTGATCCAACGTTGAGGTCTGACATCACTGTGTTCCTGTTGCAGTTTAGCAGGGTTGCATTTCCCCCAACAGAGAGTTCCACAAACACAAGCATCCCAGGGTGTACCCCTGCCCAGCTAAACCTGAAAAGGTAGAAGTAGGTGAGTGTCACCATTTCCTAGGGGTGTATCTAATATGTCACAAGGTCTGAGAAGTGCTATGTTAAGGGGTTGTGCTGGAAGGGACAGTTTAAAGCCACACAAATGCCGCCTCAACAGAGAAGTAGTAATAAGGGCTGGGTGCTCCCTCCACTGCCTAGGAATGCTGTGTACCCTGAGATCCTGCATTACAGACAAGGACTCCTTTGAACAGAATGAGCATCCTTAGCAAGAAGGAAGCAAGATTAAGAAGAGGAACTTTAGTCTCTTGATAGTCAAGTTACAAACAGAAAACCAATCACCACTAGTGAAGAGAAATACCCCTTGACGGTGGAGACACCAGTGTGTGACAACTTCATGGCTCTGGGCAGGCAAACTTGATGCTCTTGAGTTGGCTTCATCTTTTATAGGCATGGGGGGTGATGCTGGGTAAGACTGGGAGATTTTGCTAGGAGCAAAGTTGGCTGTACCTACTCATACTGCATCTCTCTGAACTTAGGAACTCGAGCTTCAGAACCTGCCTTCCTCAGCTCTCTTCCAGGAGAGCCTGGTCCAGAAGCAAAATGTCTAGAGCTTGGTCTAACAATGTCAGGGTCCAGAATGGCAAAGACCCATGAGTCCCATCTGGAAGATGGTTCAGTTTGGAAAATACAACCAAAGCTAACACCTGTACTTGCCCAGGGCAGCTGTGAGCTCAGGGCTGTGCAGGCTCCATCCATCCCGGTGGTCCCTGCTCTTGCTCCAGCCTCTGCTGCTTCCAGGTCCCTAGCTGCACTTCTCATGGGTGACAGTCCCCTTTTCACTTTAAAATTTTTAGTCATCTCAACATGGGAGCTTTCCGTACCTGTCCCAGGAGTGCATTTAGTATTACATCTACACCAGCCTTCTGTAAATAACCTTATTGTAAATGGATTCATAATCAAAATGTCCTAGATAGTTACATGTTTGCATAATTTGAATAAACAGGTGAGGACAGCAAAAACAAAACAAAGCTAAACCAAACAAAGCAAAGAACCAAAAAGGCTCAATATCAAACAAACGTAAGTATCTCTATCAGCTACTAGAAGCCACTTAGAAACCATGTTGGTTTAAACAGTGACCATTCCTTGTCTCCTAGCACAGAGAGTTCACTGCTCTTTGTGGATGATTTGTCCTTCAAGGTGTGTTTGCTCAACTGTGAGTTACTTATACGCCCATGGGCTTTAGTGAGGCTAGGCAAGAAACACTCATTCAAAAACAATGTTGGAAACATTTGCAGAGAAAAGTGAGGAATGATATAGACCTTCATATGCCCTTTTAGGGCAGCATGTGTGGGTCACCAGCTGTTCTATAGGACCAGACCGTAAGCAGAACTCATTGCTCCTGGGTGCGCAAGTGACATCACCTTGACCTGTCAGCACCAACGGCACTGCGCTGTTTGGTGTTGCTGGCATTGGTTCAAAGATTCATGAACGTTGTATGTGGTGTGTTTATTCTACACTGAAGAAGGTTCACTGCACTCTAGCCAAGGCAGAGATAGAGGTTTGCTGCTCTTCTCTGCTCATGGACTGAGGTATAAGTCCCAAGAAAACTCATGAGAAGTGTCATAGGCAGTAGACATAGGCATCAGTAGAGCTTGGTGTAGCTGATCTGGGAGCAAAACAAGCATTGAGGTCTTCCTTCTATAGACCTAGTAGGCTATAGGCATCGACAAAGTTTATAAACCTAGAACAAGGAGAACATCTGACTCAGCAGAGGCCAGAGATACTGGAGATGGGGGAAGGAAACTGGAGAAGGGCAGTTGTAGGCCCTGTCTTGGAATCTAAAGTTCTAAATGTGTTTTTGTCAGAGTAGTTATCTAATAAACTCTAAAGAGCATCACTCAAAGCTTCTAGAAAGAGTGAAGAGGCCCAGACTATATGTTAATAGCCCCCAGAAATGATGATCTATGATCTAATGGGGAACATGTGTCAACAGTGAGAAACTGATGTCCCAAAATAATGTGAAGTGTGGGCTTGATCACCTTTGCCAGCCTTGGTAGGTATTTCCTGGTCTGGCAGGAGGGAAGGTTTGGGTCATTCTCTGAGATTTTGTTGTACAATTTAGGGAATTTCCCTTCCCTTGATACTGTCACTATGGTTATCGCCTCTGCCTCCTGGTGGACCCTGAGCATCAGTGACCTGTACTTCTTGGGGGAAATTCCATCATCTTAGAACATCTAGCAAATTGACTTTTGTCAGTGGTCAGTGAGGTCAAACTCATTCATGGGTTCCTGTTCTTCTTTGGTGAAGGGTATGGTAGGTCTTGCTACATTTTGGGCAGCCTATTTATTTCCACCCAGCTTGCGAATTGATCGTACATTCTGAATACAGAACTCTTGTTGAGTTTGTGGTTTGCAAAAATCTCTGGCTATGTCTAAGAAACAATCCTTGGTCAAAAAGATTTTCTCCTCCTTCCTCAAGAGGTTAAAACCTCTCCAGCCAATGTCTGAGTAAGGAGCCTGGAGAGTTCAGTGTCAGGATGGTGGCAGGAAGAGGTGGGAAAGGGAAAGTTCTGGTATAAAAGATGGACATATGGAGTCTCAGATCATCCATAGCTCATATCAAAGCAACATGCATAGGCATGTACAAGCATGCATTTATGAACACAGGTGTTTGTGTGCATGTTGTCATGTATTTGGGATCACCTGGGAAAGTGTCCTTTATCCTAACTTTATTAGTTACTTTTATGCATGTGCCATGATGCGTGTGTGACTGTCAGAGGACTCTGAAAGTCAGTTCCCAGGGACAAAACTCAAGTTATCAGGCTTGGTGGTAAGTGACTTTACATGCTGAGTATTTGGCCAGGCTCATAAATTGGTCTTTATTTTATTCCTTCATTTACATAACAAGAGATAGCCAGGCCTCTATTCCTTTCAGCTCTGCCATGAGTTCTAGGGAGACGAAGCCAAGAGATCCTTATGGTATCCAGGCCTGCCAGGAAGGAGTCAGGCTGACAACAGTAAGCACTCCCTGAAACAGGCACTGCTGAAGTCATGACTGAGCATCCCAGAGACCATGGTTTGGAGCAGTGAAGTTGTTGAGCCATGCACCATAGCAGTGGATGCCATTTCTGAGGCAATACTCCTCGCTGTGTGTCACAGTGTCTTGCCTTAAGACAGTTAAGGTGCCTTAAGTCAAGTTTCCTTCACTCTGGTGTTGGGAGACAGAGAGGCTCACAAACTGTCAAAGTGAGAAGGCCTTGGTCCGGGGCCTCTTAAGATGCTGGAAGGGTAGGCTTCAAGCAGTCTTCTTGGGGAAGCTGAGGAAGTCAGGGACAGCTCCCTGGGAAAGCTCTCCTCCTATATTCCATAGAGAACATTGTGTATGACATTCTTGGTATTTCTATCATATACATCTATCACAGTCACCAACTTCCAGGGTTTTCAAACTATAGAGTGAGCTACTTATGGCGAACAACTCATTTCCCAATTACCTAGCATGCATTTTGTGTTAGGTGAGTCCCCAGCACATACCTGCTACTTAATAGCTAATTGCCATTAAATAAACCAATTAATCAGCGAGTTGAATAAATGTCAGGCTGGTAAATGCTGTTCCATTTGCTCTTGTCTGGGGCATAGATGCTGCCATTATGACCGATTTCAGACCACCCGTTTGCTGTCTATTGTTCAGTTTGCAAAGCTACTGACAACGGAGCCATTGGCGTTCGTCAACCAGTACAAGATGGGACCTCAGCTCTCGGGAGTGTCAAGATGGACGTCCCTGTGCATGTGTGGGTGGAAATGAGTACTGTCTTAGCCAAGGTTGTGCTGCTAGGTTGTGGGTAACTGTGCGGGCAGAACACAGGTCTCATGCAGCTCGACTCTGTAGTGATATCACATGTGAGCTCAACCTCCCATTATTCCTTGCCAATAATGAACATCTTTAGAGAACAAACTCTCAGCACCCTTGGGTACCACTATAAGGACCCAAGATGAGTGATGCCCTAGGCAGCACAGGTCAGGTGGGGAGGAAACAGGATCAGTAGAAGAAGAACAGCCCAGGAAAGACTCAGACCAGGGCAGGAACACAAGATCCATGCCACCCTTGTCCAGGGGGTAGTAGGATGCCTGCAGAGCCAAGGAAGGCTTGGTAGCTGCAGGGTGTGGGACAGCCAGGATCACTGAAAGGCTCTCTGATCAAGACTTGCTGTGTTTCTTCATCTCTTAATAGACTAGGGGGCTGCCAGTTTAGATTAGAATAGGATAAGAAGTTTGGGGAGTTTCTGGTGGAGGTCCACCTCTGTCCACATTCCTTGGTCCATGCCTGGTTCTGCTGGGAGTTGAGGTTCCATGTCTAAGGCTTCTCCAAGCCTCATTTGACATTAGATGAAGAGGTGCCTGTCATATTCCATCCAGAGTCCTAAGCTAGGGTCTGTGCACTGCGCAACTCTGCCCAAGGGCTCACATGCTGCTGTGGGTAGTCCCCTACCACTCAGGGGTCTGCTTGAACTAGACAAACCTTCCCTCTGTAGCCCAGGCCACCTAGTCCATCCCAGGTCCAAGACTAACACCTGTAGTCAGCCAGCCCTGTGTAGGTAACAGCCCTCATGTAACTCAGGACCTGAATCTATTACATCCAGACTGCATCTCCCATCCTCCACAAGAACCACCATGGAATCCCATTGCCCACCTAGGAACAGCCTTCCATGTGCAAGGGGAAGGAGATTTTGGTTAATCCATAACTCGGTGGCCCAGAGGTTGCTTATCTATCTGCAGATGCACAGGGAAACACTGTCCTTGGTGCTGAATCGCATGCCTTCCTGCCTAGGTTTTTGGAGGAAATGTAAACCATTTTAACATTATTTTTCTGGATGGAACTTTCTAGTGTTATGGAGTATGTGTAATTTAATATGTCTTATTTGTCTGTGTACGGAGTGGTAGGAGTGCACAGACATTTGCATATTTAGTGCGTGGCTGCCTATGTGTAGTAGTGGTGTCTCTGTGTGTGAGGTGCATGTTGTCTCGGACAGAGGTACATGTTGCCTCTCTGTAAGGAAGGGGTGATGTGCTGTCTGTGTGTATTAAGGGTGTGCTATTTCTGTGTAAGGGTGTGCTGTCTCTGTGTGTGAGGGTGTGCATTCTGTGTGTATTAGGGTACGCTGTTTCTGTGTGAGAGGTATGCTTTCTGTGTGTATTAGGGGTATGATGTCTCCCTGTGTGAGTGGTGCACTGTCTCTGTGTGTGGTGTGTGATGTCTGTGTATATTAGGGGTGTGCTGCCTCCCTGTGTGTTTTATTTTTTCTATTGATGGGAAAAGCCTAACAATCAAATTACTTAGAAGACTTTCCAAATTGACTTTGCCTCTCTTATAAAAATGAGCCACATAATGTCTTCGAGGCCATCACTGAGTCTTTCAGAGGGAGGGTGAGGCGAATCAGCAGTAAAACCCACACACTCTTGCTAATGGTGTTAATCTCATTTGCTGTCAACATTCAATCCTCATTGCAACTCCTGTCCCTCTACCCCCTGGGACAGAAACCCTGGAAGAGGAGCTGCTAGAAGAGACAAGGCTGCAGCCAGAGCCACACTGTAGGTCCCAGATGTCAGGGGAGGGTGTGGTTGTCATGGCTCATGCCAAAAGGCTGTCTGTGAAGAGAAAGAAGGGACAGATGTGGACCTGATAGCTGCTTCTTGTTGGAGCAAATAACATCCCACATATTAGTACATCTGTTGTTTTCTGTTTCATGCACATGGGTCAGACAACAGAGGTCTGAGCCTGGGAAGGGAGAGTAAAGATGGAATGTCATCATGATACATTCTCTTGGGTAGCTCCTGGTGACAAGTTCAGGTCTGTGGAGCACTAGGCACCACAGAGCCAAAATATCTTACCCCAGAAAATCTTCTGTAAAAAAATTCTGAGCTGGGTAAGTGGGAGCTAAGACACCCCCATCTGCCAGTACATGAGAAATGAGTGGACCTTTCTGGGCGTACACATGTTTGTCTCAACAGAGAGGTACTGAAACCTCCTGTCTGGTTTTGGATGAGGAGGACTCGAGGATGCCAGATGTCCAGCAGAATGACTCCACTTTCAAGCTTGAACAATGACTATGGATACTGGCCATTGCTAGCCTGGGATGTATCTATGGAAACAAGATAAGGGGGTAGGATTCTGTTAACAGAAAGAACCTCTGGAATAAGACACACAAACGGAGTTTCAAGGCATTAGTCAGGGAACTGGGAACCAGCACAGGAGGGAGTCAATCGACTCAGAGGAGCCAGAGGAAGCACCAGGATAGAGATGGCTTTGGGTGGAGCAGGCTCCAGCCTGACTCTGGTGTCTACCGCACCGCACTGTCTGGGCAGGGCATGCATGCTTGATTATCCCCGTGGGACAGTTGGAAGTCAGGGTGGCTGACTGCACTGGGCTGGAATGGAGCCGTTTGTGAATTAAGTAGGGAAAGGCAAAGTATGGGCATAAAAAGACTAGGGTGTAACTGAGTGTGGTAGATCATTGCTCTAAGGGCAAGGAGCCGCCGGAATATATAGAAAATGGGGGGGGGACCATGACCCTACTGGCCAGAAAGGGGAGGGATAGAGATGTGGTATTGTTGAAATAAGAGCGGCCGGGGCTTCGTCCCCAACACCCCGGCCGCCTGCTCGCTTATGCCCAAAATAACAACACACAAATTGTATTCCTTTTAACACTGCTTGGCCCATTTCTATCTAGCCTCTTCTAGGCTAATTCTCTCATATCAATTTAGCCCATTTCTAATCATCTGCGTAGCACCCCAAGGTGCGCTTACCAGGAAGATTCTAGCCTACGTCCATCTTGGATTGGAGCTTCATCGCTCACGTCTGTCCGGGAGACTGGAGCATGGCTTCTCTGCTCCCGAGAGCAGAGCTGTCAAGTCTGACCTCACTTCCTCTTCCTCCCAGTATGCTATTCTGTTTACTCCTCCCACCTATGTTTTAACCTATGAGGGCCAAGCAGTTCCTTTATTACTTAACCAATGAAATCAACAGATTGATATATGACACTCCCACATCACTTCCCCTTTTTCTGTTTAAACAAAAAGGAAGGAAGGCTTTAACTTAAACATAGCAAAATTACATATAATAAAACAGTTATCAAGTAAAAATTACAATAATCTTTATCATAACTAAGGAAAACTATAACTATAACTAACTATTCTTAACTCCATCAAAGACTCCAGAAAGATACAATATTATCTAAGCAAACAAGAAATAAGCAACTTTCAAAACTCTAGAAATAACAGAGACATCTTGCTGCCTGGACAGTCACCCAAAGTTCCTCTGTACTGTTGGGGCATCCATCTTCAGCCTTCAGGCCCATGGTATCCAGCAGACATTTCCATGAAGCAGGAAAATTCAAAGTCAGTTCAGTCACTATCTGTTGTGTCCTGCAGAATGTCTTGCAGACTCTTTCATGAATCAGGAACCCCGAAAGATCATCTCACCTTTAGGCAAGTTCAGTAGTCCTCTCTCTGAGGGTTCTCTGTGTCCAGTTCATGCAACAGTCCAGGCAAGAGCAGTTTCTTGCCCAAGTGGCTATCAAACTCCATAAGGATCCTCTTCGATGCCCATCTTCTTCCTGAAGTAGATTGGTGCTGCCAGGAGCAGAGTGTCTCATTGTCATGAAAAGTCCTAAGTTATTAAAACATTTAAAATGCCATATTCTATAATCCTTGAAAGATATGAAGAGTGTCTATCTAACTGAAATGTATCTCTATATATCTAGAAAATCTAACTAACATGACTACAATGATTATCCATTAACAACCTATATATATTACATTTTTAAATGAACTACACAATCACAATACCTTAATCAATATCAGAAATACATATACATATAACAAAATTGACCTTAAATCTCTATCAATAAAGCAAAATCTATACTAATGCAAATTATTCATACCTATATCATATCCCCCTTTAAATGTAAAAGAATGTTTATAAACAGTATTTGGGAACATGGGCGCAGTTTTTTCTCTCCAAACTGCTTCCTGCTGAATGGGGGCGTCGTTAATTAGGTCTCTCATGGTAAAACCTGTGTGCTAGTTTCATCTCAGTTGGCAGTTGAGCGAAGCAATTTTCTGAAGATGTTTACAGTAACCCTTCAGGAGGGTGTGGTCCATCACACCATATTCGGATAGAAGAAATCCACAGACTTGCACCCTCTGTGAAAACAAAATAAGAAATTCCTTTCCAAAGTATCATGTCCTTAGATCCAAATTTCAAAGTCAAGGCATTTTGATAATATCTATGTTGGATTAGTTCAGCAGCATTTATAAACAAATATCTTTTGGCAGCTGTTGCTCCTTCCTCAGCATTCAAACAATTCAAAGAGAGCATAATAGCATACAGTATCAAGATTCTCTGTGTATTTTCCATCTTTGTGCGTTTTATTTTAACCTCTATTTTGTTTATTTTTACTTTTATTTTATATTCTCTGTATCTTTGTCCTGGAAAAACTCTGTAGACCAGGCTATCCTTGAACTCTCAGAGATCCGCCTCCCAGGCATTGGGATTAAAGGTGTATGCTACCACACCTTGAAGTCACAGAGGTCAATCTCCCTCTGCCTCCCAAGTGTTGGGATTAAAGGTGTGTACTACCACACCCAATTACTTTCTTCCTTTTTTTACTTTTAAGAACTTTTAACTTTTAGCTTGCATATATTTTTAACACAGTGTAAACCATTTAGAAATTTTCTTTGTCTTTGAATCTCTCTTTACTGTATATCTCTCTTTTTCTGACCATGACTTGGCCAAGTTATTTATTATACAAGACCTAAGCTAGTTAGAATAGGATATTTGTACTATTGTATATAATTTCGTAGTAGGTTTAGAACTCTCTTACTTAAACAGAAGGGGGAGGTGTTGCGGGAGGTCCTTCCGCTCCTCCAACCAATAGCTGCTGAGATACCAGCCCATTGGGGCGTGGTCTCTCCCCCTTTAAAAGGTGACTATTTCCCTCAGTTCGCTCTCTTCACTTCCTGCTCCGCCGGCGACTAGACTCCCTTCCTGGTTGCGCAGACGGTGATCTGTAAGTTTTTTCCCCTTTAAATAAATACCACCCTATTAATCATAATTATAAACTGGTGTGGCATTGTTCATGACTTACGCCTTCATGGTATGGCAACAAAGGCTTTTGGGAAAGGAAAGCAGCCTGATCTCCTGGACGGACTGCTTAAAAATGAGAAACATAAAGCCCCAATGCATTCAAGGGATGCCAATCAGAGATGGTGCTTCACGAGGAACACACTGAATAAAATTGAGCATCAGTGCGAGGCAAACAGCAAGCCTGCCCTGTTCCCCACTATGCAAGGTACTATTGTGCAGACCATAGGCAAGTCATTTTATCTTCGGGCCTGTCCTGTGATGGGAAGGCAACAGAGAGCAAGTCAATGCACAGCGGACAGTAGATGGTGGCTGTCATGGGCTCCCCGTATGGTAGTACAAGGAAGAGGCGTAGGACAATATGATACTAAGCAAGCCCGAGGATGGAAAGGATGTGCACAGATAGAAAGCCAGCACACCCCAGGCTTCAGGATGAGTCAGGTACAGGCTCAGGTTCCAGATACAACAACCCTAGAGGCCCCACACTTGTGCAGATCTCCAGGACCAGCCAGGTACGGGAAGTGCTCCGTTGAAGCTGACAGTACTCTGATGCTCACTGAGTTCTCTCCCTCCTCTGACCTGTCTGGGCCTCAACATTTCTGATATCCTGAATCCCTATAGTCCTGGTACTGGATTGTCAGGTGATACTGGCATGGAGGTTTGGGCACTTCCTGTCATCTATTTGGACCCAGCTCTGAAGCAAGTGCCTAACCAGGAAACAGTTGCTTCTCACAGGGTCCTGCCCATCTTTGTTGACTTCCTTCCGTCCTTTTCTTTTCTATTTTTAAGATCAAAGGCAAAGAGACCTCCCAGTCACATCCCGTCTTCACATGCATCCATCATTGTCAGCATCCTCACCAGGGTGAACGACCACTGATGCATGATTGTCACCCAAAGTTCACATTTAGATTCATCCTGTATATGTATGTATTTCATGAACGCAGTGACATGATCCCCCATTGCGGATCATATGAAAGCTGTAGGATAACGTATCATCACTGCCTGAAATTCTTCTAGGCTCTGCCATCCTGTCCCTCTCACCCCGCCCCTGGTATTGCCCACTACCGTGCTCTCTCTTAGCTTCACCCTTAGCTGAACCTCATCACAGTGGACTCCCACACGAGTAGAACTCTCACACCGTCTACTTATGAACAGATATTTGAGTTCCCCTTATGTTTTGAATGGCCCTAGAGCACCATTCTTTCTGGGCTGAATGCTATCATAGCATGAGTACACCCCCTTCATCAACTCCTCCACTGAAGACATTATTTGACTGCAAGGTTTAAAAACCAAAAAAGAAAGCTACTGTAAATATCTGTGTTCAGGATGTAGTGTCAATAGCAGTTTTTACTTCTTTGGGGAAAATACGAAGGGGTTTAACTGCTAGATTCCATGGACTGTGAATATATATAAAACTGCCAGGCTATCAGTCAAACCTGGCTGCATCATCCAGCAATTTGTATGGGTATGCATGCAAATGTACATGTGTATGAACACATGTACAAAGCTTGTGCAGGCATGTGTGTGCACATGGATGTGGAGGCCAGATGTCAACTTCAGGGGCTGCTCCTTAGGCATGATTTCACCTCGTTTTTGAAACAGAGTTTCAAAGTCTCATTGGCTGTGGACATGTAAATTAAACTTCTCTCCAGAGAATCCAGGGATCTGCCCGTCTTCTCTTTGCTAGAACAGGTATTACAAAAAATATACCAGCACATCTCGAGGTTTGCGTGTGGGTTCTGGGTGTTGAAATCAGGCGTGTATGCCTGGGAGATGAGCAGTTTACTAAGTGAGCCATACGCTGGCCCATTCTGCATTTCTTGTCTCAGTGAGTGGGAGCCCCTGCTGCTCCTCATGTGTCAAGGCACCCTCTGTTCCTGCCACCCTGGCGAGGATGGAGTGGGGTCCTGCTTTCCATGTGGATTTCTCTGAGGAGGAGTGCTAAGGACAGTCTGCCAACACGCCAGCTTTCTACCTGTTTCCATGATCTGTAAGGTCTTTGCAAAGACTTTCATCCCCTTGTTTCTTGTTGAAGAATTCCTTTCAGAGTTTGGATAACAGGTCTTTAAGTCTTTTGTAAATGGTTCAATCTAGTATGTGGCTTGTCTTATTATTCTCTTACTGCTATCTTCTTTCATAGGGAAGGTTTTATTTTTTATGGAAATACGGCTCACTGTTTTCTCAGGGTCCTTTCCTTTGCTCCTGCAGGTAAAATGTCATTTTCACATTTGAGGTCATCAGGACGTTACTCTGTCATCCTCCATGAATGTTTTAGTTAGATTTTACATTGCAGTCTTTGATCCATTTTTAGTTAGATTTTGTAACAGGCGCATGCTCCATGTCTCTATTTTATTTATGTATTATTTATTTTGTTGTGTAGATGTCCATTTGTTCTAGGGCCATGCACTCAAACACTAGCTTGGCTTCACTGTTTGGCCTTTCTTGTCTCTAAGGGTCCTCTGTTCTTTTCCAACTAGCTGTTTATCTCTTCTCTTACACCAAATTGTGTGTAGCATCATTGTAAATCTTGAAGTCAGTGTAAATAATGTCACTGTGTTTCTTCTCTTCAGGATTGGGCTAAGTAACCTGGGTCTTTTGTCTCTCCACATAGAGTTAGTCTGTCAATACCACAGTTATTAGGGGGCTGAGGCTTTCCTTGGAATGATGCTGAATCCACAGAACTATCCTTTTTACAACACTGAGTCATCCCGCCCACGACCATGTAACAACCCTTCTCCAATTCAGTTCTTCTATTTCATTCACAAGAATTTGGTTCTCAAACTAGATCTATTTTATTATACATGTACACAAATTTCACTTCGGTTGTGTGAATGTAAATGGTACCTCGTGCTTAGATTCAAATCCCACTTCTTATCGCTGCTACCAGAGAGCAGTGACAGGCTTCCTGGTTTTAAGCTTCTGGGCTGTAATATTGCCAAAACTGCTTATTCCTGGTGTCTTTTCGTTACTCTGGGCTTTATTTAGAAGTGATCATGACATCTGCAAGCAGATTTCTTTCTTTCCAAATCTATCTGTTGTCTTTATCATATCAGCCATGACTTCCAGTGTGTTGACTAGAAATAACAAGGGGGAAATCTGTGTCTTGACCACCACAGTGTGAAAGAAGCCCAGTTTCCCACAGGAACTAAGACGCTAGATATAAAGGATTTCAGTAGGTTTTCTTTCAACCAGAGTTCCCCTCTGCTCCCAATGTTTTCAGTTTTTAACCATTTGTGTGGGCTTGATTTTGTCAAGTGTTTTTTTCTGTATCTATTTGTAGTATCATATAATCTATTTCACGTGTATGAATGTTTTCCCGCATGTACATGTGTGTGCCATGTGCTTGCAGTACGTGCAGAGTCCAGAAGAGGGCACTGGATCCCCTGTTCTGGAGTTATAGGTCATGGTGAGCCACCATATAGGTGCTGGGAACTGAGTCAGGGTCTTTGGCCAGAGAAGCAAGTGCTGTTAACTACCGAACTGTCTTTTCAGGCCCCACAGGAGGGTTTTTATTGTTTAGACTAAATATGTGATCTATTTTACTGATAGTTTTGAGACAGGCTCCTACCATGTATTCACACTAGCCAAAAGCTGAGCTTCCCTTGAGATCTCCCTACTGCCCTAGAGTGCTGAGTGTCTAGGTACACACCCTATGTCTGGCTCGCATCTACAAGTGTTATTGTGTGAGTTGACCTCGGGTACCCGGCCTGGGCTCATTCCTTTAAGCACTGTACCCACCCAAGCATCTTAGTTATTTTCCGTCCCTGAACCTTAATGCCAAGGTGGCATGACTTGATGAAGACACGAAGTCTGTGGCACTCACCTTTCTCTGGAGGTCTAAGGGTGTGGTACCAGCTTCCACACAGGAATAAGGGACATTTTGTCTTTTTACAGCAGCTTGCTCATAATAGCCATTGATGTCCCACTGGATTCTATGTCTTAACGATCCTTCCAACTCATAACAAAGCCACACTGGGCAGCAAGCTTCCAATACCTGGCCTCTTGGGGAAGAGACCTTCTCCAAACCACAAATATAAGGGAAGCAGAGCTGAGGCTTCAAGGCAGCTGCCCCTGCCCCCGCAGTGTTCTCTCCAATTGCACTTGGATCAGATGGGTACAAGTTCACCTCTTAATATGTCCTACATAAAGCAGACAGTGAATGAATGGGGTTGATCACAGTGACTTCAGGGAGACTACAGATATTTAGCTGAGGATGAAGTGCCTTCATTGAGATTCTGGCGAGTCATAGGATCAGAAGCCAAGCAGCAGCCCCAGCTTGCTGGTACCCTGCGTCAGGACATGTCACCTAGGGACTTCCGCTGTGTCTGGTTCATCTCTGCCCTCCAAACCCACCTGCTGCTCCCTGGCCTGGCTCTTACACATTTCCAGTTTCCTGAGGCGACCAATGATGCTGCATCCTTGTCCTCCGATTGCAACCTGAGCTGTACCAGAGGCAGAACTCGGTGGAGCTCCCCTCCCCACAGTCCTTCCTGCAGTGCCTCACCTAGGAAGTGTTGCTTGTGCCCATGTACCCTGATGAGCCTTGTTCTCTGGACCGAATGACTGGCCCTTCACCGTGGCCTGCTGCCATCTGGTTCCTGCCCCCTCACGGTGTGTGGTTAGCATCTCAACATGCAAATCCCGGCAGCTGCGAAGTTACTGGAAGCCCATTTTCCTGTTGTCGGCCATCCTGCCACAGAGACAATGGCAGCTGGGGTTTTGAGACCACATCTATCCCTAATGCTATTTCCTGTAAAATTCCTCTTAATTGTTATCACTTCTCCCTCTACAGGTCCCTAGAATATTCTGGTGGTAATGTGATGACCGCAATCCAGAGCCCTCCTCCTCTTTAAATCATGCCTTTGGTCCATCTTGCAAGGCTAGGCTAGCCAGCCCCTGTGTCTGTCTGCTGGAGGGAGCCAGCCCTGGGCAGCCACTCTACCTCCCGAGACCTTACCTCCAATGACAGAGCAGAGCTGTACGGTTCTGAGGCAGGCCTGAACCATACCTCATGCTACCTTCACTCTCCCAGGAAAACATCTGCTTTGGTGTGCCTTGGTTAGGGTGAGTGCATGCTCTGCTATGCCCACTAGAGAGCTTCCTGAAGGCTCTCTCTAAAAGACCATATCGTGTCTGATTGTTTTATCGTGGAATGACCTAGGTGGCTATATTGACTGGGAGCAAGCTGGTGATTTTCCCCTCTGCTTGTCACATTGAAATCTGCTGAGCCTTACGGACTGTAATGCCCCAGGGTCCCCTTCCAAACCTGTGATGCCACAGCTGAGATTCTCAATGTAGAGTTCTTTCTAGAACGAGAATTGGATATGCACTGGCAGCTGGGACCTTCTCATTCAAATATGTGGTTTTTCTCTGACCAAGGATAGCACCGTGTCCCCAGCACAGGGCAGCTGTAGCCAGCACCGAGGTTTCTCTCAAGCTCCTCAGCTGATTTCCTCATGGTTCCCTACAGTACTTCCCATGAGGCCTTGGGACACACTCAATCATCGGGCAGTATAGCTGGTGTGTGCAGGCACTCCAGGGAGCTGACCTCAGACTGTCAGTGAAAGTCCTTGATGGACATCATCCTCCTAAGTTGTAAGCCCAGGGCAAGTGTTTCTCATTTAGGACAGGTAAGAGTTGTAAGTGGACAAGTGGGTCAAGAAGTGAGGTGTCTTACCCTCCCAGCCTATGATGACATCCACACCAACACTTCTGTTTTGTCTCTAGGGCTCTGTTTTTCACCCCTGTGCCCCCTGAAGTTGGCTGTCTCTATAATATGCAGTGATGAGATAGGCCACCATGGCTGCCTCCTCTTCCTCCTCATTCTCTTTTTTCTCCTTCCCTTCTTCCTCGTTCTCCTCTTCTTCCTTCTTCTCCTTTGCATTCTGCTCTTCTCCTCCTCCTCCTCATCTTCTCATCTTCTTCCTCTTCTTCCCCTCCTCTTCCCCTTCTTCTTCTCATCTTCTTCATTCTCCTCTTCATCTTCTTCCTCTTCATTCTTCTCTTCTTTTTTCTGTTCCCCTCTCCTTCTTCCCCTTCCTCCTCTTCATTTTCATCCCTTCTTTTTCCTCCTCCTCCTCTTCCTCTGCCAGGTTAGCCCAGGATTCTATAGCATTTCCTAGGTCACTACCTGCTCTGGGCCTGGAGTTAGCCAGGCCCATTCACTTAGTAACTTCTTCATGCTTGCCTCCTTTTCGGACATTTCCATTCTCCAGGGCAGGGCTTTGCCTTTAGGAAGCTTAACCAGTCTCTTTCCTTCCTCTGACAGTCAGAGAAACATGCAGATCAGTATGGGGGGGGGGGTGGCTGAAGTTCTGGGAAGAAGAAAGTGGAGACAATAATCCACCTTCTCAAAGCACACTTGATTCCTTGACAGAAACATGTCTGGAAGCTAATCACTTCTTCAGTATATTCTGCATGTGCCTCACCTCTACTCACCTGGATAGCTGCTGAGTGCCCTGCACTGTGTACCCACCCACCTCCCTAATCTCATAGTGTATCCATTTGTCATTGGCCACCAGCCATAAGGACATCAACATGGCCACCCAGATTACTGAAGCTTGAACTTTACCCAGCTATCTCCTCAGCCAGCTCTCTCAGATCTCCTTCAAGGCTGTCTGGCTCTAGATGGAAGCCTGCTCCCAGGAGAAGCCCTTGGTGTCTACATTTAAACAAAGTATCTTATCCCAGCCCTTACTGGACCTCACCCTTGTTCTTTATTGTTACTCTACTCTATCCCATTAGCAAGCCGTGTGGAGCCTATTGTCTGACACTGGGCTGCTGGTCTATTCACACAGCTAGTCAGGCCTGTGCAGGGCCCCTGAAGAGAGCAGGGCTGAGATGCCTGTGTTCCAAACAACTCCAATCAACTGCACCTACATGGCTCCCAGAGATGCTAAGAAAGGATGACCCAGCAGAGAGATGTCTGATCAGGAAGGCAGGCAGGTGCAAAGACAAGGCCTTGGCAGGCTGGTTCTCTATCATGTTAACACAGAGGTGGAGTCCAGAGCCTGTTACATGCTCCCCTTGTGGCCCTTGGGTATTTTCTTCACTACCAGCTCCTGAAAATTGCCTCTACTATCCCTGTCATTCCATAGGTCCCAGTGAGAAGCAGGCAAGGATCGTGCCCTATGGCTTAAAGTCATGTTGCCACTCAGGGAGGATAAGATTGCGCAGAGCTCAGCTGAAGATTAGTGACTTCTTTACACATACGCTCAAGCAACTACTGGAGCAGAGATGAAGGGGCTGCTGATCGACTCTTGTGAATACCCCATGCCTGCCTAAATGGCACTGCTTGCTTCTGCAAAGAGCTTGGCCAGAACAAGATTTAAAAATAAAAAGGAATGAGATGAATAGCGGTCAGCTCATGGCAAACCAGTGATGATACGAGGTAGGCCCAGAGAGCAAAATGCACATATAACTTAAAGGAAAACTCCAACAACTGATCATATTTTCCCACAATGCATTTTTCTAAGAGCGCAACAAAACAGAGAAAGGATTAGCGTGCCCACAAGAGCAATTCCGAAAGATCCCAGAAGACAGTGCAAAGTGAGACCGCTGGCCAGACTCCTAGTCTCCAAGCTCTTCTGGACGTGGCTTCTCAGTGACCATTTAGAAAAACCCAAGACTAAAGACTTGTGTATGTCCTTGAGGTTGACATGGACCCTCCTTGGCTGGAGCTACACACATTCCTTTCCCAACAGAGTCCTTACCAACCAAGCATCTGATTCGCATCAGTCTGCATGCAACTTCCCTCCAAACAAAGCAATCGATTGCTCTAACCAGAGCTTCCTAGCAACCCTCAATTAACTTCCTTTTTGTAATTAGACACATCTCACCGCTAAGGTAAATGAGGTGATCTTGGCTGGACTGGGAAATTGTGTCTTCTCTATGAGCTCTCCTAAAGGGGAAAAAAATTTCTATTTGCCATCTTATGCCTGTGCATGATTGGGTGTGCATATGATTAAAACCAGAAGCTTAGTGGGAAAGGACATCCACGAAGAGCAAAGGCTTACACAACTCAAGACTGTCAATCAAAACAGAAAGCCACCCACACTCCCACCCTGTTGAGTATCTCCTCTGCCTCTTGGACCTACCTAGGCAATCACCACTTTCGAAGAAGTGTGTTTGCTCAGGGTCTGATGCTCCCTTGCTTTGTGGCCCATTCTATTTCACTTTATTTGTGGACACAATCCCTTGCTATGATGCTTTTTTCATGTTATTGTTCAATTCTTCAACCAAGAGATTGAAAACCCTGTGCTATCTGGTCCCGACACCCCTGGTAAGCTTCCCTTGATTACTGAACCAGTGGTAACATGGCTGGGGCGCCACATGAGGTTCAGCTTTCTTCTGCACATGTGACACCCCTCCACTTGAGAACGCAGGCCTGGATGCTTTTGTTTGGGCTGGAAAGCTCTTTTAAGAACTGACCATGAACAGCACATGGATAATGACCAGGTTATGTTTTGAAAAGTTTGGTGTCAGGTTCATGTAATGAGAATCTACTTCTGCCAGCAAAGTTCACTCATTCTGCTCTTCTCTGGTCCTGGGGTCAGTGCACGCACACCCTGCCTGCAGGGTGACTAAATGTTACTGATCATCCTGCCCCTGTCTTGGCCGTTCCAGACTTTGCATTGTGAAGATCTCCAGGGGAGCTCAGGAAACTGGAGTCTACGACTTTAGGGCCCTTCCCATGCTACTCGGGTGACTGCAAGGCACCCCACTTCCTTATTCTTCACCCTTCTCTTTCTCCACTCCACTCCAGAGTTCATTATAAATTACAGAATTCTATAGATGACAAATATGGAGCCTCATACAAAAAAACCATGCCAACTTATTTATAAATAAGCTGAAAATTGGCAGGAAAGTTGAGCCCAATACACGCTCCCGATTTTTATCTGTGGATAAACAAAACTGCTCGCCCATCCCTCCCCCATACTGCCTTTGATAAAATAGCAGGGGGTTCAAAAAGTTATTAAAAATAACCTGAATGTTGAATTAATGACTGAAAACTTTAAACTAATTTGAATAAAACATAGTTGGGCTAAAAAAAGACGTTTTAAAAATCGTTTTTGTAAAAACTCATCTTTCCCCTAACTCCTTATAAAGATGTGAAAGTCCCCTGTTAATGATGTCCTGTGAGTAGGCGCCCTTCTTCTGAATGGCATTGTCTATGGTCTAGCACTGCTGTGAGGGTTTCAGAGGAAACCCCTCACTCCAGCCGGTAGAGCACCCCCAAATGCTCTTCACAACTCAACTCTCTTCTAGGTTCCTTACTTCCAAGTGACCTCTGGGATACCTGAGAGTGTATCAGTGACCCCATCACCTTCAGGAAAGCCATGCATACTACCTACCAGCTTTCCCTCAGACTCTGTGGACTGTCTAGTTGTGTTAAGTTATTTTCTTGAAGAAGGAAGCGCTTGTTCTGGCTTTGGTTCAAGGTTATATAGTCTACCTTGGCGGGGAAGACAGGGTCCACCCACAGTCAGGAAGTGGAGGACGATGGGAGCTTGTGCTCTGCTTGCTTGCTCTGTCCATTCAGTCTGGGACCCCGGTCCATGGGGATATCACCACCTACGTTTAGGGTGGCTCTTTCTACATCAAACAACCCATCTAGGAATTCCCTCGCAGGCATGCCTAGTAGTTTATCTCCCCTATCCTGTCTAATGACAACAATATTAACCATCACAGTGGTCCATCTGAGCTCACAGCTTCCCAGAGATAATGGAGGCCTCTTCCCTGCACAAATGTGACCCTTCATGTGGATATATGGCTATCTCTAGTCAACTGCCCTCTTGTTCTTCATTTGGACTGCGCATCCTGTTCTGTCTACATCTTGGGCTGGGGAGCAGACTGCCTGTTTGTTATCTCAGGCTCCCAACAGATCCCACAGGCTGGGTGGCTCACACAGAAGGCAGGAGCTTCCTTATAACTTAGAGGATGGAGTTCAAGTCCCAGGTATATTAGAAGGCGCTCCCTGGAGGCTTCTTTGTGGCCCCCAGATGCCATTTCTACTTTATGTGTCTTCCATGCCTTCTCATGCTCTATCGCTTCGTCTGTAAAGAGTTACTTGCATCGGATCAGGGATACCCTGAGGCTGCATTTAACCCCCATCCCCATATCCAGTCATATCAAGGTTGAGCATTTCAGAATATGGATTTGGGGGACACGTTCAGTCCACAGCATCTCTGGTCTGACATCACAGATCACTTCTGAGTATATGAATGTCTTTCCTGTAAATGTCAATATTTGGGTTTATGTGTCTTTGTCTCTTTGTTTATCCATGCATATTCCTGTCTCTGTGGAAGAGTGTGGTGTACTTCTGTTTGCTTAAAAACCTGTCACCTCGTGTGGTAGGCGGGGAACCGTCTCAGGCAGGAATGCATCTTATCAGGCGTGTAAGCATTCAACATGTTTGTGCCCCAGCTCCAGGGTTGTGGAAGAAGAGGTGAAGAGAGAAGCCAAGGGAGGGCACGGTAGGGGTGGCAATCAGCACCAATCATGGAGTGGAGCTCCCTAACTGCACGCCCACAATCTGATTGCCATCCAGGTGTGGCTGCAGCTTAGCAGCTAGCAAAGTGCAATCATTACTAAAATTGGAGCCCCCACACTGCCTGTGTTTGGACTGCCACGTGCGATAATACGTGCCTGCTCTTTGCGCTTCCTCCTCCCGGGCAGTCGAGAGAGGACAGAGGTCAGGGATAAGTCAGCACCGTATCATACTCTGTGATGTGCTTCCTATTCTGTGTGCGAAGTAAGTTCAGAGATGGGAAGGGAAGGAATGAGGAGAATATAGCAAGAAGCAGGAATGGTTGGGCACACAAAAGTCATGGTAAGTGGGGGTGATCAGAAGGGCTTTGCGTGAGGGACCCTAGCATCATGGCCCCAATTTGACTATCCCTAATTCTAACCCTGGGCCTGAATAAGAATAATACAGGTAGGTCCAGAGAAACTCGCCAGACCATACATGGCATTCCTGAAGGAATGAAAGAATATGTAGGACACTGGTCTCTCCAGCAAGCCCCACAGAGCAGTGTAACAAGAAAAGCCATGCTTCTTGGGCACAGTCATCCCTAGAACGTCATTGTGGTTTCACCAGTGCGACACATAGGTGGGAGTGAATTTTAGCAACTCTTTCCTAAGGTAAAAAGCTGTGCACCTGGAGATGATAAAAGAAGTCCTTTTGAGGTCACTGCCAGTGAGCAGCATCCATACAGTGAGCTCTGAGCAGGCTGAACTTCAGCTGAGACTCCCAGAGACTCTGCAGATACCTATACACATGGGAAGGACCAGATCAGGAGAGTCTGCTTGGCATTCCTCCAGCCTCCCTCTTCCTCTCTGCTGCCTCTCAACATCTTTTAGTTGGCAGCATCTCTGCTGCTAAGTCCCACTGGCACAGGCTTAGAAAGAGGTGACTTGGGTCAGCTCAAGGTGGTCTGGTCAGCCTCATCTACCTGCCTGCCTGTCTTACCTGCCCACTGCTCCTGCTTAGGGGCCTCCCAGGTAGCCCCCATGTCCCAGGTGAGTTGGGGGAGCCCGTGGATACACTGGTGCATCATGGGAAGAACCTCTCTGAGACTGAGTACTTAGCAGTGGGGTTGAGGTTCTATACAGTGAATGCCAAAATGTTCACAAGCATTGAACCAAGTGGAGCCCTGAACGTGAGGGGTAGAGACTCCTGAGGTGCCAGGGACAGGGTGCATTCAGCTGCCTCTGTGGCCTGGAATCTGCCACAAGTGGCTAGCCCTCCATGTCTGTTAAGGTCACCAGCAGTCCCTTGCTTAAGGTAGCTGGGAACTTCCACCTTTCAGAGGGTCCGAAAGGCCACATCTTTGCAGCCAAGGAGGTTACCTAGGAAGGACCGCCTCGAGAATAGAGCCAGCAGGGCATGAAAGCAAGCATAGGGGGATCTCCACGTTCCCTGCCCCCACGCTCCCTGTAGATCAGATCTTAAGATGCACTGTAGTAAACCATCTCCTCCATGCTCAGCACAGTGTTCTGTAACCCTGATCTGCTCTTAAACAAGTGCCAACGTGAGTTTTAAGCATAGAAATGTACCCCTTGTTCTCAAGTTGCAGACAGACGCTCTGTCCACCATCCTATCTCTGCTCAAGGCTCTAGGAAGCCCCAGTATCAGAAATAAGGAATTGTTACAGAGTTGTGGGTGGGACTGTGTGGCAGATGGGCCAGAACAAGTGCTGTTTGCTCTATACTGGGCAGGGTCATGCTTGACCGGAACTGAAGAACCATGTTCTGGGAGGTGCCTTTGGTGACAGGCAGGTAGCTTTTTATGACCAACATGGTGAGGCCTGCAGTTTCTGTTGCCGAAGGCACAAGGGTATAGCTTTGAATCTGCCTGGGTTTTATTGGGCATCTACTTTTGTGCCAGCTGAAATATGGGATCTCTGGGACATAGAAATGAGCATTATACTCTTCCACGGCTGGAGATCAGTACCTCCTCTGTGATCTGTCTTCTAGGTATAGTGTCCAGGTTTGGTTGGAAGAACCAGACCCCAGTTCTCAGGCAGGGACAACAGGAGCCACCAGGAAAGAGTCAGACACATGTTGTTTAGTTAAGGAAATTAAATGGGATAGTGATGATGGAGAAGCCTCATGAAATTGCAAAGCTTGGGAATCCTTAGGGGTCCTGGGTGTGCTTTACCCAGTGACTGTCTACCATCCAGGGTGGCCTGCTCCTCATGTAGAATAGCTCACATGGAGCATACAGCTCATGAGTACAGTGTGGTTCCTTGCAACATGTGCCTTACCCAAACTATCTGAACATATTGCCAAGCTGTGATCTCAAGATAACACTCAGGAGGGAAGGGACTGCTTAGTGAGTGTGTGTGTGCATGTGTGAGACAGAGAGAGTGTGCGAGATGTGGTGTGTGTAATATGTATGTTTGGTATGTGTATGTTATGTATATGTAGTGTATACGTTTGGTGTGCATGTTTAGTATGTGGGATGCATTGCACGTGTGTGTGTGTGTGTGTGTGTGGTGTTGGGGGAGGGTCGGTACCAGAACATTGCCAAAGTATATGCAATCTAAGCTACAATGGTCTCAGGTAGGAGCATCTCCTGGTCACTAGGGGAAGCAAATCTTAAAGAAAAATAGTCTCAACTTAGAGTCATAGAACTTCTGTAGGCTGTATTACAACAGCCAATTTACAGCTGGCAAATCTAGAGGATGGGGGGAAAGCAAGGAGGAGCACGCTTGTCCTTGAGGTTTGTGGGGCTGGAGTTCTCACATAGACTCTATCACAAACATATATAAATCAGTTGAAGAAATAAAGACTGAAATTGCAAAGACGAACGGATGACAGAAGGATGCATGTATGTCTGAAAGGCCACCTTCATGCACACACTCTAAAACAGGGCTGTCATTTGATTCATCAGTCTCAGATCTGGAGGAAATGAAGTCAGTGTCTCGGAGACGTCTCTGCCTGCTGTGTTCATGGTAGGATCACTGGCAGAAGCAAAGAGTTGTGAATAGCCTAAGGTTCACCCACGGGTGACCAGATAGAGAAAATGTGGTGTGACTACACAGTAACCTGTCATCACATCAGCAACAACATGGATTAGAGTGGAGGACATGCGTGAAACATATGCCAAACAGAAAGGTGGCACACTGTCTCACACGTGAAATCTAAAATCAAGCTCAGAGAGACTCAACAGACCCAGCCTTGAGACCTCCTCACAGACAAAGTTTGTCTCCTAGGCAATCATAGTTGGCAACCAGCAGTAGCCAAGGCACCGTGTAAGATGTTCTTTCTCACCCCTGACATCTTCTACCTGGAAAACTTCCCCGACGAAGGTCCTCAGGCCCTCAGCGCATCATCTCAACATGAGCTTGAAGGTGGAATGGTCCAGACAGGCTGTGTGGAGAAGCTCCACAGTGCACACTTCCAGCAGGCTTCTCTGTGATGCTCACACACACAGTACGTAGAGAAGCATTGCTGTGGAGACCAGGATGAGAAACCAATCTGTGCAAGAATGATGCTCAACACTCAAGCGAGGTGACGGCCAGCTCTGTCCCTCCCAGCACAAGCAGAGGGGCAACTGCTGCCTCGGGTCTTTGAAAGTGAGCAGCGTGTCCCACAGAGGCGAGTGCACATCTGTAGTGAGCAGATCTGTCTTGAAGTCTGGAAGAGACAATTGTGTCAAAGGAAAACTTTAAGAAGGAAAGAAATGAACTTTTATTGTGAAAGATAAAATGAACAGACAAACAAAAAAAACTGGTCAAGTCTTAGGGACCTAACCAAGAGCTGGGGGGCAGAAAGAAGTAATCGGTGTCCCACTAAAAGTGTATAGGGATGCTGTCAGTTGGGAGGATGAAGGGGAGCCGGGAGGAAGCAAAGCTGGGATTCAGACATCATGTGGATCCATGGAAAAGGACTAGGAGACTCTCTGTGACACACTTGTGTGAGCACCGAGAGCCTGTAGGTGGCGGTGACACAGACAGGAGTCACAGACAGAGGGTTAGCCCTCAGTCCATGGCTTTCACCTCACCTTCTAAGGAGCAACCTAGGGAGCGGCAATCTCAAGGGAAAAGCTCTTATTCAGCACAATGCCCGAGTGTGAGTAATGACCAGGAGGGGTGGTTTGGGGGAATGGATCAAAGGCAAGCCTTTAGGCTGCCACACACTCTCTAAAGAAGCCAGAGGGCAGCCGTGTCCAGCGCCCCCCCACCCCATGATGGCACCAAGGAAGTAGACCATCAGAGGTCACAGACTGGATTAGGGAAAACTGTGATTATGGAAGATAAAGCTGGTTTGGGACTGGAGACCTTTTTCGGCCTGTGCACCAAGGTGGCAATGACCCACCCACGTCATGACTTGACAATAGCCCATACTCCTGGTGTCCTTGATTCAACTCCCATATTCCAGGATGTGGAGTCTCCTGAGGCAGGTTGGGGAGGGAGAGAGAAAGAACTGCTGATGTGTGCTTTCTCTGGTGGAGCTGCCTTCACCCCTGGGTGGCTCTCGATCCTCTGCCCACCTGCATGGATCAGTTTGAGAGAAGAACACCATTTACATCTTTTCAGTCTCCCCTGCCTAACTTATATTTTGAACCAAATTGCTCAGGAGTCCCAACTGGTCCAGGAGCTTTTTCCCCCACTAACTACCCTCATGAAGAAATAGAAAAACCGCCCTAAGCTGGGTAAATTAGGGTTGGACTGAAGTGGTGACACCTGTCTAGAAATGTCATTGCCAAGTGGGACCCCTGCCTGGTACCAGATTGAGCCTTCGAGGGTGTGACCCTGTGTGGAGACGCACAGCAGCTCCCAGCTCTGACCTGCAGGCAGCTCTGTGCCAGTTTGGCTACTCCATGCCTCAAATGCGGACGTTGACACCTTGGGGACCGCTGGGGCTGAAATGACCAACACACACAAATGCGCACTGCAGGGAGTCATATTTGTTAATCTGGGAGTGGCCAGTTCCACACGGCTGACAACCGCTCTCCACTCTCCTGTGACTCCAGGAGAGGTCCAGGCACCTGCCTCGTGCCAGGAGCAATCAGTCTCTTCACTAACCTCTTCCCTTCTAAGCCTGCTGACAGGTCAGGCCCTGGTCCTCACCCTGATGTCTGTCTCACTAGCGATGACATAGGTTAGGATGGAATTAGTCACAGAGACAAAACCCCTCTCTCATCACTGGGCGAGGCTCCCGACTTTAAGGCAACACACACCAGTCCGCTACTTATAGCCACCTCAGGATTCTCTGAGGAAAACACATCCCACTGAGACATCGACTTTTGGATGTGAAGTCTCTTCTCATTACATATCCTGAACCAAATTGTCTCATTGCTCATTCAGATTTCGGCTTTGAGAGCATCTCTCTGCTGCTGTCTCCATATCATTGGCTTATGTGTGTGTCTGTAACTATATCAATCTAGTATTTCTCTTGTTATTCCTCCTCTTCATAAGAGTAATGTGTGGGAGAGGGAGCATGAACCAGACACACACATATACACACATGTACAGATACATATATATATATATATACACAAACATAGGTGTACATATATGCATCCACATGCACACATGTGCACACACATATATGCACACACATACAGATACATAAACACACAAACACAGATGAACATATATGTATCCACATGCACATATGCACAGACACACACACACTCCCACACCCACATGCATCTTTACTATGGCTGTTCAGCTATTCTCCAAATCTTTTTTTTATTGGCTCGACATATGCTTGACGTTGGAAAGAGGGAGAATGCAGCCTAGAGCAGGCTATCACCCCTCCTCTCCTTCAGATGCCCCTCTGACATGAATATCTGTCATCTAGCATGGAAGTCAGGGGATTGTCATCATGAACAAGCAGACTATAAAGACTGGGTCCCGTGCAAGCCACATGAGCCACACGTTGTGGGTCTTCTCTTTCTTTTACAAACCCTGGATCAGTGTTTACTAAGAGCTGAGGGCTGACTTTGGATGCTCTGGTAGGATGCGGAGTCTTGAGTTAGATGTGCTGAGTCTTGGGACCAACCTTGCACCTCCTGAGTCAGAATATGGGTGTTAACACCATTCCCAGGATAGCCATGCACATCAAGTTTGAGAAGCAAGCTGCTTCTTACCGTTTTGATTCTTAAGTTGATTTTGCGGAGATATTTGATGTCTCCCTTACTGTGATCTGCAGTCTGAGCTATGGCACAAAGCACTTTACAAACCACAAAGGCCCAGATCTGGATATTTTGTCTTTCTATGAACAATTCACAGGATCCAAGAATATGCAGGCTGAGAGATGGCTCCTCTGTTCTCTGGGAGCAATGAAAATCCGGTGACCTGCTGTGCTCAACTGACCCGGAAATAACTTTGCACTTAATTTTAATTTGCTATGGGTGGCAACAGTGTTCTTTTTCTGTCGGTGAAAAAAAAGCCGGCACTCACATGGGTGAAGGCTGCAGCTGTGATTGATGGCAGAGAATGTAGGGTAAGGGCAGGCAGGGCCTGCCGAGCCAGCTGCCATCTTCCAGAGCAGCAGGAGGCCACTTCCAGAGGCTGCTGAATAGGCTCTGTCCTGTGGAGGGGTGCTCTGGCCAAAGCCTGCTGCCGCCCTGGCTTGGATTCCTAGCATATCTGAGCATGCCCTGCACAAGGGGCTTAGGTGATTATTTACTATTTCTACAATTGGGCATGTCAAGGCTATGCTGTAAGGTCCTCAGGGGCTACTAGGGGTCTGGACCACAGCTGGGATGCCCTCCTGAAGACTTCAGTTTCTCCCTCACAGCATGGCTTCGAGACAAGAACCCTCAGTGATCTCCTCCAGCTCCTACATCTGCAATCTCACCCTGGCAGTCCCTGCAGGTCCATGTTCTTCCTTTGCCTCTTCATCCTGTCCCCTGGGATTTGGATGGGATGTAAAGGTGGCTTCCGTCTGCCTGTCACCATGGTGCCAGGTGGACAGAAGGGAAGGCCTGACCTCTCCTCCATTTCATGGGGCCAATGTCTGTCTTTGTGTAGTCGGACAGCTCGATGCTGATTTATCTGTGAAGTACAACCAAAGGGTCATGATCTTGTGAAAATCTGGATGAAGTGACTGACTCCCAGCTCCTGGTGCAATTCTGGACCCTAAACCACGAGCTTCATAGACTCGGGAACCCCACAGAGAGCTCTAAGGGTACTTACGCTAACCCTTACCAAAGCAATCACCCCCTGACAGAGGTCCAAGGAGTGATGGGATAACGGTGCCAGGAAGGATGTCAGATTATCCCCTCTTGCCTGCCTCACCTCTCCTAGAGTTGATGAGACTGAATGACCTCCAGGCAATGTGTCCTTCTGAGGACCCTCATTAGTTTCCCCTCTGCAGCCCGTGTTGGCCTGACTTTACCCCATCTCTAATACCAACCCTGCAGCGTCCCCCTGGGTGGATCAGCCTGTGCGTACACCACTGGTTTTAAGACATCTGCCTCCTCTTCCCTCTTTTCCAGCATCCACACATGCTTGTCTCATCTTAATAAGTCATGTCCAGGAAATAACACCAGAGTGACTCTGGCTGAGTCAGTGTGTCAGCGAGAGCCGTACAGGTCAGGGAAATTTGCATTAGGCAATTTGACCCAAGGGCGTCAGTTCACGAAATGAGAAATCAGGCCAGAGGGGTTGGTGGAGCATGGAAGACATTTGGGGTTGGCTCTGCAGTTAGTGTTTGAAAATGCCTTTGCTGATCACAATTTTCCGTCCATAATTAGACCCAAATCTAATTGGGCTTCTGAAAGAGCCGTTGCTATTCAGACGGCCTGAGTACTGCGGCAGTTTGCTGTACTGTGGAGATGAATGTGTACAGAGGCTCCCTGCCGCTCAGACATCCTCATCCGCTGGATGCATTCCCCATGATGCTGCGTGTCTTGAGTTTTCTGTGACATTGACATGTACCGAGTCTGAGAGTCTTTGAAGCATATATCAACACAGGTGTTAGGCTTAGGATGACATTTGCACATTCAACGTTCTTCAGGATACTGAGACTGACTGCCCATCCAATATGTACCGTCTCAGGTACCAACTCCTTAAACCACTGGACTTAAGTCCCCTCATAGGTAGAGGTATATGGCTATACCTGTTGGAAAGAGATCCCTAAGTTTAAGTTAGGTGACATTAGTAAACCCCCAGGGAAAAATCCATTCAAGGTGAGTGGCTGGCGAATGGAAGGCCATGCTTCTTTTCTCTTCCTCCTGTCCCTGGCATGCTGTCCCTATCCATCCCTCTCTTCATCCCCCACTGATCTTTCTTCTCCAGGTCCTTGATGGACTTAGTAGTACATAGCAAGGAATTTCCTTGCCTTTAATAGGAGATTCTAGTAGACTTATAAAATGGCAGTATTTTGTTTCATTTTTATAGCAGGGTCTTGCTATGTAGTTCAGGCTAGCCCCCGGTATGCTTTGTATTCAGGATGGCCTAAAATTCACTATCCTCCTGCCTCATCCTCCCAAGCAAAATAGTGTCACCTTTCTGAAGGGATCATGCAGAAGATTCTAAAACTGTAGCTTGGGCTAGAGAGAGAGGAAGAAGGGGAGTTAAGGTCACTCAGTAAGGGTGGGAGGGAAAGAGAGAGGGCACCTGGATGCAGATGGGAGACTCAGCTGCTGTGCCAGATCTCTAGGCTTCGTAGCCTCTCCAGTTAGTCCTCTGCGCACCATGGCCATGGGTGGGGCCAGCCAGTTCACTGCAGTCCAAAGCATCTTCCCAGTAGATTATCTGCAGGTCACTTCATTTCTGCATCTCAGCAGCTTCTTGTGGGTGGCTAGCAACCTCTTCACATGGCAAAATCTTGGTCAGGAAAGGATAGAGGGAGAACTGTGTGTGTCTTCTGTTATACACCAGTAGACATGAAAAGTCTTTTAAAAATATTCTATTTATGTGTATGCTTTTGTGAGTGTATGGTTCTGTGTGAGCATGTGTATGTAGGTGTCTGTGGAAGTAATAAAATGTGCCAGATTCCCTCGAGCTGGAGTTGCAGGCAGTTGTGTGCCACCCCATATATAGGTGATGGAAATGAACTCAGGTCCTCTAGGTAAGAACCTTCTTTGCTGCCGGGGCTGTTCAGTCCATGTCTGCTGTTTCAATAAATATTCACTGTCTAATTAGGAGACACAGGGCCATCCAAGGGCACCTGTACCCCAATATCCTTCTTGTAGACATCTAGCATGATGGGGTGATCTCACTGGAGCTTGGAATAGTACAGCCCACTCCATGGGAGGTTGAAATGTGCAAGTGTTCTGAGTGAGGTCTCTTCTATCCGTTCACTGTAACCTGTTATTCTCGCTGGGACAAAAACCAATGCTTGTGCATTGTTTTGTGTGTTGTTGTTGAATTCTAACTTTAAGCCATGGTGATCCGATAAGGTACATGAAGGGTTATTCCAAGGTTTGCTTTGGTACTGGATTTGTGGTCAGTTTTTGAGAAGGTTCCATGAAGTACTGAGAAGAAGGTATATTCTTTGGTATCTGGATGGAATGTTTTAGAGATATCTATTAAGTTCATTTGAGTCATAACATCTGTTAGTTCCCATATTTCTCTGTTAAGTTTCTGTCTGGCAGACCTGTCCAGCAGTGAGAGTTGGGTGTTGAAGTGGCCTACTAGTAGCTTGTGGGGCTTAATGTATGATGTAAGCTTTAGTACAAGATGTTTAAAATTGAGATTGCCTCTTGATGGATTTTTCCTGTGACAAATATAAAATGTCCTTCTTTGTCTCTTTTGATTGATTTTAGTTTGAAATTTATTTTGTTAGTTATTAGGATACAGTCAACAAGACAAAATGGCAGCCTACAGAATGGGAAAAGATCTTCCCCAACCCCACATTGGATAGGGGATTGATCTCCAAAATATACAAGGACTCAAGAAACTTAGCGTCTACAGATCTAAACAGAGGACTCTTAACAGACAAATCTCAAATGGCTGAAAGATACTTAGGGAAATGCTCAGTATCCTTAGCCATCAGAGAAATGCAAATCAAAACAACTCTGAGATTCCCTCTTACACCTGTTAGAATGGCTAAGATCAAAAACACTAATGACAGCTTATGCTGGAGAGGATGTGGGATAAGGGGAACACTCCTCTATTGCTGGTGCGAGTGCAAATTTGTACAGCTGCTATAGCAATTTCTCAGAAAATTAGGAAATATACTCTTGGGTATATACACAAAGGATGCTCAATCATACCACAAGGACATGTGCTCAACTATGTTCATAGCAGCATTATTTGTAATAGACAGAATCTGGAAACAACCTAGATGCCCCTCAACCAAAGAGTGAATAAAGAAAATGTGGCACATTTACATAATGGAATACTATTCAGCGCTAAAAAATGGCATCTTGAAATTTGCAGGCAAATGGATGGATCTAGAAAAAAAATTCTGAGTGAGATAACTCAGACCCAGAAAGATAAATACAATATGTACTCACTCATAAATGGCTTTTAGACATAAAGCAAAGGAAACCAGCTTATAGCCTACAACCCCAGAGAACATAGACAACAAAGAGGACTCTAAGAGTGACATACATGGATTTATATAGGTTTTTTTTTTTGACACAGGATCTCACTATATAGTTCAGGCTGACATTAACTTCTGCCAATCTTACTACCCCAGCCTCCTGAGTGGTAGTATTGCAAGTACTTACCACCACACCTGGTATTTCTTGTAGATAAAAGCATGAACAGGCAAGAGAAAAATTCATGTTACACTAAGATCCTTCTTGACCTATCCATCTTATTGGAATGAAGTCCATCATTTTTGAAACAAAGGTTTTGCTAGACCCTAGCTCTCTGGTCTGTACACTTCTGCCTAGACTATGAGCAGGCTAAGAGCGCTGTCCCCCTGTAGTAGGGTTCCACACCATTGTGCTTGAAATGCATCTTAGATGTTCTCCAAAGGCTCACATGTTTGAACACTTAGTCCCCAGTTGGTGGCACTGTTTGGGAACCTTTTGTGATGTGGAACCTCACTAGAAAAAGTGGTGTCGAGGTTTTAGGGCCAGCTTTATTTCCTGTACTCTCTCTGCTTTCTGGGTATGGAAGTCATATAACCAGTCAGTCTCCTGCTCCGGCTACCATGCCTTCCCTGCCATGTCTTCCTGACCATGAGGTATTGCGTTTCTCTGGAACTGTAGACCAACACAAACCATTTTTCATCTAAGTCTTTTTTGTTGCGAACTGTGTTGTAACTATTCCTGGACAGGCACAATATACCCATCTGCTCACCCCAGATAGAAAACCCACAACAGATCAGAGTAAAGATACCATCAAAGTCCAACTTGGTGAACCTGTGTGTTTTATTGGGGCTACTTACAGGAGCTGAAATGACTCAACCGCTTCACCAACGCCCATCCCTGCATGGGTGACAGCTCATAAAGCCGGGAGCCTGGAGCACACTGCACAGCCTGTAGGCAGTTTACAGGTTGAAGAGTGTCCTTTCCAGCTGCCTCGGTTGATCCAAACCTGTTCCAGGCAGCCCGGGTGGTTTCTGATTCTCCCAGGCAGCTGGTTGGGTCTAGAACCTTCTTTGCAGCTGGCTTATCTGAGGGTCTTTTGCAAAGCAGCTTTTCTGAGCCTTCTTTGTAGCTCTGTGCCTGTAACTTATTCCAGCAGGGAGGGGCTTGTTGAATCTTGTCAGTTTCAAGGACTCCCTGAAACTGTTTTGAGTTGGTAAAGTTTAGTGTTCTGCTTACAGAGCTTCCCTGCAGGGTGGGATGTTTCAATCTTGGAGGAAACTGTTGCACAATGCAGGGACATTTTAGTACAGAAATAAGAAAGTAGATAATATCCATGGTCTCTCTGATTCATGGTGGGGATGACCCAGGACCAGGAGGTGGCCCACTCAAGAGTGTATTCCTAAAGACAGTAGCCGTTTCATCCTGGGACCCAGCAGGCAGGGCCCAGCCCCTCCAACCTCTAGGGTTCCTCACAAAGTAAGGGGGCTTGAATCTCTAGACTGCCATCTGCACTCGATGTGGCCGCCTCCACTCTGCCAGCAGCAATCATCCCCCCTAAGCCGTCTACTGCTCTGTCTTGTGATTACATTGGATAGTGCCAGGAAGCGGGTGCTTTGTGCCATTCTGACCAGATGAGAGGGCCCACTGTGTTACTCAGTGTTGTGCCACTGTGGCAAGATGCCCAAGGAAATTAAAGGAGGGAAGATAAAGATGGAAAGGCTTTGTTTGTTTGTTTGTTGTTTTGGTTCATGGTTTCAGAGAGTACAGTCCAGAGTTCTTTGGCCCCATTACTGTGGGCCTGTGGGGAGGATGGCCAGACAAGGCTGCTCGTCTCAGGGTATCTTGGCAGCAAAGAGAAGGAGGAAGGTGGGGCTCCAACATGCTCTTCAAGGATAACTCTGCAGTGAACTAATTTCTCCCTGCCCAGCAGTCCTTTCCAAAGGTTCTAATATCCCCTCATAATGCCCATAGCTCTGGAGCAAGGATTTGCACAAGGCCAGTCAGAGACATTTCAGATCAAAAGGCACAGCACACTTCTTTTACATTCTCTCCCTCCCTCCCCTCTCCCTCCCTTCCTCTCTTCCTCCTTCCTTCCCTCCCTCCCTCCCTCCCTTCCTCCCTCCCTCCCTCCCTCCCTGTCTGTCTCCCTCTCTCCTACCTTCATCCCTTCCTCCCCCTACACCTTCCTCCTCCTCTCTTTCTTGTTTCCCCCCTTCTCTCTCTCTCTCATTTATTCTCACTCTCTCTCTCTTGCAAGAGTACACACCCTCTCTCTTCCTCTCCCCTTCCTCCTGGCTCTTTTGCTATCTCACTCTCTTGTTCCTCTCCTCTCTCTCTCTCTCTCTCTCTCTCTCTCTCTCTCTCTCTCTCTC
>JABTXL010007734.1:23908702-23927054 GCA_025134845.1 Neodon shergylaensis
CTCTCTCTCTCTCTCTCTCTCTCTCTCTCTCTCTCTCTCTCTCTCTCACACACACACACACACACACCAGCAGGCAGGGAGACTTTTTGAGGGATTCCACAACAGGGGCAGACTGAAGACAGGAAGGTCATATCCAATGTGGGATAAGAAGGCGGCAGCAGGGCAGAGAGCATCAGAAACAGGAGGGGACAGACACAGGGCTTCTTCCTAAGGCCCTGCAGTGAATCTCCGTCCCTCCCTCCCTCACTCCCTCCCTTTCACTGATCAAGTCATAAATTAGCCAATGGACAAAGAGCTCAGCATGCTCCTTGCAAGAATCAGAGGGGCTTCTGCAAATACCCAGGAGGCAGAGTGGCTTCAGAAGAAAGAGAGAGGCAGGAAAGGCAAAGACAGCTTTCAAGGCGGCTCTGATGTGCTTGTTTGACTGGTACATGGAAGAGGAAGCATAAGGAGTCCCTGTGCTATCAGCACCAGGAGGAGGATGCGGGCATAGAAGGTGGCTGAGAGGACAGGCTGAGAAAGACAGAGGAATCCAGTGTGGGATGAGAATCAGGTCCCTGCCCAGGGTACTGTCACTAGCTGATCAGAAGAGGTGGGTCACCTTAAATTTGGCAAGGGATAGAGCCTTAAATCATGCCTTCTCCCACCCCTGACCTTACTGCCAGCCTGACCACATCTGTCTATCAGATTGCATCCCTGCAGGCTGCTCTAATGCCTGTTTACTAAGAACAGTGAGGGCGTATTTCTGATATCTATAATGTGGGGCTGTCCCTAGACCACAGGTCCTTGATCTGGGGGTTGCACTGGGGACAGGAACCTATGATGAACTTGGTGCCAATGATAACTCCAGCCCAAGAAATTGGGAGAACCACGTGTCTTATCCCTGAAGCAGTTTGTGCTTGGGATGGCTGCAGGCCAACTTAGCGTTACATTAACAAATGTACAAAGATGGTTTCCATGTGGGAGAAGCAGAGAATGCTCAGCTCATGGCCCTGAACACCCTTCTCAGCCTGAGGGCCCTCGACGCTTTCTGGAGTGCTCACTTAGTGGGGGTGATGGCATTTCAAGGGTAATTCTGGATACGGAAACTGCCAAACGCTATCAGGCAGGATGCAGACACAAGGAGAATTCCCATTCAGAACACAGCTGTGTATGGATCAGTGGCCAGGGTGGCTTCCTTCCCGTCACACCAGGCTGTTTGCCGCACTGACAGTGCCGGGCTCTCTGCCTCGTGTCTTCTGAACAATTACAAGAAGGAAATATGGAGAAAGGCTGTCACTTGGAAAAGTAAATGCTAAGTGGATGCTGGGAGATGCTGCCTCTGTGTTTCCCTGTGGGCTAAAATCATCCATTAATTTTCAGAACTACCAGCAACTACCTCTGAGTATTTCCCCGGGGACACACACACCGTGACTTGTGTGAGGCAGCCCCATCCATCCCCAGGATGATGCTGGTCTTTGTGAATCACCGTGTCTAATTCGTGTCTAATTCAGAGTTTTTCTTGTGTATGTACATGGTGTGGTGTGGTGTGTGTGCCTGTTCTCATGTGTGAGCATGTGTGTCATGGGTGCATGTAAGAGTGCGAAGACCAGAGGTTAATCTTGGTGTCTTTTTTTGTTGTTTTGATGGCTGTCTGTATTATATATCAACATGGGATCTCTCACTTGAACTTAGAGGTTGCTATTTATGATGATCTACCTAACCTTCCAAGCACTGGGGTTCGTGGCAGACTGCCACGAACATTTAGCATTTAGATGGGCTCTGTGGATTCAGATTATGGTCCTCACACTTGCATGGTGAGTGCTTTACCCACCCAACCATCTCCCCAGGCTCCTGGTTTGGATCTAACTGTACAAATGTCTCTAATGGATGCTTTCTTTCTGGCCTGGACCCTTCTTATCAAGAGTATTTCCATATTTCAAAATAGCCTGTGGATTTGCTTTGCTGATGTGAGCATATTTATTTTATACAACAGGTTCATTCAATGGACACCTTAAATAACAAATTCCACCTTGATTCTGCTTTATTATAACAGGTAAATGATTGTCGAGTGGGAGACCCTTTTATGGGTTTTCAAGACTGATGGTGATTTTCTTCTGAGACCATCCTTCTGAACACCTACTAAGTGTTGGCACAATGCTCCTTCAGTAGGCATACTTATTGAGTGTCAACCTGTTGGTGGACAATGGTTGATTCAATTGATGTTCTGTTCATATGGCCGAATCTCCTAGCTCGGCTCACCCCAGGGCCCCGGAGAGCTGGATGGGGTGCTGTTTGGGAACTGGAAGGGCTGCTGGACCCTGGAGAAGCAAGTGTAATGTCATTGCCGGGAATTTTGGGCTTGGAATATAGACATCTGGTTGCCTAGCAGACATAGCCGGTTAGGCACTTCTGTGGCAGCCTGGGCAGACACTATCTAGAGAAGTTAAGTTTCTTGCTGTATGGTAGGACACCTGAACTTTGGACCCTCATCACAGACATGGAATCCATCACAGTGTTGGATCCACAGTTGTAGCTCAGAGGTCACACTCTTTGATGATGGCCGCCCAGCCAATGAGGATGGGATGGTACCCACTGAGTAAGTCACATCATCACATTGACATTGCTGTTCTCATTCTTTGTCTCTGAGATGGACTCTCAGCTGGGTTGGGGGGGTGCCAGTCAGAAATCTCTTTATATCATGAGATCCCCAGGATGCAGGAAAGCAAATCATCTCATCCAGGAGGTTTCCATTCAGGGAAAGACGAAGACTTCTTAGGGACACAATTCTTTGCCATGATGCAGGATTAGAGAAAACATAGAACTCGCCCTCATCTTCTAGCCTTGTTCCATCACCGAGGGTTCACCCCAGGCTTTGGTCCTGATGGTGTGAGCACCACAAACAGCTCCTTGCCTTCAGGTGACCATTACGTGCACCCAGCATCTACAGAGGAGTGATAAGCTTTGACCCATTTCTTAGATCCCTTCCAGGTACCAGAAGATACACCCTGGGCCAGTAAGGCAAATGGTTGTCATCAAGCAAGATGGAGTGTATGGTTGTGGGTAGTGCCAAGCCTCTGGGATGTCCACTGACTCCTCACTGCCCCATAAGCTTGGGGACACCCTCCTCCCTGTTAAACTCTGCCTGTGTGTATTTGTGCCTGGTTATAGGCATAGCGGAGATTCATTCTGTTTTTTAGACACCTCCAGCATTAGGTGCTAAGTACCTGGACTATGCAGCTTTTTCTCTAAATCCTTCAGCACACTGCAGATTCCTTGAGCAAAGGGACCTCAAGTCACAGCCTGCCATCTTTGTGCATGTACCTACTTCAGGCTTGCATGTTAAATAAAGTTAAATATAAATTCTGTACATTTTAATAAAGCTTAAATATAAATGCTGCTATAGCTATTCCTTGCCAATTTTATTGAAACAGCATCCAGTAACACTGCCTAGATAGGGCACAATATTTGAAATATTATCTAAAATGAATGAACAGAATACTCTAGGAAACACAGAACTTTGGGTTCTGTCCACAGTACTGTCAAGGTCTGGACAAAGGGGAAAGCATTAGAGGTTTGCATGACTTTCAGAGAATGCTCGGTACGCTAGGAGCTTACAGACTGTTCACACTCACTGAGTTGTGAACATTGAAAAGGCCACAGCACCCATCTCCGTTATGGGGCGGAACATCATCCAGTGCTCTGGAATTGCAAAGTTGTGCAGCCTCTTTGGAAAGTAGCTTGGCGGTTTCTTAGCACCTTCTATGTAATCTGTTCTGTGCCTTGGTGTTTCCCAAGAGATAGAAGATGCTTTCATGCGCTTAACAGCGTGTGCATCCAGAGACTGCACAAATGTCCTCAAAAACTCCACCTGTGACAGTAAAAAGAAAACTGGGAACAAATGAGTGCAAGGGACCTGGCGATGTCACTTTGAGCTCCCTGTGTGACAGAAAGGAGATAAAAAACAATCAGCCATGAAGTTGGACCAGGTTCATTTCAGGATGCCATCTGTGTAATTCACAGTTGTTTTTTTTTTTTTTTAATTGAAGTCTTATGTAGCCCAGGCTGCCCTCAAACTCACTATGTTTCCAAGAATGATCTTGAATTTCTGATCCTCCCTCCTCCCCCTCTCAAATGCTCATATAATACCTTAAGTTTATGAAATGGTAACGGAACTTTGGGCTTCATGCCTGGCAAGCGTTCTACCAACTGGGCTGCAGCCCCAGCCCAGCCCTAATTTTATTTATTTTTGAATTATAACATTCTACATTTTGAGGAGGGAAAACCATAGCCTTCTCATAGACCCCTGGCATCAGTGTTAAGTGGTTGAGCTCATCTGTAAGGCAACTGGCAAAGAGCATCCAAGAATCTACCTGTGTATCCTCCAGGCAGTTCAGATTTGCAGGGTCATACCTGCCCAAGATAGGACCTCATGAGTGTTTTCGAACAATAGCCAAAATGCTACTCAAAATAGTAAAATATAGTAAAAAAAAATAAAAATAAAAGTATCTTAGTCCAACATGAAGGAATTTATTAAACAAGTCTGAGCCACGCAGTCTCTCTCTCTCTCTCTCTCTCTCTCTCTCTCTCTCTCTCTCTCTCTGTGTGTGTGTGTGTCTTTGTTTCTCTCTTTCTGAATATAGAATCTCTGTCTACAGTTGAGTATGGCCCCAAATTCTTGATCCTGTCTCTGCTTCCCCCTGAGTTGGAATACATGGAGACAGAGCAGAGCTGGCAGTTTAGGTAATCAGGACACATCTAGACTAGATTTTTCCTGACGTTTCCAATGATCTAGTAATAAACACCCAATAGCATGATTTTATACCTTTTCCCATATTGTTTGAATGCATGCATCTGTGAAGTACATTTTCTGAAGGGTACTTCTAGGCCAAACTGTATCTTCATTTAAAGAGCTGGTTAATAATTGTTTTCCAAAACTCCTGTACCAGAGTGTTTCCACTCCAGCATCTATGTCTCCACGTCCAGCCTGTGGTGGCCCTCACCAAATTCACCATGGAACAGGCGGCAACATGTCTAGTTCCTTTCATTCTGGCAAGCACTTGTACAGACTTCTGAGCACACACCTTCTTCCTGTCGCAGGAAGAAAGCTTGCCAGCTCCACTGCCCAGCATCCTGGGACCTAGAAACCTCCCTTGCCTCCTTTGTTCCAATGCTTAGGAGCTGCCCCTGGTCCACCCCAGCAGGTCCGTTGAGTCAGAGTGCAAGGAGCAGATCTATTCTTTCCTCAGGAGTTTCTACCTGGGCTCTTGAGGCAGCTCTCAGCAGCCAGAATCCCATGCTATAGGGAGTTTTGCTTTGATATTTTCCTGCTCTGTGGATGAAGTGTGGTTGTAGCAGAAGGGGTTAAAAGTCTAAAAGACTATCAGAGACCAGTAGGGTTGACCAGAGAGCCACATGGCATGCTGAAGTCCTGGGACTTTCCCTGTCTATAGGCAGATCAGCTGAGCCATGGACATAATTTCAGTTAGTTTTTTAAGTGAATGTAGTTCTTGGTTGAATCCAGAATTATTGGGTTACTTCCCACTCTCCTCTTCCTCTTCCTATCATCTTCTTACCCCTTCCTCCTTTTCCCATCTTTCCTCCTCTTCCTATTTTTTTTCCTTTTCCTCCTGTTTGGAGACAGTCACTGTGGTCTCATGCTGTCCATCTTCTTGCCTTGATTCCCCAAGTGCCACACAGCCGCGTTTCTATCTGCCGCCTATACCAACTGTCCTTTCGTAGTCTCTGAAAAGTTGGCTATTGGTTTATTATGAATAAAATCAGCCCTTGTTTCTGGCGCTCTAATTAAAAGTAAGTAACAGGCTCCGGGAGAGCTAAGGTGTGCTGGAGTTACTGCACCAATTACTGTGATTCCCACCTCCTGTCTCCTGCACTGCTTGACAAGCTAAAGTCACTGAGAAGAAACTCTATACCAGAAGATCCAGCCACTTGCCCCATGGGGGAGGGGGCAATGGGTGACTTCAACGAAACCTACTGTCTCTCCTCGATGAAGAGCTAGCCAGGTGAGCCAAGCAGCAGACCGCTAGCATGTGCTGGCGACCTTGGTGAACTCCTACCTCCACATCATACCGGGTTGATTTAGAACCAGTTGGTGGCAGTACCAGCCAAAAGGAACATATGCAAAATGAATTAGGTGGTTAGGCTGCTCCTAAGACGTCCAGGTCCCTCCCAAGTTGGATCAGTGGCCAGAGGAGGTAGCCAAGCATTTCTGAGACGAGGAGTGGGCAGCCAGCTCCCACTAGCAAGCCAGCAGCTCCCTTCTTCAGGAGCTGTGGCTGCCATGTGATTATTTGTGTCTGTGCCAGGTTTGAGCAGGTTGCAAAGTGGGTCCTGGATAATGTGACTCCAAGGACACTTTCCTGCAGTGACCTCACATTCTCCTTGTGCTCAGGTTCCTCCATATGGCACTGTTAGGCTCATGCACACCACACACACATGCATACATGTGCACACACACACATGCATACATGTGCACACACACATGCATACATGTGCACACACACACACACACACACACCTGCAAAATTCATACATCTGTGTAGGCTCTCAGGGTTCATCGTGTGCTGCCATTATGTAGACTCTGTACGGCCAGGTGCCCATAGAAAGAAGCATTACCTGGCTGTACCACACAGGACTGAATAGAAATGGCTTTTCACTCCCTCCTGACCTTCTCCGGGGAGCTTCAGGGCCTGTGGCTGGCCTGATCATGTTAGCTAGTTTATCTTTTCTGCTTGGGCAGGCTGGGACAGGAGCCAGGCTGACCCCTTCTGCAAGCAGCCAGACGGCAGGAGTGAGCATTACTCCTTTGCAAGAAGACTCCAAGAAAAGGTGCAGCTGGTGTCATTAGCATCCTGGGGCAGAGCTGGCATCCTATCTCTCCTTCCTCCTGGGTCTCTCCTTAATGACAGCAAAAAGGGAGAAATATCCACATCAAGATACCCAGGGAAAGAAGACTTGGGAGGAACACAGCAAGGGCAGTTCTTGTGGAGTTCAGGAGTGGACATGACAAGTTGTGCAATAACTTCACTTCCTCAAATTCAACTGGCCTAAGCAAAAGTTCCTGTCTAACTCACAGCCAAGGAATGTCTCCTGCCTTATCCTTTTTCTGGTATCATCATCATCTCAGAGACCTTACCACTTTTCTCTACCCTCTGGTAGACCAGGCACTCTGATAAATGACGTCTCACCCATCTCTGGGTTTGCTCCTAGCTCCTAGACTTTAGTATTAAGTGAACTGATAAGATTACATAAAAACACAATGGATGGTGGGGGGGAATCATGGCCACCTTCTATCGTCTCATGTCATGAAAAGAAGGTCCCATATACACTCGTGCACAGACACACCATATTGGGGTTATGAAGGAATTCTGGGTCCCTCTGTTCTATGAGAAAGCCAAGAGCACCCAGAGCCTCATCAGGGACCAGGTTTTACCACTTTCCTTCTCTGATCATCTTTCTGCTTTGTATGCCATGACAGGCCCAGAGGACTCCACAACTGTGAAATGCCCATGCACATCCTCCCCCGTCCTTGCACATGATCAGTGCCTTACATTTTTTATAACATGGCATGAAGACAAGATCCTCATTTCTTCAGCAGACCACTCTCACTTCCTTGGCCTGTCAGGTGGAGAAATACTGGTCTTCTATCTGACAAGAGGTTTCATGTCCTTTGCAGCAGTTTGGCACTGATTGACAATTCACTTGTCCTAAATTGTTAGGGTGAATTAAAGAAGGCAAGTGGGCCAATCATAGTCAGTTGTAGCATGAATCTAATTGGTCTCAATAATAAAAACTCAGTCAGATGTTAGTGGGTGAAAGCTGAAAGAGCAGAGAAACAGAACAGCCAGTCCCTCAGACCAAATGGGCGATCCTGCCGCTAGGAATCCTCAGACTGAATTCTAAGCTTTTGTGTCCCCCCACCTTATATTCCTTTCTCTACCCAGCCATATCCTTTCCTGTATCCACCTACCTAGTGTTGGGATTAAAGGTATATGACTTTCATGTACTGGGACTGAAGGTGTTAGCCACTACTGCTTGGCTCTGTTTCTCTTTTACATTGATTCAATCTTGGTTGGCCTTGAACTCATGGAGGTCTCTCCCTCTGTCTCCCAAGTGCTGGGGTTAAAGGTGTGTGCTACCACTACCAGGCCTCTGTGGATAACTAGTGAGGCTAGCTCTACACTCTGATCTTCAGTCAAGCTTTATTTGTTAAAGCACAAACAAAATATCACCCCATTTCCCATTTTCTGTCTAAAATAAAAAAAGAAGGTTATAACTAAGAAAAACAATATACAATAAGTACAGTAACTATATACAATATGTACAGGCAATAAAGACATTAACAATTTCTAATCCAATTCAGAGAAAATACTCTATTATCTATTCTATCTTGGTGAGTCCAAAGTCTTGAATCTAATTAACTTTCTATCTTAACTTGCATTACTATCTAAAACTATCTTTTGATGACACTAAACCTTGTACACTTTACACCTCTGTAGAAGGAGCTTCGGGCCGCTTCCTGCCACCCAGCTCCTGGCTGCCTGGCTAGCTTATGCCCCGAAATAACAACACACAAACTGTATTCTTTTAAACACTGCCTGGCCCATTAGTTCTAGCTTCTTACTGGCTAATTCTTACATCTTGATTACCCATTTCTATTAATGTGTGTAGCACCCCAAGGTGTGCTTACCAAGAAGATTCTAACCTACGTCCATCCTGGGTCGGAGCTTCATCGCGTCTGCCCCAGAGAGCAGAGCTAAGGCGTATGAGCTCACTTCCTCTTCCTCCCAGCATTCTGTTCTGTTTACTCCACCTACCTAACTTTCTGTCCTATCAGGGCCAAGGCAGTTTCTTTATTTAACCAATGACCTTCCTCCATCACACCTCTTTAGTAAATTTCTTTCCTGAGTCTGGTAAACAAGGAAAACTATAGCTATAAATATGTAGTCTTCAACTCCCTTGGAGACCTGAGAAGAAAATAAAATTAACTGAGCAAGCAGGAAGTGCAAAAAGCAACTTCCAAAAAATGTGAAAAAAAATGACAGAAACAGCTGGCTGCATGGACAGTCACCCAAAGTTCCTCTGTAATGTTGGGTCATCCATCTTCACCCTACAGGCCTAGAATATTTGATAGACTTTTCTATAAAGAAGGATTTTTGCAAAACTGTCCTATCTTATTTTGGCAAAGTTTGGCAGTCCTGTCTTTTGTGTCCTGATTGTCCAATTTGAACAGCATACAGTCAGCAGGCAAGGCAAAGGCACTTTCTTGCTCAGTAGCTAACTTTTGCTACAAAGGAGGTAAACTCCATGTGAAGTTTCTTTAATGATCTTCTTCTTCAATGCAGATTGGTGCTTCCAGAAGCATACATGTCTCATTATCACAAAAAGAACCTGTTATTAAAACATCTTAAATGCCATATTCTGCAGATGTCTGAAGATATTTGAAGATGAACTATTTAATATATATATATGTGTGTGTGTGTGTGTGTGTGTTTGAACCTTGAAAACATACCTAATATGACTACAAGTTTGATTGTAATAGCTGACTACCTACTAACCTGCATTTCTTTATTATCCTAAATAGTTTGTAATAATAATTTTCAAGGACTAGAAATTTTGCATTACATTGTTAAATGAGATGTATAGGTACAATACCTTAAACAAGATCAAAAATATATGTACAGTATATTCTAACAAAAATAATCTTAAAATTGTATCAATATACAAAATTCATATGAATGTAAAATATTTGAAACTAGTGATTGCTTCGTTGGTTTAAAAATAGATTCAATAATCTACATTTTTATTGTATTTCTATGTCCCCTCTTTTTGTTTTCAAAGTAGACTAAATATACCTTTATATCTTATCATAGCTATATCCCCCTCTTTCCTTTTCAAAACAAGAACACTGAATCTAAACTCCTTTGTTCAACTTTTTTTGATCATTACTAGTAACAACTTGTAACCAACCACCCTAAACAATGACAAATATCCATAACCCAATTCCCTCTTGGGAATGTGAGTGTTGTGTTTTTAAATTTGCTTCCTGCTGTCTGGGGATGATGGCATCTTTAGAAGATCCTGAAAAAAAATTGGGTTAATTGTCAAGTCCTGGGAAATGTAGCTGTATCATTTATTGGCCCAGTCTCTGTTTAATGGGAAAACACAGGGTTTGTCTCAAGTCCTGGCTAGAGAAGTCTGTGAGAATACACCACAACTAGCCATCTCAAAATTGTCCCGAGCAGTTTATAGTACAAAGCAGATCTTAAGGTAGTGTTTTTCAGATTAGTAGTAGTATCATAATCCTTGTGGAATTGTCATTGTGGGATCCCATCATCTTTCTGAAGACTTCAGAGATCACATTAGGTCAGATTATTCCTTTTCTTGGTAATATTTATTTTGGGGTAGTTTTCCCTTCTTCTTTGGATGCTTGTCTGTCCAAAGGTCCTTAAATTCCTCAAGATGAATGGTTTTATTTTTTTGAAAAGACAAAACCAGAACCCTCCCCCAAACCTAAATTTAGGAAGTTTCCCTTTTGGCAAATTATATCTGATAAAATGAGAAGTGTTTGTTAGTCATATGAGTTGGTCTAGATTGAATTGTCATGCTGTCTGATGAACAATCACCTCTTCTAAATAGGAGGTCTCCCTTGTTCAAATCTAATCTTTATCAATTTTTATTTGTGGTTTCTCCTGGAATTTTTTTTTATCTTCTATAGCTATTCTATCATCCAGAGCAGTATGGTTTCTTACAATAGGTATTAAGTTCTTTAATTGCTTTGGGAAGGAGTTTTCTCCACAATAACAGGAAATGACTGAACCAAACTTGACAAGGAAGCCTGAGAGAGGACCCTCAAGGAGTTTCCTGACTGCAAAGTGTTACCTTGACTATACCTTGTTGATCTACATTCATTAGTCCAATGCCTGCCTTTGCTACACCTTCTGCATAATCCAGAAGGGAAGAGAATTTTGTTTGGATTATGATTACAAAAAACATTGTTTCTAGGAATGCTCTTTTTACAATGCCTTTTAAGATGACCTTTTTTTTGCCACAATTAAAAACTTGACATTTTGATTTTTCTTCAAACCTCTGGAAATCACCTCTACCTATCTAAGCATCATCATGGTCATGAAATTCAATGTTGATTATATCTCAGATCCATTCCTCCACAGGGGTTGATTTTACCTTTAATGGCCTAATTATCTTTTTGAATTGTGAATTAGCATTTTCAAAAGTCGGAGATTCAATTATCAGTTGTCTAGCTTCTGAATTTGGTATCATTCTATTTACCGCTGAAGTCAGTCTTTGTAAGAAATCAATGCAAGTGTCTTTCAAGCCCTGTATAACTTTAGTAAGTGATTCAGTTTTCTTTACTACTTCTCCAGTTCTGTCCCAAGCATTCAAAGCTTCCGTGAGGCATAAAGCCAGAGTGTGGCCATAATGCAGATATTGTCTTTCTACATTAGCAAAATCCCCTTCTCCAAGAAGTTGGTCTTGGGAGATTTCCATACCTCACTGTTCAATGGTCTTAGCCTCATCTTTCCATCCGGTCCTCCAATGTAATTATGAACCAGGCTCCAAGACTGCTTTAACCAAATCTCTTCAGTCTTAAAGGATAATTCTATTATGAGTTGACCACAAATTTAACATCTGCTTCACAAAAGGTGAATGCATGCCATATGAATCTACCTCTTCTTTAAATCTCCTTATATCTAACATTTGCCCAGGATTCCAATGATCACTTAAATAGTCTTGGGGATATCTGTAATTTGATAGTTCCTGTAAAGTGACTGGATATATTAAGGTTAGTTGTTTGAAAACCTTAGGCTGTTCCTCTCTAACCTTATAACACAATGCTAAAATTGGTTCTCCTTTAAGTTCCTCTCTCTGGATCTGAACATTTTTATGATCTATTTTAACACATTTTTCTAAGGCCTGTATCTTAGCACTCATATCAACCAACTTTTTTGATGGATAAACCAAGAATTATCACAATGATAATTAACATTATGCCAATCCCAGTTAAGTTGATTGTCCCTTTATTTAATTGATTTAATTGCTCCAATTTTAAATCATGCACTGCATGATCATACAGAGACCTAATACTCTCCATTGTAATTGTGTTTCCCATTTTTTTTTAATGTGGGGAAAAAAATCTCTCTCTTTTAACTAATTCCCCCCATTAAGAATTCCCAATAGTCTCACCAAATCTGCCACTGCTGATGAATCAGATGACGATGAATTGTGAGACTGACTGCTGCTGCATAGAACAGTAGAAGCCCAAGTGGGTTTCAAGATAGCTACCTAGTTTTTCAGCAGCCGATGAAGGAGGTCCAGGAAAAGCCCACAACTCACCAGGAGCAAAGAAGCCAAGGAGTCAGCCATCTGCACAAGGAAACATGCAAAAGAAGCTAACTCCTGTGGTGTATGGTGCTCAAACATCTGTGGAGTTTACTACAGAGAGGCTGTAATAGAAGAATTTAGACCCATTCAGAGGGCTTGGGGAAAAGACGAAAGGAAAACCTAGCTGCTAGGATGATGATACTGGCTGTATGTAGCTCTAGCCTGTGCCGGTGGCTGCAAAGTCACAGGTAAGTCACTTTTTCGTGAATTTGTGTCCAGTGTTGGGTGCCAGATATAGCATGAATCTAATTGGTATTATTAATAAAAACCCAGAGTCAGATATTAGGGGGTAGAATCTAAAAGATCAGAGAAGCAGAGCAGCCAGCCACTAGTTCTTCCCTCTACAAAATCCTAAGATCAAAAGGGCCATCCTGTCTCTAGAAATCCTTAGACTGCATGCTGAGCTCCTGTCTTCTCCCACCTTATATTCCTCTCTCCATTTAGCCACATTACTTCCTGTCTCCACCTGTCCAGTGCTTGGGTTAAAGATATGAGCCACAACTGTTTGGGCTCTGTTTCTCTTTTAGACTGATTCAATCTCGCGTAGCCCAGGGTGGCCTTGAACTCTCAGAGATCCTCAAGTTCTCTATCTCCTGAGTGCTGGGATTAAAGGTGTGTACCACCACTGCCTGGCCACTGTGATTAACTAGTGTGGCTAGCTCTGTACTCTGATCTTCAGGCAAGCTTTATTTGTTACAGCACAAACAAAATATCACCACAGTTGATATCTGTAGGTTCATTATCTGGGTCACCTTGCACACATCCCTTGTCTATTCCTGGAGGAGATGCCGTGAGCCTGGGCTCTTGGCTAGAGACATCAGGTCAGCACTGTTTTTTTGACTCCATGGGGCAGAAGCAAAGAAACACAAAAGTTCCCTCCACAGGACTCCCTAAGTGATGGTTCTAAACTCATCAAACTTGCCACTTTTTTATACTGAAAAAGCTTTATTCTGGTTAAGAACAAGCAACCCCATGTGATGATAGTTGCTGCCATAAATAATAATGAATAATGAAGTCCTACTATAAGACCTTGATGGTCACAGGACGTGAACTGCAAGAGACCTAGGAGTAAGCCCTAGTCTCAAGCCTCTCACCATGACAGACAGTGTTGAGATAATCCCCATGGTTCTTGCCATGGCAGACACAGTTGAGATAACCCCAACCTGGCATCTTGTTTCACTGGACCTGTCCTGGCACACCAAGCAGAAAGATAATTAGAAGTGAAAAAAACCTGATAAGAGTATCTGCACCAAGGTTCCAAGATTGATCTTTCTTTGATTTCCATAAGGACCAGTGGGATCCAGCTTCTAGCTCTGTTAGTACAGAATGATTCTAGGAACTGTCCAGTTGGTAACTGTTTCTCCATTCAGTCATTCTTCGTCCAGATTGTACAAAATTACCTTTATCACTTACAACTTCAGGCTTTTCACATTATCTGAGGTCTTGAAACCACCTGACCCCCAGGGGCCCCACATGTTCTCCATTTCCTGTGCTGTGTTAAGATATTCTCCTTGGGCTGTGAAGACTGAGAGACACAAGCATGTAAAAGCATGTAAACATGGTCAAGTTCAAGGCTGACCCAATATATATATGGAAAGCAGATACTCATGGTTATATATTTAATCAATAATAAATTATATATCACATAAAATATATATATATATATAATCGGGAAGCAGACACTCATAGTTTTGAACTGATTCCTGATTTGCTCTACAATAAGCTTTAGTCAATTATTTATTTAGGACCTTTCTGTGTGTACATGTTTGTGGGTCTGAGAGAGTCCATGTGTACACATGTGAGCTTGTAGAAGCCAGAATAGATATTGGCCCACAGAACTAGGAAAGAGGGCTCTGTGAGCCAAGTGCCTGTGAAATGGGGCTACCCTGCTGACATCCTAGGGTGGTGGGGGAGTTCTGGGAGAAGCCCTAAGATTTCCAGAGAACAACTGTGCTTGAGCATCTGGGTGGTCACTCAGTGAATGTGAGGATGTGGCTGAGGTGCTTGCCTCTCTAGGCAACATTGTTCTTGAAGTATTGAAGCTCCTCTTCTCAAAAACCATGCTCTCTTAGGGACTTCGTGTCTGTGAAGTTCATATATATCTCTGTATACATTTGTATGGTAAAGGAGTTTAACTGAAGTTACCCTGCACAGAGGATAATGCTCCTTCAATAGCCTTAGGTTACCAAATACAAAGCTCAGTGCTGGGGCTAGAAGGCCTCTCATGTATTTTGTCTGGATGCCCTGGAGACCTCAGAGACAATGGAGGTTGCTGTCATTGCTCTTGGTGGTTACCAGAACCTATGGTTGCAGATACCACACACTTTGGTCACAGGGCATGTAGAAATCAAGTTAGTATTGACTATGAAGCTAGTTTTCACAGTACTAGAAGCTAAAATTCAGGCTGATGAGGGAGAGCAATCAGTGGTCTTAGCTGAGAATTGCAATGATGAGTGGCTTAGCAAGATAGAGCCACAGAGGCAATAGTGGCATGAATATGGAGAGGTAACCAATCACTTTCCAATTGACTCTAAGGATAACCCCACAACAGGAAGTTCATGGTTCTTATCTGACCGAGAATCCGTGACTCACAAGTCTCAGGGAAGGAATCATATTACCACTAGCCCACTAAACTGATAGAGCCTAAACCTGCCCCCTCTATATTTGCAGATTAGTTCAGCTATCAAGGCCTCCTGAAAAATGTCTTTGGGTACTGGATGGTGGTTAACACAGAAACTCACAACCAATCAAATTGCAGACAGTAAGTGTCAGGGGAGGAACATTCAACTCCATCACACCCCTCCCAAAAGCTCAGGGTCTCTCTTGGAAGAGATAGCAGAGAGATGCAGGAGTCAGAATTCAGGAAGGGGACAAGCTAGAACAATGTCTTCTGGGCATGGCAGGACTGTTGGGTTCATAAACTCACAGCAGATGTGACTGCCTGTACAGGACCTGTGGAAGATGGAGTGAGTCAATGTTCTAACATGGGAGAAGAGAGGAGCTCATGAACTTCCACCTATAACCAAGGTGCTATTGACAATTGATGGCTTCTGAAGCGGGGAGATGCCCTTTAAGGGTGTGTCTCCTGTTAGCACAGCTATGCTCCAGGGGATTGCTCTGAACCTAGAAGTATATGGTTAGTACACATTGAACTATATGGGTTTTTTTTTTTAAAATAAAAGGATAGGAAGTTTGCATGGGTTGGAAAGGTTGGAGACCCACTTCAATGTTTCTTTTAGGACAAGCTCCCTACTGAACAGGACAGGGTGGAGAGAGGAAGCTGTCAAGAAGTGGTGAACTCAGGAACAGACAAACCATGAAGTCCTGATGGAGGGGCATTCATGCAGTGAAGACATTTTGCCCTTCAGTAGATGACTACACTTAGCAAACAGCCATCAGGGAACACGGATACAATGAAACTTAAGATAGATCATGGGGCGCAGCCCAATGGTGGAATGCTGAATGCTGACCTAGCAAATGTAAAGTCTTGGGTCTTTAGCAACACACACACACACACAGAGAGAGAGAGAGAGAGAGAGAGAGAGAGAGAACACTTGAAAGTAAAATAATAGGAAACAAGGTTCACTATCACTAGGCTGAACACATGCCAAGAAAAGGCAGCATAAAAATGACTTTGGCTGAATCAATGAGGAGTTACCATGGGGGTACACGAGAGCTGCTTGACCCTAGAATGCACTGTTGAAATACTCTCACAAAATATTTGTCTATGACTTAAATATGAAGATAGTTTGAAATCTTTTTGTTTTAAAAATATCATTCCATTCTTCATCTGTTTGCAATGTTAACTTGAAAAATTAAAATCAAGCTATTGGTAACAAGCTCTTGCCGGGAGTTGTAGAAGGACCCATCCATTCCATTCGGTTTCAGATGCCAGCAGATTGGAGCAAACCGAGATGGCTTCAGTGGTAGATTAGGAAGTCCTGTGCTCCATCTGCCTGCAGGTTCCTGTTATCAGTTCACCAGCTCAGGCAGGCAAAGCCCCACAGTGAAGTTGTGCATAGCAACCGGCTTTCTGGGAAGATATGACCCAGAGACACCTCATAGATGTAATCATGGGCTAAAAAAAAGACTAACAAACACTAGTAAACAACTTCTTCAGCACAATGTAAGGAACGCAGGAGGGCAGTGCTCAGGGCTCAGGCAAGCTTCCATGTGAGGAAGTTGTTCTGCACTCTGCCCTAACTGTAGGGCAGGGCTTATTATGTTTCTGGATGCCTCTGTTGGAAGCCCTCCCACCACCCTCAGAAGATATGGCCCAGGTTTAGCTTCTTTATTGATAGAACGGCAGGGCTGCATCCCACCACCCAGCTAGCTTTACCCGAAATAATTACACGGAAACTGTATTCTTTTAAACACTGCCTGGCCCATTAGTTCCAGCCTCTTATTGGCTAGCTCTTACATATTGATCTAACCCATTTCTAATAATCTGTGTAGCCCACGAGGTGGCTTACCAGGGAAGATCTTAACCTGCGTCTGTCTGGAGTGGGAGAATCATGGCGACTCCCTTACTCAGCTTCTTTCTCCCAGCATTCTGTTCTGTTTACTCCACCCACCTAAGGGTTGGCCTATCAAATGGGCCAAGTTTCTTTATTAATTAACCAATGAAAGCAACAGATTAGAAAGAAATCACTCCCCCATCACTTCTTCAATTTCCCCCTCCCCAGAAGTCCCTGCCTTTTAAAGATATTGTAATCAATGATTTAAAAACCATTTCCATCAAGGGAGCTGATGGAAGTTTTGTCAGAAAGCAGAGCTACACTTGAATATTTCAAATCTGTCCAAACAGGACAGCTCCGTTTACCCCTAGGACAAACTCTGTCCTTCATACCCAGAGTGGGCATGGCCAGCATCTCTCCTCCTGCATGTCATGAGAAAGCTTAATTCCGAAGTGTGACCACTATGTCAGAGTATCAAACAGTAATCGTCTCTTTTCCTTTGTGTGTTTGGAGAAGAGAGAACTCAACCCTCTGGAAAGTATTGCTATCACCATGTTGCAGTTGTGGGTCTTGGTATCTCCAGGGTGCCTCTGACGTAGGCTGGTACTGGAGGGAGCAGGAAGGTGCCAGAGTGAGAATGAGGAGCCTCCTGAAGTGGATCTGCATGTGGGAAGGAATCTCTCAGATGATCTGAGTCCTTATCTGCAAAATGCATCAGACAAGTCCCTAGAAATCTGGCTCACAAAATGCTAGTGAGGTTGGGGTGGGAATTTGAACACATGTCAGTGTGAACCACAGTGGAGCTTAGAGCCTTTACACACAGTCCATTCTTCTTCCCCACTCTTCCGGTCCAGACAAGTTAGAGGTGAGAGGAAAGGAGTCCCAAAAGGAGCAGAGTGGGAACTGGCTGTGATCCCTGGAGACAAAGGCCAGGAGTTCTACAGTCCTGGGGAGACGCTGACTGCAGCCCTCTCTGGTCCACTGTCACGAGCTGGGCAGGCTACACACACATCACTGGTACCTTCCCAAACAGCTCAGACGTCTCCTTCCTCTCCACGGATGTTCCCTGCCCCCCATATGTTTGTCCTCTTTGGAATGAGAGCAGCTGAAGCACATACTGATATTATTCATTTGGGGCCACCCTATCTCAGGCCCCATGTGTGTGTCTCTCTGTCTGTCTCTGTTTCTCTGTCTCTGCCTCTCTCCCTCCCTGCTCCTTAAAGTGCACATTGTCGCTTCAAGGGGCACTGTTCATTCACAGGCCAGCCTTCCCTGCAGTAGACCTCGCTGAGGCTGAGAGCAAGAGTTTCAAATGCGTTCCCTCCCACGCTCTGCTTTTTAATTTCGGAGCCCCAGGCGATCTGCGTGGGGTGACAAGTGGCAGTAGCTTCCCTGATGTTGGTATTCTGAGGTCGCAATGTGGTTTGCAGCCAGAAGCCCGGGGATGAAGTGCGGCATTAAAAATAAGAGAGATTAAAAATATGTGCCCTCCC
>JABTXL010007734.1:23927064-23962695 GCA_025134845.1 Neodon shergylaensis
TGTCTCCCTGCCGTGTCTACAGCTCTTAGCATAGCTCTTCTCTCCCCTAACTCATCTTTTGCTCTTCTTCACCTGCCTGGTCCCTGTGACAATCTGAGTTCGTGGTTCACCCCCCTGCCGCCCCCAGCAGCTCGCTCCTCTCCGGCTCATGCTAGCAATAGTAATTTTTCAGATAACAATTTGCTCGTGTGGGGGTCAAAGCCCATCTTCTATTGTTCTAGTTGCTCTCCGTTGCTGTGACAAACACCATGACCAAGAGGAACTTTGGGGAGGAAAGGGTTTATCTGGCTTATGCTTTCAGGTCACAGTCTGCCACTGAGGGAAGTCAGAGCAGAGACTCAAGCGGGAGCTTGAAGCAGTAATCATAGAAGAGCACTTCTTGCTGACTTGCTTGCGGGCGCATGTTCAGCTAGCTTTCTTATCCAGCCCAGGGCCTCCTGCCCAGAGAATGATGCCCCTCACAATGGGCTTGGCCCTCCGTCAATTCATAATGAAGACAATCTCTCATAGCCATGCCGACAGGTCAGTTTTGTCCAGTGAAGTCCTCAACTGAAGCTCTTCCTTCAGGTGACTCTAGGAAGTTACCAGCTAAACTCCAAGGGATCTACTCGGCACACATGTACTAAGCAAGTGATATGAATGAGTCTGTGTGTTGGTGTGCACAGCTGTGTGTGCACTTGAGAAGGGCATGATAGGAATGTGTAATCAAACAATTTTCAATACACTGGGATGATGGGGAACTGAGGTGCTGCTGTTGTAGCAGGAACACAACCTTTTATCATAGAAGCCTGGCGAGGGGCTCTGAAAGGGACTGGCTGTAAGCAGTTTCCCTTGCTGTGGAAACAGTGTCATTAGGGAGGTGTAATATATCTCCAGGGAACGCTTTCCTTTGTATCATATACCTCTTTTCCCGAAGATCGATTGGTAACTTCATTTATTCATTCATTAGAAACTCATGCAGATTATTTGTGTTATTTTTCTCAGTGGACAAATTTGGAGTGTTGGCATCACTGAAAAGATGCTCGGTTGACCTTCTCTTATTTAGATTTACCTTGATCAAGAAGAAATGAAGTATATAAGATCAAGGAACCATAGGATTGTGGCATAGTTGTGAAGGCCAACAAAGGGATGTAGGACACACACACACACATACACACGAGAGAGGGAGAGAGAGAGAGAGAAAGAGAGAGAGCGCACTGTCCACAGCTGGGTGCTGAATTCTTTTATTCCAAACTCTGACACAAAATCCAGCCATATTTCTCTCTGTGTATCTATGTTTGTCTGTCTGATTCTCTTTGTATGTGTTTCTCTCTCTCTCTCTCTCTCTCTGTGCGCGCGCTCGTGTGTGTGTGTGTGTGTTTGTCTTTCTCTGTATGTGTGTATGTGTGCATGCATGAGGAGGGTGGGGATGAAAGTTGAACTGACAGCAGAACACAGTGGGACTCCATTGGCACCACTGCTCTAGGAGGCTCAGGACTCCATCCAGCATGACTCCTCAGAGTCCTGTGATTAAAATATGGTTTAACCTTACATGCTTGCCTGGAAGGTCTAAAATTCTGCTTCCAATTTAAGCTTCCCTGCAGGAGTGTGGAGTACAGCTTCCCAGATTGCTAGGTCTTTCATGGACATTTCTGATTCGGATGGCGAAATGTCACAGAGGGGCATAGGCTAGGAAAGGGGGTTGGGGTGCATCAGCTCATGATTTTATCTTTACAATGAAGGACCAGAGTGAAAACTTTTCATGACTAGCCCTGATTAACTCTGAACTCTTTATCATTCCCGACATGGGGCTGGGACTTAACAGGAGGAGCAAATGACTGAGTGGATGGAAGAATGAAAAGGTGGATGTTCGGATGGGAACATGGATGTAGGGATAGGACTATGAATAGAATGGGTGGATGGAGAGATACATGGATGTATGCACGCATTGGTGGATGCCTTCATTCAGAAATGAATGGATCTATTTATGAGTGCATGTATGTGTATGTAAATTAAGAGACAGGCAAACAGGAGTGCTTGGACTTGGCTTACTTTAGTATACAAATAGAAAGTATTTTAGGGGGTAGTTCAGTATAAAGGTTCCAAGGTGAGAATCCAGATAGTAATTTGGTAAGCTAGGACAGTGTGCGATCCCAAGAATCAGCCCCATAATAGCAGATTTCTGGCAAGTGGAAATAGGGAGGGCAAGAGACGACACTGGTGGCAGCTGTCTCTGTCACCCACACACGTTAGAGAAGCCTGTGCTGCTGGCTAAAGTTGACACAGTTCATCCTCACCCACAAAAGCCTTTCGACTCTTTCTATCCCATTTGTTCATTTCACTGATGTTTGCAATGGAGACAGGGTCTTTATGAGTGCTTCCCCCTATCCTAGACCTGATTGCATGGACTTGACTGGCATCCAACTCAGAGACAAATATACCCACCTCCGCTTTCTGAATGCTGTGGTTAAAGGGATAATACACCAATACACCCAGTTTGTCCATTTTTGTAACAGGAAGGGAGGCTTGTTGGTTCCCATCCTGCCCGGTTAGGTTATACCAGAAATAATCACACAGAAACCGTATTAATTAAATCACTGCTTGGCCCATTAGCTCTAATTTCTTATTGGCTAACTTTTACATCTTAGTTTAACCCATCTCCATTAATCTGTGCATCACCGCAAGGTCGTGGCCTACCAGCAAAGTTTCAACATGTCTACCTCTGGAGGCAGCTGGTCCATGGCGTCTCCTGACTCTGCCGTTCTTTCTCCCAGCATTCAGTTCCATCTTCCCTGCCTACCTAAGTTCTGCCCTATCAACAGGCCAAGGCAATTCCTTTATTAACCAATGAAAGCAACACACAGACAGGAGGACCTCCTACACTACATCTTATTTTTCCTTTTGTAGTCAATATTCTTCATACACTTTTCTCATGCACACTATGTTGATCTTTCTCCTTGTCTCTCCCTGTTAATAGACATTTCTCTTATATAAGGTGATATCCCATACAAGGGTCCAGAAATGACAGAGTTGACTCCCCATTTCAGTGTCATTCTAAAGTGACTGTCTATGTCATGGAATAAGAGTGGGGAGCACCAGAATCATATGACTATACCGTCAAAGAAATATACATTTACAAGGCAATTGTTTACCTTTTCTTGTTTTTAAGATGGGCTCTCATGGTAGTGAACTCCAGACCCTCTTGCCTCCACATTCCCAGTACTTTAAGAGCAGGCGGCATGACACCTGACTTTTTAAAAATCATTTTTAATTGTGTGTGTGGTCATATGTGTGTACAGCATGTTCATAGAGGTTGACGTCGGGTCTCAGCCACAGTCATTGCCTTTCTCTTTGAGACACGATCTCTTGGTGCTCACTGCTATTATAGGAGTTACGTAAGATTCTCTTTTATTTGTCTCTCATCTCATGGTTGGAATTCTGGAATTATTATCCTGGATTATCTCATCCCGCTTTACTTGGAATCTGGGGATCTAAACTCCATTCCTCTCCTTTGCTCGCCAAGTGCTTTACCCACTGAGGCGTCTCCCCAATTCTCAAGCCTGGCTTCCATTGATCTTTTTTTTTAAGCAAAGAAAATAAGTGAGACAAAACTAAGAGAAACAGAAGACAAAACCCAAACACACATACTCGAGAGGTTGAAAAACATACATGAGAGGCGAGACCCAAGTCATGTTAGTGGCTTTGTGGCCACTGCCTCTGTAGGGGCAGAAGCTAGCAGCCAAACTGTGCCACTCTTAAGCATACTGCCTCTAACAGGGGCACCGGAGATGGTTTTTGGAGAACAGTGTGCCTTCGGGACAGCAGCTTTGAGACTGAGCCTGTCTGCTTGTGGGGCTGATGAAGCAAAGCCTATGAAGTCAGCTACAGAAATGCCTCAGGCCCTTCTTCTAAGAAGAAAGGCGGTCCCTGTTGGGCTGGGCACAGTTCTCCTCCTGCTTAGCCCCAAATGGCCCCAGGCAGCTCATTCATTATCTTCACAGTGCCCTGGCCCAGTTGGTGGACTAGACAGCTAGAGAGAGCTAGGCTGACAGGGGGCAGCAGCTCGGACCCACCCTCCTCCTCCAAGGACAAAGAGCAGTGCCTCTTCCCTGGGCTGAGAGCCTCCTCCCTCTGCAGACTGGAGACTGGGAAGGGAAGGCTTCCCAGCACCAGCCTCCTTGCTCAGTCCCTGCAATTTGCACAGAGGGAGTTCAGCTATTTGAGAGAGCCGAGGTACTAGAAATACCTGAGTGGTGGGGAACGCTGATGCCTCCGCCCACACCACCCTCAGAATCTAGGGTAGTCAAGGATGAACTCTCTGTAAAGGTGACATTGATTTAAAAAAAGGGTTGAAAAAAAATGGGACCAATCTTTCTAAATGCCGGACAAAGGAACACACAGAAACCAAAAGGCAAACAGAACTGCAGGAATCTACTTCCTCCCAGGACAAGGCTCTCTTAAATGCCATTGCTCAAGGATCCCTGAGACCCTGCTAAGATGCAGACTATGATCCTGTGATCTTCTAGGGTGGGAGAGGGAGGCTGGAGTTCTGCATTTCAATCAAGTTTTTGAGAAGCCCTGGTGTTCATTCCTTGAGCCATCATGGGTTACAAAGAAGTCACCTTCCTCCAGGGTAGTTCTTCTCTGCACAGCTGTGGTCAGCTGTCCTGGAAACTCCCCCAGGAGGAAGCTGTCTTCTCTGAGTGATAGCCCAGTTGGGCAGTACTGACCAAACACTGCTTTGACAGCTTGAGTTTGTATGTACTTCTTGGGAAAGAGATTCTTCTCAGGGGAAGCACCACAGCGTGGGAACTCCTGGGACTAGCTCCCACTCTTCCCTAGGGAACAATCCTCCAGGGACCAGCACGGCAGGGACAGGTCCCATTTTGTGAGTGCTGCATCTCTGTATCCTGTGGAGTTGACTGCTGGAGATAGTCTTGCTTGTTGTTCCTTCTCACCAGACAGGACATTTGGAATTAGCCCTTCAAATCTTCACAGAGCTAATGAAGACTTTGGGCAGATCACTGGTCCAGCCAGTGTGCAAGGTCTTGCAGAAGATAAGAACACCGATGACCCTGTGGCTGTAGTCCAGACACACAGGACTTCTAATTATTTTTCCAATAAATTTCAGGAAGATGTTGCCCAGAGCCGGTCTGATAGCGGCTGTCACGGTGAGTATGTGTTCCCAGGAATCCCTTGGGTATTGCAGTTCATCAGCAAAGGAAGTACGCTGCCATTTTTTATTTCCTTCCCAGAGTATTTTTGTTTTGCGATCTTGAAAGAGGAGATAGAAGAAAATATTAGTTCCTAGCAAAGTACATATCTTCAGGATGTGATCCTGGTGCCTCCTGACCCCAGTGGGCTGTCCCTCTCTGAGGGACTGGGCTAGCACATATCAGGTTACATTCACATTTATACACAGAGGGACTCAGAGAGGACAGCATGGTGGCCTGCAGCTAGCGCTAGGCTGAAGCTGGTGCACCCAAGTCTCGGATGCTGGTCCTGAGGTCTGTGCCTGTGTGGTGTGTAAGTGGCTATTCATAGTTCAGGTGAATTCTTTCCTTGAGTCCTGGCATATGGTTATGGAAATGTCACAGGGGGCATGTGGCCAGAGACAAGGTAGCAGTGGCAAAATAGAGCTCTGAGTTAGGGATGTGGCCCTCTCTAGCCCTGGGGTCTGTTGGCCTGCCCTTCTGTTGCCTTTCTGCCTTCTCTCTATGAGGCATTCAGAGAGTGGCTGCAGCTACACGTGATATCAACTCAAATTAGAAAATCAGGGGTCTCTAATGGACATGCCGGTATTCATAAGCTCCAGGTCAAATGTGGGTCTTCACACATTATAACGGCACACAAAGTTCATTTCACCTCTACAGGCAGAAGCAGGCCGCTTTTACCCTCATTTCTGTATCAAAATTCAGGAACGTTATTAGTTAGTAAGTAATTAGTGCAAATGCTAGCTGCCGGAGGTGACAGTGAGCAGTCTCTGCGTGTCCATGTCTCTGGGCCCAGTGACCAGCCTAAGCCATACCGACCATAGAGCTCCCAACTAGGGAGTTTCCCAGTCTCTCACAGAAGCCATGTCAAACCCTGGTTCCAATCTAAAGTCTACCTTTTCTATCCTTGCTTCCCTATCTGCCATAGGGGCATGGGTGTGATAAGTAGATGCCCAGAGCCAGGGTGACGCTAAAAGGAACAAAACTCCTTTCACATCTTAGAGACACCAACCCTAAGCCTCCATCCAGCGACAGATCCTTACTTATGAAATACAGAACATACAGACATACAGTTAACCAGAGACACACATTTTATCAGTTTGGGTCAAAGTCCCATTTCTACACACTGATTCCAGAATGGACTCAGCTTGGTGAGGACTGAGCAAAGAAGATAAGACTTCCCAGAACACTTAGGGACGGACTCATACCATGTTTTGGAAGTGGGAATTATAATTATTTAGTCACAAATAAAGGTGCACTTCCGGGTTCTAGAGCCATGCACGTGCAGACAAGTTAAAGGTCCCTGTGTGACCCATGTGCGTGCATGCGTGGTTCCATCCATGATGAATCAGCTGAACCCTTGCGTGCATGTGCTAGGCAGTTTTTAAAAAGTATGTACACAGGGGGTTGGCAAGACTATGTCATATGCAGATGACGGGCGCATGCATGCGCGCAAGGGTTTAGCCCAGTGCAGGAAGACGGGCACTAGAAGGAAGCCACTGGGTAGCAATGGCAGGTCCGAGCTAGGTAAGGTGGTGGGGTCCTGGGAGACCCCTCTCCAGGAGCCTCTAAAGCGTGAGCTAATGCTAATTAAAGACTTAGAGCAATCATGACAATCGGGTGTTTATCCCCTTGGAACCCTGGCTACTCCCAATAGCAGATGTTTTGGTCCTTCAGGGAACACGACCAGGTGAGCAGGAGAGGAGAGCCACCTAAATGGGTCAGGGAAGTCACCGTGTGTGCCTCAGGCTCCCACTAGACCTCACCAACATTCTCCTAAGTGAGGCTCCCTCGGTCCTGTCCCCACAGCTGGCCTTTCTAACCCCTTCAAAGTCAGGAAAAGGGTGGAGCATGGATAAGAGATTTGTTTGAAAAACAAATTGCTGAACTGAGTGACTGACAGCCAACGAGCCTGGCCTTCAGTCTTTCTGTGTGGCCAGGCCTTAGCGTCTTAATTCATATAGTGGGGATATTTTCTTTTTCTAGAACAGGGGTTCTCAACTTTCCTAATGCTGCAATTCTTTAATACTTAGGTAGTGGTGACCCCAACCACAGAATTATTTTCATTGCTATTTCATAACTGTAATTCTGCTACTGCTAGGAATCATAGTGTAAATATCTGTGTTGTCGGATGGCTTTGGGTGACCCCTGGGAAAGGGTTGGTTGACCCTGAAGGGTTGCAACCCACGCATTGAGAACCACTGCTGTAGCAATACAGTTTTTAGAATGCAAGTGATATAAGGAGGGGAAGAACATAAAAATTTATGAAAATGTAAAGCACTGTGCTCTAGATGATGTGTGTTTTAGACTGGCAACTTATAGGATGAGGGGCAATGACTTCCAAGGTGGGCGAAGGAAGGAAGACCATCTGGGGTCAGCAAAGGTCAGAACCTAAAGGTCACTGGAGCAGTTAGGTATGGCACCTTCATACTACCACAAGGGGTGGGGCATGCCAGCTCATGGGCGTGCTGGACCATTGTCTGTTAACTCACAAGCTACAGGAATCTGGGAAGTAGGGGTGTCAGCTAAGAAACTGCCTCTATCAAACAGGCTTGTGAGTAAATCTGTGGAATTTTTTCTTGATGGATGATTGATATGAAAGGGCCCAGCTTCCTGTGGGTAGTGCCTCTTCTGAGCACCAGGGTCCTAGATAGACTAGCAAAGCAAGCTGACCAGTGAGCAGGGCGCTTCTCCGTGGTTTCTTCTGTAGGCCTTGCCTCCAAGTTCCTGCCTGGGGTTCCTTCCCTGTGTGCTGTTAGATGAGGCAAACCCTTTCCTCCCCCAATTTGCTTTTGGACAGAGTTTTACCATAGCAACAGGAAGCAAAGTAGGACAACAATGCACTTTCTTGCCACTCTTGGACAACCTTCCCCTCCTAAGCCCCGATAGTATGCTGGATAGTGGCACAAGCGAGCCTGTCTTTGTGGAACAGGGCTCCTGTTGTTAGCAACCATCTCTGTTTTTACCCTGACTGGACCTGAAGTAACTGTGTGTGTGTAAAATGTGCATGGTCAACCTAGACCTGAAGCTTCCATTTTTAAACCACATCTTCATCCTCCAGTAGAATGGGGCTTGGTGTAACTCACTTCCGACTCTAGGGATATGTTGTTTGTGTGAACATTCAAGAATTTCTCTAAATGCAATTGGTTAACATGTCCAGACAGTGCTATTAAGTTGATTATTGCATGTAGATTATGTTAATTTTGAAAGACCAGAGGGTAATAGAATCAGAGTATTCAAGCTTCCAGAAGAGGAATATAAGCCAACCCAAGACATGACCTATTTTGATGTAGTAAAGGAAGATGCTGTGTAGGAAGGAGCCCTGAGGGACACACGGAGGTGAGCAAATCAGGTCAGCACGGCCGGGGGTGGCCCTGGACCAAATGCCCGCCAGTCTGATAGAGGGATTCTGACCTAATTCGGGGGAGGATCTCGATTGGGGGCAACCTAGGACAAGAGGTGACTGGGGGATCTGTGCTATGAACCAAAGCAGAGCCACCCGTGTGGTCTGGAGTGGTAGGCAGCCCAGAGGGAAGACAGCAGGGGTGACCCTGGGAGGACAGATACCGCTGTCCATGGCCAGATAGCCTCCTTTAGAGATGCTGGACAGGTTTGCTAGACCACAGTGTCCCTTACAAGCCTGCTTATTTCTGGGTGTCCCCATCTCTGTTTAGCCCACTTTACAGTTTCTATGAGGATGTAAAAAAATAAGAAACGAACATGCTAGAAAGTTTGCAACAACATACTATATCTTACTTGGGAAATCCAGTAAGCAATTTACAGTATGATTCTATGACATGCTTCCAACCTCCTGACCAGGTGGGTGATTACATCTTCTTTTGATACCTGATAGAATTAAGGTGACAGGAGGCACCTATGACTGCACAAGCAGTTTGCTGTGTCCTCTCACACTCAGATGTCAAGCCCAGAGGATAACCTCTCAAGGCGCCTGTGAGTTATGATTGTGTAGCAGAGGTCTGTGGAGTAAGAAGAGGGTATACAAACACAATCGAGTGTGTTGCGAAAAGGAAACCAGCTTGGGAGATGTGAACAGGCTGTTGTCACACCCGTGGGAAGGACAGAAGGAGCACGTGACTGTCCTTCTGGGCGTTTGGTCAGAGTCCATAATAGTGTCTCGCAAAGCTTCTATGTGCCATGTGTGCTCCTGTGTTCCAAACCTTGGTTTAACACAGCAATACTTCACTTTTGACGGTTTTGTTTTGTTTTTTTTTTTTATGTTTAAGAGTTTTTTTAATTAATTAATTAATTTATTTATTTATTAAAGATTTCTGTCTCTTCCCCACCGCCGCCTCCCCTTTCCCTCCCCTTCCCCCAATCAAGTCCCCCTCCCTCGTCAGCCCAAAGAGCAATCAGGGTTCCCTGCCCTGTGGGAAGTCCAAGGACCACCCACCTCCATCCAGGTCTAGTAAGGTGAGCATCCAAACTGCCTAGGCTCCCACAAAGCCAATACGTGCAGAGAACCCAAAGAAAAACATATAGGCATCCTCCTGAATATTAACCTTCATCAGGCGATGAAAGGAGACAGAGACAGAGACCCACATTGGAGCACCGGACTGAAATCTCAAGGTCCAAAGCAGAAGCAGAAGGAGAGAGACCACGAGCAAGGAACTCAGGACCACGAGGGATACACCCACACACTGGGACAATGGGGATGTTCTATCGGGAACTCACCAAGGCCAGCTGGCCTGGGTCTGAAAAAGCCTGGGTTAAAACCGGTCTCGCTGAACATAGCGGACAATGAGGACTACTGCTTTTGACGGTTTTGATTTAGTTCAATTTAGCAAAATCCCTGAAACAAACAGACACCCTGCCCACCCCCCAAAAAAAATCAAAAAAAAAAAAAAACAAACAAAAAGCCCGGGTAGTGAGTTGGCTTCGATTTCACTGCAGCAGTGGCAAATAGAAGACTCTTCAGCCCCATCCACAGCATTAGGTAGCATGGGTTCAGATTCCCCCCTTGGCTACCGGTGACTATCAGCTGCTCAGTGACCATACATGGTGCAGTCTTTATACCCAGTTCATAAAGACAGTACCCCCACATGCTTAGAGGAAATGTTCATATTTATTGTGCATTAAGCAAAATAACTAGAGAAATAGTTTGTTTTTTAAAGCACTAGTAAAGCATGGATATATCTGTAACATAGCAAATAGAGAAAAATATCTCTGCAGGTCACATGGTGATGACCTGAAAGAGAGTAATTATATTCCTAAAGTGTGTGTGGGGGGAAGTGGGGGAGAGAGAGAGAGAGGTGAGAGGGGAAAGAAAGGAGGGGGGGGAGAAGAGAAAGGGGGATAGAGGAGAGAGAGAGAAGAAGAAAAAAGAGAAGAGAGGAGAGAGAAGAGAGGGGGGGAGAGAGGAGAGAGAGAGAGAGAGAGAGAGAGAGAGGTGACAATAAAATGAAGTTTATCAGTGATGGGACTGAGAAGACAGAACTCTTTCAGGTATGGCAGACCCCAGGTTTTGAAACATAGTAGTGGTTTGTTGAGTGAACCGACAAAGAAATCAATCAGTAGTAGCTCACGTTGGTTAGTCCAAGGTACGACTCTGTAACTAGCTGAGGTGTCAGCATATAGTAGTGGCCTCATAATTCTTCTCATGATGGTTCTGTGTCTCTCAAGTCCCCCCAGGAGTGGATGATCACTTTTGGAAGCTTTTAGGGATAATCACAGTGTGGAAGCATGTGCAGACACTAATAGCTTGACCCACTAGCCACTCTTCAAAACTGAAGAGGTCATAAACACGCATGTTGTTCCAGTCAGTTTTAACTGTCCACTCGACATAGCTGGAGTCATATAGAAGGGAGTCTCCATGGAGGGGTCGCCCAGTCCAGGATGTTCTGTGGGCATGTGTGTGAGTGATTGTCTTGATTTCTAACTGGCATAGCAGGAGTGCAGCTCCAGCACCGTGCTCTGGGGACATGGTCCTGGGCTGCTTAAGAAAGCTAGATTAACATGAGCCCAACAGCCAGCAAACAGTGTCCCTCCAAGTCTCTGCTTCAAGTTCTTAATGGAGTGTCTACCCTGACGACCCTTGGAGATGGTCTGGGACCTGTACATGCAAACAGAATAAATCCTTCTTTCCCTAGACTGCTTTTGGTCAGAGTGCTTTGTAACAGCAGCAGACGGAAAATTAGAACACATATATTTTTCCTCTATTTGCTTATCGATCAGTCCTTCCATTTACTTATCCATCCAACCTTGCCCAGACACCTATGTATCTAAGCTGCGCCTTGGCTGTTGCGAGACATGAGCATCCTGACTTTTGGCAATCCCTCAGTCATTTGATAAGAAGAAACTAAAAGGTAGTTGCGGCACAGTCAGACTCAGATTAAAAAAAAGAGGCAGAGGCAGCTGAATCCCTGTGAGTTCGAGACCAGCCTGGTCTATAAAAGCTAGTTCCAGGACAGCTAGAACTGTTGCACAGGGAAACCCTGTCTCAGAAAAAAAAAAAGAAAAAGAAAAAAGAAAAAGAAAGAAAGAAAGAAAGAAAGAAAGAAAAAAGAAAGAAGTTAATTTTCATTATCCTCTCTCATCACGGCAATGACTTTGAATCTCCAACAGTTCAAACATTCTGAAGCTGCAGTTTTATCGAGGTAATATTAATATTTATAATTATTGTTCGATGCTCTGAGGCTGAGAGGTGTTTGTGCCACGGTTCTCCTTATGTGAGGACTTTCACCAGTTCTTAATTGCTGACTGATGACTCTATCCTTAGCTCTCAGAGTACTTCCTTGAAGGCACCTCTAGTTATGAAGCTTGAATTTTATCATGCGGGTTAATAATCTTTCTTCATTTCATTTTGGCACATTCCAGAAAATCATTTTTTTTCCAGCCATTATGGATCCAAACCGCTTGTGCTAATGCAAAATAAATGGGAAGAGTGGAGACAGAAGGTGGTTGCAGGAGGCTCTCAATTTGAGGCATAATTGAGAGTGTGGGGAAAATGTGTGCAGGGACCAGCCACAATTTGTGTTTCAGACGCTCTGCAGCTCTGGGATCACGAACGAGGCTTCGAGACTGCAGGGAAGGGACTTTGAGATGAAGGGACTGTTTCAGGGTCAGAGGCAGCTGTAATGTGCCTTCACACTCGGATCAATGGAGAAGTAACTTTTCAGGGAAAAGTGGCCTCATGGCCCTCTGTAACAATGGCAGCCATTTGACTTCTCAATAATACGAAGGTTGGGAGGACGTAGTTTTATCAGCATTGATTAGCTGTTGCTCAGTACTTCCAGGATGAGGACTATTTAGGCAGCCATTACCCATGAGAAGTGAAGTCAGCAGCATAACCAGCAAGGCACGGGCTGCGTTCAGATACTCCAGTATGAACCAGAGCTTTGCAGAGCTCCCAGCGTCCTCAGGGTGCTCCCTGTCGAAGTGAGAAGGCTGGGCCCGAGGGTCTCTGCAGTGATAAGCCACTCATGAGCATTCTTTATTTTCTGGGAATGTGAGGAGGGTCATAGCTTTGCTCTGAAGCCCAGAACAATGCCTAGAGAAAGTCCAAGATGACATTTAACCACAAGCACCCCCATGCTAGATGATGGTGTTGAACCTTTAATGAGGTACTGTAATGGTCTGTCCTGTCTCTTTAAGACACAAGCCATGCCCACTCTCTCCCCCTTCCACTGAGGCAGGCAGATCTTCCTTCCTGCTTGCAGCCTGAGTCTCTTCCTTTTCTGTCTCCCTCTCGAAGAGGCAGCTTCTATTTCTCCCTTTCCTTTCTCTTTTCTTCTCCTCTCTTTCTGCCTCTCTGCTCTTCTCCCCTGCTCCCCTCCCCCTCCATAACCCACTAAATAAATATCCAATCTCATTCTGCATGGCGTGCCTATCCGTCTGTCTCTTGCCCACTGCCTGGCTTCCTGCCATCAGAGACCTGTGGTGTGGTCTCGTGGGTTGCCTGTCTGTCTCTCCTCGTGGCCTGCTGCAGCCACTCGGGGAACTGGGCCGTCCCTGGCTGCTCTTGGACCAGGACTCACTGTTTACTGCCTGCTGCCACATGGCCTGCTGTCTGCCACAGCCGGGGATTTGTAGCATTTTTAATTAATCCATTACAGGTACAGAAGAAGTGTGTGGGCATGCCCTCATCAAGAACGCATTCTCTAAAGCAAGGTAGTGGTAGCAAAGGTCCTCACTTGGCTCCACATCCATCCATGTTCTTCTGCCTGCCCTCCCCAGTGTTACTTCAAAGCTAAAGTCTTGAAAGAGGTCTTGGGAATGCTGTTTCCATTTTTATTTCCCTTCCCCCCTTTGGTTTATTCTGGCTTGTCCCTGTCATGAAGCATTGTGGTGGTTTGGATGAGGAGGTGTTCCCAGAGAGCGGGGTGCTCTTTGAGTAGGTTTAGTAGACCTGGCTTTACTGGGGAGTCGGCTTTAAGAGTTTAGAGACTCCCACCCCATCTAGTTTGTGCCTTTTTGCTTCCTGCCTGCAGTTCAGGGTGTAAACTCTTAGCTTGCTGCCCCAGCTGCTTCCCTGCCATGATGGACTGTTATTCCCCTGGATTCACAACCCCAAATAAACCCTTTCTTCTCTAAGTTGCCTTGGTCATGATGTATTATCATAACAATAGAAGAGTCACTAACCCACTCAGGAACTTCTCTTCCCAGGTCAAGATACTTCCAGGAGTTAATCGCAGCAGACAGCTTCCTTCTAATCCCCTGTAGAAAGACAGCATCAGTTACAATTTTTGGAGTTACCCATGACCCTGGTGACACAGCTACCACTGTCTCCTTTGTTTCTCATCCTGTGCTGGGCATCCTTGGAGTACTGTGTTTCTTGGGCTCAAACCTTGTTGCCAGAATGAGTTTTCTAGATAACATTTCTTCTCTGGACCCAGGGCTGGTTCCTTGGTACTCATCTGCCTTGCCATGTCTTTTAGGGTATCTCAAGTGTCCCCTGATCCTTTGTCCAGGCTCCCACAGAGCTGTCTGGCTCTGGTTATCATCACCTTCCAGCAGGCAAGCCAGAAGCTACAGCACCACTGTGGAATTACAACCAGTTTGCTTGTTTTGTTCCCCCTCCCCACACCCCAAACTTAAATCTCTGTGTCCACTCAACCCACTACATTGATCTAAGCCAGCAGAGTGGTTACAGGAACCGGGTGGTTCACACTAAGAACATGATCCTATTTGTCCTCTTGGAGGCACTTTCTGTAAGACTATTCAAGATGGAAATCTGTGTCATTCACTGCTAATGCTAGCCATTTATAATAAAGCAGTACTCAGTGTACTGTTTTACAGGGCCTGATGTGGTCAGGCCCCTCTGCTCAGACAGAGCCTCCTCATTGTACCCTCTCCCGATCCTGCACCTCTGTACACCCTCTCAGGAGAGTCCATACCACTCCCGCCCCTCTGTACCTCATTCGCTACCCTCATCTCTTCTTGACAGCATTCGTCACTTTCCTCTTGGCAATATCTTTTTTTTTTTTTAACTGTGACCAGGCCAAACTTCCCTGGCACACATTTTTAATCTGCAGACTTCTCTAAATTCTAGTGTTTGCTATACATGAAATTTCCCACTGGCTCATGAAATTATTTCATTAAACCCTGACATTCTGATTTCACTGTGAGCTCTGCGAATGTAAAGACGGTTCAGACACAGCACTCAATAAATATTTTCGGATGGATAGGTGGGTGGGTGGATGAATATATAACTGGATTCACTGAGATCATAACACAGAATAAAAAACAGATTTATATTTTGGGGGGTACAGATGTTCACTACAGTGTTGAAAACAGTCTTTGCTGTTCTGGGACATCTGTGTACCCATTATGTCCTGAAATATGAGACCATGAAGTGAAGGAGCAGGCTAAAGCCCCCCAGGGAGATTTTGTCAAGAGAGGAGACCGGAGAGCAGGGCCCTGAGCTTGCCAGGAGTGAAGAACACCATGAAGGATCTTAGAAATGCCTGACTGAACTGTGTTCATCTTAAATTCTTGCATGAAAACTCCAGCCCGCAGGACCTGGAGAGGCACTGGCATCTTAGGCGAGCAGATTAAAATGTCCTGATAGCTGGAACGGCCAGCATCTTCCTCAGTTCCACGCCTCATCCCAGGTCTTGGAACTACTCTGTATCAGTTCTGTTGGTTCAGCTTTCCTGGCTCTCAGAAGAACCCTAGCTCCCTGGGAGGAGACAATAGGACCGGATAACCCAAGCACCCATCATCCCTTCAGGACCTGTTAAACCACAGATCAACAGCTTCCAGTTCCCAGGATGCCTTGGGCTGCCGGTTTCTATTTCTCGGGGGGTTACTAGTGCTGTTAATGATGCTTCTCTGCCTCCCCATGTAGCCCTGGTCCCGTGACTTGCAGGCCTTGGATCAGCCCTGTTCCTCTCCGAACTGGATTCGTCCTCCTTGCTCTGAAAATGTCTTCTGGGAAAGCAAGGCCACGGACATGCTCTCTGCTCACCAGAAAGCTTCTGATTCAGCATTTTCCCTCTGATACTAGCAGAGCCCCCAGAGACGAGAAGGGCATGAACGGCCAATGCAGCATGGTAGCTGGTGACCCACAGAGCTGTTTACTTCCCTTTCCCTTTGGCCTGCAGATAGATGAACAGGGTACAGCCTGCACTCTGAGCCCTTAAAGAGGATGCTGAGTGGGCCTCGGGAACTAGTCACCCAATAGAGATCAAGCTGCCGTTCCCATGGTGATTCCACACGGAGCCCTGTGCCCCGGGAACTCACCTCCTCCCATCCACTGTAACCTCCATTAAGCAGAAACAAAAGATTAATACGGCAGAAGCCATTTAATGAACTCAGAGCTGGCAGAGGCTTGCAGCTTTTTTTCCAGAGCGGATTCCTGGAACAGCAATGCCGAGGCTTCCCCGCCTCTTCCAGGACAGCAAGGGCATTCAGCTGTCTGATCTCTCTGGGCTGTCAGACATCCGTGCAGCAAATGGGCCCAGGCAGTCCCGTGGGTGTGGGGGGGACCCCTTCCTTACCTCTGCCTCCTTGTTCACGTCATTCTCTCACCTCACCAGGCAGGGAGGAGAGCAGGGTCTCTCGGCAACAAGAGGAGGAGATTCAGGCTTCCTCTCCACAGCTCAGAGAGGAGTGCAAAGAAGCCAGTGGTGGAAGGAGACCAGAGGCAGCAGTCAGTGTGTCTGGAGACCAGGTGTCTAGACTTGGTTTGTGGGAGGCTGCAAGCCTCCTCTGCCGCCTGTTGTACCAGGGGTCTGAGGTCATTGAGCTGGTTGGGAAGCTCAAGAGGTCTCTGGAAAGCACCATCCATTTTTTCTGTACCCAGCGGGGGCTCAGTAGAGAATCTGTACCCTTGCCAGCCCCCTTCTCTCTCCCTATTGGGACATGTTTGTTGGAGCTGGACTGAGGTACACCCCTCCCTGTCAGGGCCTCTGCTTCTTGTATATACATTTCTGCCTTTCTCCTTGCTTCCTCATGGCCTGTGGGTTACAGATCCTGGGGCCTAGGCAGGATCTTTTGTTCTTCTAGGAGCTGATGTCAAACCTGGGGTTTGGGGTTGGATAGAAGCTAGAGTCTCACCATCCGCTAGGAACACACAGGAGAGAACTTTCTTCCCAGAACTGTGGACAGTCTACGGAGGGCTATTCTGAGCAATGCATATCAGCTGGGCAATGGATTCGCGTTCATTGCAAAGGTGAGATTATACACAGGCATGAGAGTGGGTGGGAGTCCTCCCAGCTCCCATGGAAGGAGTCTCTAGACACAATTTCAGAAAGATAGGCTCCTCTCAAAAGCCAGAGCCCAGCAGCTGCCCTGAGCATGCAGCCTGTGCTGTGCACAGAACTCAGGGATGTGAGCTCTCAGCATCCTTCACTCTCATCTGGAGCACAGCTGGGTCTCCAGTCTTGTGTGTGCAGTGCTCATTGGTGTCAGTTTGCTAGTGACCATCCATCCTGTCCCTGTTTCTCCTGGCCTGGAAAGAAGTCATGCCTCGGTAGGCCTTATTTCTTCTTTTCTTTAGCGAGCAGGATGAGAAGGCTGGACACTGAGGATGGCTTGTTAAGCTATTTCTTCTATCACTGAAGGCAGAGATTTCCCAAACCATGCCCATAAACCATGGCAGAACTGAAAGTGGAGGTCATGAACAGAAGGAAAGGGAAGGTTGGGGGAAAGGTCAGGGGCTAAGGAGAAAGGGCATCTGAGCTGGGAGACCTGGCTCTGAACCCACAGCCACTCACAGAACTGCTGGGTCATCCTATAGTTCTCGGTCTGGTCCTAGGGTGCAGGAGCAGGAAGGGAAGCTACTTGGAGTGGGTCTCGGGGTAGCCTCACCCTGTTCCCTAGACTCTGCCCAGAGGGACCAGCTCAGTGGTGGTGGTGGTGGTGGCTGATTGTTTCTGGTTCAAACTCAACTCCTATTATTACTGTTAATAATAAAATATTTTTGCATATTGTACTTCTTAATTAGTAGTAAATATTCACAGATTGTATTTAATAGCAACATAGCCCCACATGTGCGTTGAATATGGTAATTTGTAATTCGTTGAGCCAAAAATGTTGTGACTCAGAGAAAGTTGGTTTGAGTTTGGTTGCAGGTGGGGGGCTGCTACCCCCATCCACCACCACGGACGGCATAGAGTCCCCCCAAATAGGGAGCATCACAGTGGGAGGTGCTCTGCAGACCCGAAGCTGCCCAACAGCAGCCATCACTGGAGACGTCCTTCTGGCAACGAGCGGGACTCTAAACATTAAAACCCACTTTCTGTTCACTTGGAGATCTCAGCCTCTCTCTGTGGGAAATGACCAACTATGGACCCTTTCCCCACTCAGTGCGAAGTGGGGTACCCTGAAGCCTCCTTGGGGTCTCCTCAGTTCCGTTAATTTAAACCCTTCATGTTGTAGACATGGTGGCATTCTCTGGTCCACACTCACTACTTTGCGAAACAGACACAGCGGAGCCCGAGGTCTAGAACGCGCAGAACACAGACCAGGACTAAGCTGTTGTGCATGTCAGCATACAGCTGGCCCAGCCCTTATGAGAGCAGGAAGATTTGCTTCTGGCTGTCCTGTGGCCATTCCCACTCCTGCTCCAGGCCCTGCTGAGCCCCCTGTTTCAGTAATGTGCTTTCTGACCTGTTCTGCCAAAATTATTGAGCCGGGATCTGAGAAGGGACAGACTTTAAGTCTTGAGAGCGGCAAGTGCGGCCCATTTACCTGACTTTCGACTTTTCTGCGAGCAGAGCTGCTGTGTGGAATTAAGCAAGTGGGAGGAAGGATTTCTGGAAGACCGAGCAAATATTTCCAGAATTTATAGGATTTCAGCCTGATTTCTCATTTCGAATCTCAGACCCACAGTCTCCGGTTGTTTTACAAGCCCTTCTGGAAAACCATGGGATTTATACATTAAAATTAATCAATAGAAGAGATTAAGGCTGAAACTGATCTGAGCATAAATTAGTATTATTACTATTTCTGAGTGGGGCTTAGGGTAGAGCAAGAATATAGCCTTGCTGCTATATTGTGTGCCCACAGTGCCTACTCAGTTTCAGCATCAACCTTGGATGCACGGTGTACAGGTCACGGTCTTCTGGGCCATGCAGTTTGCCCTTCTACATGACAGGGCAGCAGGGTCCTTCCCTCAGGGCTGTTGTCAGTTGGTGCACTGATCTCTCATGGGTGTGCAGAGGTGTTTGAGCCTCCTCTACATTCTGGAGAGGAACCTGGCAATAAACCCCCATTTGCAAGTCCCCAGAGCACACTCTGCTTTCAGTGGGTAGAAATGAAACGGAAACACCCGAGAGTATGGCAGTGGACCTTGGTGGGTGCACAGCCAGCGGGGGAGGGAGATAGAAATGAGATTAATTAGTGGCTCTGTTGTCAGCCTAGAGAGGGGAAGGTAGCTTTGCTCTCAGCATTGGTTATTGGGAGGCTTCCTGAGCTAACATGTGAAAACACTCATCAGGGAACAGGCTACATTCAGTGACTTAGGGAGGTGCCACATAGTCATTTGTGGCTCCTCCGTGAAGCCATAGAAAGCGAGGAGGTGTCCGTGGCTGTATCCACCTGCAGCAGAAGTCACCAGGTGAGAGTCAGGGAGTACCCTGTATTCTTCTCTAGAATTCCTGTGTTAAGTATAGAGAAGAATGTGCCAGAATGGCACTGTTCTCTAAGTGTGATTTTGCATGGGGATCCTGAAGAGTTCATGTGACTATAGCTCACGTGGGGGGGACTCGACCATCAGGGACTGGTCACCAAGCAAACCAGGAGTGAACATCCCAGAGTCTCTGCTTCCTCTTCTCCTGCTTCCTCTGAAAGTGTAGTCAAATCATTCAGCCTGTCTCTCGAGCTGGTTTTGAAAGTTAAAGACACTGTCAGTATAGAACTTGGCTCCTGAAACACACGTGACTCACCAAGACACCCTTCATGTTATGACCTGAATAGGCCCAAATCTCTCCTCCGGGGGAGGAGTGATCTCCACCAAATATCACCCAGTAGGACCACACAGCTCACAGTTCCAAAGATGGGCATAACTTCCCTTCTTGCATTCTGAGAAAGCCGTGGAAAGGTCTGTGTCAGAGAACGCCACACATGAGTGGTATTAACCTTCTTCACATTGTCTCACGCCCTGAAGGTGGGACTGGCAGCTGAACCCATTATCTGTGATCCTGGCACCTGTGACATTCCCTGGCCATGTCCTTTTCTGCCTCCCCTCCATGTGTTATGAGACAGCTCAGGGGCTTGCTCAGCCCTAACTTTGGTTCTCTCCATCCTACCACAGGTAGGTTCCAACACTGACCAGGTTAGAAGAGATCTTACAGCTAGGGCTCAGGCAACAGGATGGCCATTTGCAAAGACATACGTGCACAGGTTGTGTGTGTATGTACATGCAGATACACATGTATGCTATGTAGTGCATCTCTGTGTGTGCATATGTGTAGCATATATACACTCATGCACACACAGCTATCTTTGTCACAATTGTGCACATTGGACTGTCTTGTCTTTCTCTGTGCTTGCCATTAAAATTGTTTAACTCAGGGACAGGGAAGATGGCTTAGTGGTTAAATTTGAAAACCTGAGCTCCATCCCAGTAGCCCACATGGTTGGCTCTCTCAAAGAAAGCTGACTCTGGCCTCCTTATACAGGCCTGGCATGCACACACCAAATAAAGAAGAGTAAAAATATTTTTTAATTTTCATAACAATATCCATTCTCAAATGTTACCGCTGTAGTCACTGTGGTCACTGGCCTGGGAATGACCCTGGTCCCTTTTGTCCCCGCTGGCCATATAGACACAGAGCTCATGTTGCTCATATGTTATCTATTGTGTCCTTATCTGTGCATTGTCTGACTGCAGAGGACTTCAAGGATGGAGAGCAGATCTGAGTCACTTTTCCCTCTGCAGCCATTTGCCATATCTGGGCCACAGTAGACTCACATAATGAATAAAATAATGAATAAGTGAAGTTAATAAAATTGCTGTATAAATAATACATAGGGAAAAGAACACTGCCGGTAAACCATTAACTCATGTATGGACATAATTAACCCAACGAGGTAATTACCGTGTGTTACCACAAGTGCAGTATAAGTCAGAAAGTGATGAGGTTCAATGTCATACTGGGCACCCAGGTTCCTGCCACACAGAAGAGGTACCACGTTTGGTCAGAATCATTTCAAAATCAGAGGCATCATTGTCATGCAGTGAAATAACAGTCTTGCTTGGCTGGAACTTGTTTGTGTGTCCACGGATCCGCAGCCAGGTAAGATATGGAGCATAAAAGAACATTCCTTGGGTTTCATCCAGGAGATAGTGTGTTGATTAGCTTTAATTGCCAAGTCGACGTGATTAGAATCGCCTTGAAGAGGGTCAGTCTCTATGTGGAATTTTCTAGATCAGGTTGGCCTGTGGGCATGTCTGGGGGGATTTTCTCGATTATCTAAATAGAAGGTCTGTCCACTGTGGGTGGCACCGTTCCTAAACAGGGGATGCTAGACGATTTGAGGATGGAGGAAGTGAGATGAGTAGTCAGCATAGACATGTATGCATCTATGTCTCTCTGCTCCTGTTCTGGACATGATGTCACTAGCTGTCTGAAGTTTCTGTGGCCTAGCCAGGTGATGGTAGCACACACCTTTAATCCCAGCACTCAGGAGGCAGAGGCAGGCAGATCTCTGTGAGATCAAGGGCAGCCTGGTCTACAAGAGTTAGTTCCAGGATATGTTCCAAAGCTACAGAGAAACCCTGTCTCAAAAAGCCAAAAATAAATAAATAAATAATAATAAAAATTCTGTGGCCTTGACTTCTCCCATGATGGCCTGTAACCCAGAATGATGATCTAAAACAAAACCTCTCCTAAGTTGCCTTCTGTCAGGGTATTTTACCATAGCAACATAAACAAACCTAGGACAGCTGGCTACTTGGAGATGTGTCCAGAACTGAAGAGCCGTGACTTGGGTTTGGAGAGTGGGAGAGACCATGGTCGTCTGTCATTCAGTCCTTTTGTGGACAGCATAGACACCCTGCTGCGGTTGTGTTGTGTTCTCTGGCAATAAAATTTCAAGTCCTCGCCCCTGTCCCTGGGAATGAACCCTTGGTTGCCAACTGTATACAGTTGCAATCGATATGAAGTGAGGGCATTAGGATGAGCTACAACTCTTAAATAATTGGTGTCTCTGAAAGAGGAAGAGACAGAGACACAGAGAAGACATGAGATATGACAATCCACGCTGAAGTGGTGACCCAGCCATGAGGACCTGACCCAGAGGCTGAGTAAGAGGTTGGGATAGAGTCAGGAATCAACGTGGCAGGTGTATTGACCTTGGACTCTTGCCTCCAGATCTGTGAGAAAGAAGATTTTGTTATATTGTTCTAGGCTTCTTGACATCTTTGACCAGGCCTAAGACAGCAGTCACCTGATCCTTGAGGACCACATTTCAAACTTCTTTCTCCAACAACCATGGAACTCAAAACTCATGATGTCACACATGGCCTGGTCAGTTAGACCTGGGATTGGAGGCCCATTTGTTGCTTGTAACCAGAGCAGCGGTGTAACAGGAGGTAAGCTAACCAAGATGACAAGCACCCTGCTCTTCCTGTTACACAGGGTTTGTAACATGGGGGGGGCTGTTTATTGGGGTTTCCTGTCCCGCCCAGTTCCCCACAGCCAGAAAGCCCCAAAGAAAATCACACAGAGATCTCTATAAGTTATAAAGCTGAGCCCATTAGCTCAGGCTACATATTAGCTCTTGTAGCTTATATTAACCCATCGTTCTTATCTATGTTAGCCATGTGGCTCAGTACCTTTTTCAGTGGGACAGCTTATATCTTGCTTCTTCGGTGGCCTGGGCAGGAGTGGGAGGAATCAACTTCCTCCTTCCCAGAATTCTCCTGTTCTCATTGCACCATTTCTACTTCCTGTCTGGTTTTCCTGCCTATACTTCCTGCCTGGCCAATCAGCGTTTATTTAAAACATGATTGACAGATTACAGACAATTCTCCCACACCACAGGGGAATGTCACACAGTGTTTTTATTGGTCTCTGTAAATAAAAGAAGCATGAGCTCCTTTCCCAGGGTGACATTTCCAGGCTCTTAGCCTCTCCAATTGAATCATATGGCCATTGCTATCACACTCCAATCATTCCACACGTTCTAGTGAACATCTAGGTACCACCATTATTCCACTGTAAATACCTGTTGTCTACTAAGACCCTCAAACATAATGAGCCATGGATAGGATACTGTAAGCCCCTGTGAACCCTGCTCTTGGGAAGTGCGAAGTCAAGTAGGCACAAATAGTGAAACAAATATGGAGAGAAACTTTATGCAAAATATCTAGAATTTTCTTTGAATCCTGAAATCTCATCCTTGAAGTACTCTTCCTGTCTTACAGAGGCTATTTAATTTGTAACACATTTTATCTCTGGAAAAGAAACACTCCTGGAAATTTTCATTGCACACTGGAAGAAGAACTTCACAGAACCGGGGCCATTGTTGACTGAAGAGCATGGCTCAGGCTGTTCTTTGGAGTCCCCATGATCATCACGGGGCTGATAGAAACATCAGCTAGATCCCATGCTAATAAGGCTGCACGTAGCCTTACGTCCATCTCAGCCTGAAAGAACTGACTCACGCAGAGGAGCAGAGAACTTGGTCAAGGACAAACCGTGCACAGCCCAGTGTGAGAGGATGACAAAGAAGCTCTTGTTCTTAAGAGCCAAGAAGCCCCATCACTACAACTACAGCTACCAGGCCTGACTGACTGTTGGCCACAGCCCTCCCTGTCACAGCCCCAACTTCCCTGCGTTGCCCAGAGCACAAGCACACAATCTCCAGAAAAGACATTTAGATCAGCATTAGTTTCCAATTCATCTTCACATGAATCATAATTTCCCCTAACTACAGAACCCATAGCCAAGCATCATGTTGCAATAGGCAGGGTTGGCTATCTAAACAATTTTAGTGGTTCATACGTCATCCAATTGGAGATTATCTTGTGGGAGAATCCTTGGCATTTTGGAAGACAAGTAGTAGCCAGCATTCATAGCACAGATACACACCGGGAAACAGCAAATGGAATTGAATCTACTTGTCTGGAATTTGCATATAAGAATGTGTAGCAATAAAGAAAAATAACCTAGCAGTAATGAGTGCTTTCTATGTGGACTCCGAAAGTCGTATTTTAGCTGTAGGAAGTACCGTGGACAATCATACTGTGTTTGTAAGGTCGCTACCTGCCCTATGCGCAAGGACCTCTCTCCTCGGGAATGTCTGAGGAACACTTGAAGGTTTGTTCTCTGGGTGCTTGGTCCCCCATGCACTCCCTTCCACCATGACTCTTGGTGACATGTGCCTGTTCTCAACCTGTTGTTTTCTTTTGGTCTCTAAGTGTTATCAGGACAGGGTCTGTGTCTCGCCTGCTGTGGCCAGTACCTGTGCTGATGTCTGACACAACAGGAGTGTGTCTGCGCTGCCTAATCAAATGAGGAGCTAAATGAGGGGACTGTGAGAGTTCTGAAACCATCAGCAACGAGCCGGCAACAGCTCACACTGCGTGCATCTGCTTTAAACCTTAACCATCAGCTGTCCAGCGCCAGTCACAGAACCAACACTCCCGAGAGCGTGTCTAACACTTTCTCTCATCTAAAGTTGCAGGCTATGTGGAAAGAAATGGCATTTTATCTTTCCTTTTGGTCCAGTGCTAATACATCCATGGTCTTGTGGTAGGAAGAAATGTTTGGACTTCTAGTTAGAGCCAGGTATTACTGTCCTTGTTTTAAGATTTAGTGTGTGGGCTGCAGAAGTGACCAATGTTTGGGTGTGCTATATATACTCAGTCATCTCTACCTAGAATTACACAGGATCTTATAGGACAGACAGACTACTTTCTCTGTGTTATATACCCATCTACTTTCCAGTCATCTTTTCCCCAAGGATGAGACCCCAGAAAGTCAGCTGTGCCCATATGCACTCAGCTCAGGAAGGCCATGGCACTCTACAGGGTTAAGATGCCCACGAGCTTCAAAAGGATTTGCTTAGACTTGAAAGTAGCCAGGAATCTCTGGCTATGGAATTCTTGTAGTCACCCAAGCCCAACCCAGACCAAAAGAGTGACATGCAAACTGTGTTTGTTTTCCTAGAACTGACCTAGGAAGGTCTTTGCATGTTTCCATTGAGTAACAACAAACTAGAGAAAGCTGTCCTGAAAAGACTCGTCTTTACCGAGCAGTGTTTTTTCCCCTCCAACTTGGAAGGAAACAGTGTGAGTCAATGGGTCCCATGGTTCTAGGGATTTCATTTCTCTGGTTACTTACGGTATAGTTGACTCTGGGTGTTTGTGTGGTTAATAAAAATATTCTTAAATGAAGCCCTTATGAGTCCCATCTGCATTCTCTGCTACTAAAAGCCACCAGGCAAATCATTCTGGCTCGAGAACTCTAATCAGAATTACCTTCACAGGCTTTGAGCCTAACCAGATCAGAATCAGTACCTCCTCCTCATCTGTCCTTCAGATGGTAATAATAACGAGAAATTGAGGGAAGTACCAGATTTTTAAGTTTCAGGAAATTGTGTAGATAAAATACTGAGATAATAACACTAGGCCCCAAACTGTCAATCATCACCCAAACACATTATCTCATATATGAACTCAAAGAGCATTCTATTTCATATATTCAGTAAGGGCAAGGGATCGTTCTCTAACACAATGGTATTCTTGGGGGGTGATGAAAACACTTGGTGTTGCTAAGTGTTAAGGGTTAGAAACATGGAAGAAGTTAAGAATGATTGATAGCATCAGCCCCTTGTACTGACCAATAAAAATCATGCATCAAGACTTCTTTTGCATGTCCAAGTCAGCCAGCACAGTCTTGTCCCCATATTTGCTAGTACTCTGCCTGCTGAATGAGGTTCCAAAGGCTTGGAGCTCTTATTTTCCTCCAGGTCATAATTCAAGAAAAAATAAGTCATGTGTGTGCTTCAAGCGATAATTAAATCAGTTATTGCATGCTATAGATCATTCTAGATTATAGCACTACTTTATTAGTTGTAAACTGTGCACATACCAAAAAATATTAAACCGTATGATGATAAATCAGACAAGAGTCTCTCCTTCAGGAAGTTGCTTTTTCTGATTAAGTCCCATTCTCTCGGCTAAGTGCCCACTAGGTGCGGATCACTATGCTAGGTGGACCAATAAAACCAATAACTTAAAAACTAATTAGAAAGTGTCGGAGTGCATCGGTACAGTTATATTAAGGGCTTGGAAGAGTCAGAGCCTGAAGTTTCATAAAACAGAGGAAACCCTGAACCTCGTTCTGAGCAATCTGGGGCACAAGCAGTGGTACACAGGAGATAAACTACGAAGCTACTCACAGCATGATATGACTACATTGGGAAAGACAGAGTGATGTGCTGGGGAATAAGGCTTGGAATTCTTCAGAGGAGCAGTGTGAGTGAGTGTGTGTGCGTGTGTGTGTGCATGAGTGTGTGCATATGTGTGTGTACATGCATGTAGCATAAACAATCATAAAACAGGAGCATATTGTGCAGAATTGGCTCTCATGACTTTGAAAGCTGACATGCAACACAGAAAACTCGGTTCTGCATAGGCTCCTAGCAAGAGAGTAATGTCTTCTTTACATGTGAACAAGCTGGTTCCACTACTTCATGAATGAAGGAGAAGAGGAAAATGCACAAGGGAGCAAGTGGTGGGTGAGAAAAAGCCAAAAGCCCACTGGAATGCTTTAATCTGATTTAAACCCAACACCTCTAGTACCTTATGAGATGAGTGATTCTCAGGTTACCAATGTCAAGGACTTTTATTTGGCGGAGGCTGTTTGCAAAACTAAGAAGGCCTAGATTTCAAAGAATGCAACCTACAAAATGATATTAAGAAAGATCAACTGTAGAAACCATATGTGTGTGTGTCCACAGAACATATATATGCAAAAATACATGTAAATACATAACATGTATGCACATGAACCTAGAGACAGTGCATTGTAATAGTAAATCTCAGGCTGATCTTGTCTTCTTTATTAAATTGGGAAGTGTTTAAAGTAGTAAAGTGCTCCTCTAGGTCTCTGGAAGAATTTCCATGGAAGATCAGCTAAACAGGGAAGACCCTGAATAGAGGCAGCAAATTTCGAAAGATGAGCGAGCAGATGACATAAAGGGGGAGAAAGGGGTTGGTGGGATGACTCGGTGGATAAACGCTCTTGCCTCACAGGCCTGGTGACCTGAGTCCAATCGCCAGAATCCATACAAAGATAGAGCCAGGCATGGTGACACACACCTTTAATCCCAGCACTCGCGGGGGGGGGGGTGGGCAGAGACAGGCAGATCTCTGAGTTTGAGGCTAGCCTGGTCTACAAAGTGAGTTCCAGGGTATCCAGGACTATACAGAGAAACCCTGTCTTGAAAAACCAAAAAATGATGGATGGACAGAATTGACCCCACAATGTTACTTTCTGGTGAAGAGATGAGTACAACAGGGTGTATATGTGATACACGCTTCCTGATAAGCAGAGTTTAAGAAGGGAGGGGATGACTTTTTAAAGCACTATATTTGTACTTATGGGGTTAATTTTTTAAAAAAGTTTTGACCGTGGTAGGAAAGAAGCAAATTCAAGTGTCCATCAAGACACCTTGGCAGATGGAGCTGTGTGGTGTCCTTCCACATGGGCATTGGCCATTTGGCACATTGGACCATTCACTGTCTGGTGCTTTGTGCCCCACCACTTGTCGAAGAACTCTTGACTTATAAGCCAAAGAGCAAATGATCCAAAAAGGAGTTATGAAATTTGACCCACCTTGCTTTGGAGCTCTGCAGACTGGCTGGGAAATGGGGTGTATGTGGGAGACTGTACATTCATAATGTTTTTCTCTAGAGAGATGCGGGCACAGTTCATCATAATTTGAGGCTATGTACTCGAAAGTCGCGATGAGTGGTAAGGTATTCATCATGCCATGATGTTCTCTGATGGGAGAAAGCATATGGTTTTCTACTTTGGTAACTTGGGCAACCGAACCGATTCCTAACTATGCAGCAAACATGAGAGGTCAAATAGTCAAGAGAGGTGACCTGAAGATGTCCTATGTGGAGCGCAGGACCCAGCCAAGGCCTCCCAGCACACACGGGGACCGCAGAGGCTTAGCTGTGAAGGAACCTAAGACATGGCGACTCCAGTGGCATTGTTTGTGCCTGGAGCTTTATTGCAGCACCACATACCTTGATGTGTCCACCTCAAGGCTCCTCGTTGGCCCTCTGGGGGGGGGGGCGGTTGAGTGGCACAGCACCCCTGGCTGGAGGTGTGTGCTGCTGTGCTATACTTTCCCTTTTTGGGCATGGAATAAGTGGGAAATTTCCTAAATAAGAGAAAATAGTACAAAAAAGATTTTCAACCAAAAGAAGCCTAAGTATTTTTGTTCACGAAAAGGTACTGTAAAATGGAGGAGGAAGGGGTTCATCAGTCCCCACCCCTAACTGATGACCTGTGGACTTGATGACTTCTGAAGGAAGAAGAGTCTGCTTATCATTAGGGGTATGTCCCCTGGTACCACAGAGTCCTACACCCAGGACGATATGGACAGTAAAAGTGGACTCAGCAGATTATTAAAAACAAAACAAAACGAAGATACCAAGTGTGTTGGGGGTGATGGCTAGGAAGGTGGTATGGATTGTGGAGGGGTTAATGAAGAATAGGGGTGAATATGATCAAAATACATTGATCAAAATCCATATAAAATTATTCTTTAAAAAGATGGAGATAGCATGAGGACACACTTGGGAGAAAAGACATAGATGCTTGTGACCAGCTAAGAGTCACACCCATAATATATAAAGATCTTCAGGAAATCAGTAACAAAACAAACTGGATACAGGAAAGTCATTTAAACAGATAACCTCTTGAAACATGTCGAAATTGCCAGCGAATAGTTTACAAAATGCTTGATTTCCTTTATCCTCAGGACTTTCAATGGGACACTACCACGAACATTAGAAGAGCTAAAAGGAGAAACAAAAGCCTTTAGTGTCAAGGAGGTGCAACTTGGAATGGATGGTTTGCTCCTTTACATCTGTGGAATATATTGGACCAGCTCTAGGAAGCAGATGGGGAGGTGTAATAAACAGTGCTCTCCATAGCTGAGCATTCCTGATAGCTCAGAACCAGAAGCTTCCCAGAAGCCCAGTGGTGGTATGAGGATTTCATGAGTGGAGATGGAGTCACACATGATGCCTGGAGGGAGGGCGCTGAGTGTACCACCTGATGAAACACCAGGGATAAGAGACTCTGGATTACCTGACTATGGTATGTAAGTCCTAGAAATGAAAACGCAACCGTGATGACATGGTCCAGAATTACCCTTGGAGCAGTCTAAAGTAGAGGAGCCTCTAGAACCTCTAGAATCCTGTTGGTTAGAATTTTGGTGAACATGGATTGCAAAACTCCATTGTACTGAATGTTATATACTGTTGGTTTTATACTTTTATAATGTGGGAGTGTCTTCTTTCTATCTGTTGCTTTCATTGGTTAATTAATAAAGAAAACTGCTTGGCCTGATAGGGCAGAATTTAGATAGGAGGAGTAGACAGAACAGAATGCGGGAAAGAAGGGAAGTAAGCCAGTCATCACAGCTCTCCTCCACGAGATGGATGCAGGTTAAGATCCTTTCTGGTAAGACACCACCTCGTGGTGCTACACTCATTAGAAATGGGTTAATCAAGATGTGAGAGTTAGCCAGCAAGAGGCTGAAGCTAATGGGCCAAGCAGTGTTTAAAAGAATACAATTTGTGTGTTGTTATTTTGGGGCATAAGCTAGCCAGGCGGCCAAGAGCCAGGCGGCAGGAACGCAGCCCACCACTCCTATTACAACATTTTTATTCATGGATGCCATATATTGAAAGACACATCCCAGCCTATATTTCTCTATGGAGAGCCATGTACCTTGATGGATTTCATGATGACCCAAATCTTTATTTTGTCAATCTGACTTTAGTGGTTTGCTGGAGTGCAGAATTCTTGAGTTTGCATCTTGACCTTGTTCATATTAGTGAATTTAGCTTGACGGTATTCATCTGATTCCTAGAGAATCATCAATATAAACTTAACACATTTACACAAACTATTTTACACTCTGTCTTCAAGGTCTTGGTAGAATTTGGCACATTCGATGCTCTAATAGGAGGTGTTTCCATGCAAAATATGTTATCAATATTGCTTTTCAGAGCCTGGATACGGGGGTGGTTTAGGAGTTCTTGTAGGCTTATTGTATAAGCAATCGAAAAAAAGGAAGGTCACTGATGCCATTTCAGAGAGAAGTGGGAAAAATGAAGAGCGATTTCTATCTCTGTGACCTTTTCACACCTATAGGTACAATTTCCTTTCATCATATGGTGTCTTGGTTAGGGTTACTATTGCTGTGACGAAACACCATGACCAAGCATTTGAGGAGGAAAGGGTTTATTCAGTTTACACTTCCAAACCGTAGTCCATCACTGAAGGAAGTCAGAACATGTACTCAAGCAGGGCAGGAAGCTGGAGGCAGGAGCTGACGCAGAGGCCATGGAGGGGAGATGCTCACTGGTTTGCTCCCCATGGCTTCTCAGTCAGCTTTCTTATTGAATCCATGGCCACAAGCCTAGGTATGACACCCCCATAAATAATAATAGAAGATATAATTAAGATAATGCCCTCTAGTTGGATCTTATAAAGGCATCTTGGTAATTGAGGTACCCTCCTCTTGGATGACTACAGCTTGTATCAGGCTGACATAAAATTATCCAGCACACATGTCCAAATAACACACATGCTGTTTCTATTTTTCTCTCTCTTTGGCCTCAAAGAAGGGCTTTTCTTGACTGACAGCTCTACTGATTGACAGTTTTGCCATCAGTAAGGGTGACTGGTATAGAATCCAGGCTGTATCCTGTCTGAAGAGCCTGGTCTTCTGTAGGTGTCCATGTCTCCAGGCAGTGGTGAGTTCTTTATGGTCAAGAGTATGATGGGTGCCTGGCCACATCCCACTGCCTCTGTCCACGGTCATCCTTCCAATCTCTCCTTTGAAAAGCAAAACCAGAAACTCTAAGAATGCTTAAGAAAATGCAAATTTTTCTGACCAACATTTTAAAAGAATTCCATGGTCCTGGTTCATAATGACCTTGTTATGTATGAATATTTAATTCTGATCATTCATCAGAAGAATGAGGGAAAGCCTGTATACACTGTCTTTTTTTCCTTCCTACAATACAATTTGATTGTGACATTGTATGTAGTCATATTCTCCCTATGCCTCCCTACCCCATGCGCACACGCGCACGTGCGTGCGCACACACAAACACACACACACACACATTTATTCAGCTTCCTCTATAATTCATTTTACAAATGCCTCTATCATGTGACCTTTTCTGGTGCTTGACTTGGCAGGGAACTTGGTCTGCCTTGCTGTTGTTCCTGGTGTGACCGAGCACACTTGTCTTGGTAAAAATGCACAGCCTTGAGGCACAGCCACAGATAGCCTTTCATGCTGGGAATATGCACCCCTCTGGAGCCAGCACTGTGATTATGTGAGCTTGATGCAGTACTTGGGTCTGGGGATTGTCCTTGAGTGTGCTCTGCGATAAATTATTTAAGTGAGCCGAGGAAGAACTAATTGGTTAATAACCATAATTGGGATTAAAGAGTAATTTTGATTTTTAAAAGATGTTTAAAAGGATAAATATTCAGTTGTCTCATTTTGCTATTAAAAAGAAATAAGCCCCCTTAAATGGTTCCACAGAAATGGAATGTATAGGTGGTTAAGTACTGTCTGTCCTCCACACGGAGGTGACAGGCCATGTCAGGGCCCCTGCTCGTGGCAGGCTACTGGAAGCATGCTGCTTGCTTGTGCATCGCCTTAGGACCTTGACTATTATTATTTATGTTTTTTTGCTGCTCAGTAAATGTACATTGTTCAGAATAATAGATTAAATTTTGCCGAACAGAGAGTACGATTCTGGCCCCCGGGAGAGGACTTAAATTTTAGACGCTTAGGTGACACAGATCAGGACTTGCATAGAGTAGAAAGGTGTAGGGCACCAGGGCCCAGCGAACTTCAGGGGAGGGGAGGCTTAAGCTTTACCAAGCAGAAAAGAGTAGCCTAGCCAGGCCTAGGGACAGCAGTGCATGGAAAAGAAAACAACGTTGGGCTTTAGGGGGAAAACGAAAGCAAAACAAGTCAAGAGAACAGAGAAAATGCAAACACAAAAGAGGCAGGAAAACCTCTGGGTTCTGTTTATTGTGTACCAGGTCCACCTGGCTTCTGCTGTTATGCTTGGGCTTGTGGAGCTGTTGCTTGTGCCATTTTCCTGCCTGCGGTTTAGGGGACCTTGTATCAGTGAGACACACTCAGGTCTCCACGCGACCGCTTACGTTTATGTCTTCGTGATTCCTAGGGTGGCTGTCATCAGTGCTGAAGAAGGTGGGATTCCCCCTATCTGACCACGTAAGGAGACCAAGAGGTGCTTTGAACTCAACTGTTTCCGGCATTTGCTTTGAGCAGTCTGGAGTAGAGGCTTTCAGGGCCACAAGTTAGGGGCTAATGAGCTCATGACCAAGGATCGATGGTATAAAATTTTTCATTCATGGGCACATTTCGAACCAGGTTGCCTCCGAGAAATTCTGGGACCTGCCAATCACAGGTGCACGTCTTGACCCACAGCTGCTGATTGCCTGCTCACTGCTTTTTAGAAACCAAGTCGTGTTTCCCAAATGCGATTCTTCCAAGAAATTTCTAATCTGAAAGGAAGTCGAGATTGGCACAGAGATAGCGGCTTTCTTGGCACCATGACTAACTAGAAAGTAGTATCCTGAGTATTCAGAGGGAACTGTGCTAAGTCTTGCCCACAGTTGCAAAGATAGAGCTTTGCAGTCAATCAAAGAACAGGAATATTTTGCCAGCTCTCCTTCATTCAGGCTCTCGGTGTTGGTTTCTCAAGTATCGCTTCCCTCTGCTCAAGATATTTCACCTATTTAAGAAAACATTAATTCTTAACTCTGATAAAGCCTACTAAACTGAGCCACTGGACTGATCCCTAATAAGCTTTGGAATATTTCCTGACCCATAGACACACTATTCAAATTTCCAGCCTTCCACAGAGGTGATTCCTAGCCTGTTTTCATTCCGGAGCTGAACAAATAAAACATTAAGACAACTCTATGGGAACTCAGAGAAAGGGTAAGCATTATAGACCAAAAAATAGCTGGAGAAAATATCACCAAGCTTAGTTATTGGTTGGTTTTCTTAAACTTCACTCGTGAAAGATGACTGCTATATCAGAACATTAAAGATGGCTCACTGGTGAAGGGCATGTCCTGTTCTTGCAGAGTGTGGCTGAGTTTGGTTTCCAGCATTCACACCAAGCAGTTTACAACCTCCTGTAAATTCCATTTCAAGGTGATGGCATCCTCAGGCATGTACACATACTATCACACACACACACACACACACACACACACACACACAAACACGTGAATATTATCGATGACCTATAATGTCATTGTATCATTCAGGTGGTTCTGGAAGACCAGAACCAAACTGAACTGATAGGATGAAACATACACACACACACACACACACACACGCGCACGGACACGTGCACACACATAGACACATGTGCACACATATACACACGTGCACACACATGTACTTGCACACACACATTTATTAGCAGCTCCTTGTACTTTGGTAGTGCTTTGGCAACAGTAAACAGTACTCCCACAGTGGCTGCTTCACATTGGAGAAGCCAAGAACCCTGTAGTTCTCAATCCATAGGCCTGGGTGCCTCAGTAGTTCCAATTTGATCCCTCAGACCTGGAAGGTTCCTCGAGAGTGGCTGGTCCTCCGTCATAGAGAATTCTGGTTCTGATATCAGCAGTGAAGGGATCAGGAACAGCAGCAAAAGGAAAAATTAACTTGGTGGCAAGAGGGCCAGCCAAGGGCAATCTATACAAATAATCTTCCTCCCCCCTGCCTTTTTATTTGGGCAGCCACCAAAGCTGCAAATGACATTTGAGGTGGGCCCTCCCACATAAATTAAGGCAGTTAAAAGGCTCCCTACTTAGGTACTCTAAATTCTAAAAAGTTGATACATACACCAAACATCTTGGCTATCATCTGATCATTCATGAGTGTGTGTGTGTGTGTGTGCTGAGTGCATGTTCTCTTGTGCATGTGTTTGTGGGAATGTGTGTGCACCTGTGTGCTTACATGTTGAAGGCCAGAGGAGGATGTCAGGTGTACTCTTCTATTCCTTTGCAGCAAAGTCTCTCACTGAACCTAGAGCTAGATTGGAGGCCTTCAAGTCCCAGTGCTATTCTTGTCTCTGTCTACACAGTGCTGGGTGCCAGTTAGTTCTTTATACTTGCATGGTAAGTACAAACATTCTTGGTTTTATTTTTTCCTATTTCTTTCTAGTCCTTATGTGAGTACAGTTATTTAAAAAATATTTAATGTTTTTCATTACTTTCATTCTTTTGTAGTACTCTGTAGGCATTCTATTCTTACCAGTATTTTTCAGTCTGTTTCAATAGTTGAGGCAGGGTATTTGGTTTGACTGGCAGAACAGCTAGAAACTGACAGGCCTGGGTTTTCAGGGCAGGTGTCCCGAGAAAGCATAGAATCATAATTTTCCACATTGGCTCAGCAGACAGTTAAACTGTGTGACTGTGTAGAAGATTCCAGAGAGCTGAGGAAAGCACCAGGGGACCTTGTTGAATTTTCAAATGTATCCCTATCCCGAGACAACTTGGCAACAGAGTTCTGGCTGGTTGGGAAAACCAGCCTCGGTCTTTATGCCACTGCCGCATACGCTAGCATCTGAGAACCCAAGTAAGCAGGAACACGGAGACAGGCAAGTTTCAAATTCTCTGCAGAACAGCAATACCTGCAGACTAAGAAAGGAAACATGAGTTTCTGTATAAGCACACTCACTATCTAGCAAGACAAAGCCAACAAACCACCCATTCTAAAAAACCACCAAGATCTAGAGTTGCTACAATACATCATCAATGATGTCCAATTTTCAACTAACTTATCACCAATGATTCTGAGGAAGAATGCATGCCAAACAATCACAGAAAAGTTCTGGCATGGACCTTGGGGTTAGAGTTATTTGATTATTTAAAAGCTGCTGTGATACAAATGTTCAACCAGTTAACAAAAAAATAAGGACCAAACAGTTCAGTGAAAATCTCCTATTAATGAATGAACTGATAGGAAATCTTAATGAAAATTACAAGGAAAGGAGACAGCTGGAAGTTCTGTAGCTGAAGAAACACAGTATCTTGCCAGAGATGGCAAAGCATAGCCTCCTCCACATGCGGTTCCTGAGATGCAGGAAGCAACCTGACAATATCTGAAATAGAAATTCACTAACTATCCCAGTTAGTGGCATTGATATAGAAGAACAGAAGGTCAGCTCTTAAATGGATGCTCATGGGCAATAAATTTAGAGTGTAGGAAGAAGACTGAATACAATTGAAGAGAGACACAGAGAGCTATGAATATTCCCATCATTCCAACATACCTATAATTGGAGAACCAGAAAGAGAAAAAAAAACATCCACCAGAGTAATCATGCCATGCACTGACTTATGAATAATTTCAGCTATGATGTTCTAGAATGTCTCAGTAGGGTCTGGGTAACATATAGACACATCAAATATTTAGTCACAGCAAAAATCTCCAAAGCGGCCACACAAAGAATGCTGTTGCGCACACAAAGCAGCAACACAATATGCAGTTGACTCTTCATCCTGAACAATGGGATCTGTAGAAGTTCGTATGGAATCAGTTGTTAAATGTATGGAAAGATGTCTTCTATAGCTATTGAAGCTAGCTCATAAACATGAAGGCAGGATAAAGGATTTTTGATAAGTAAATGCTGATGGAATCCTTTGCTGGCAGAATGATGTGGGAGTGTCATATATCAATCTGTTGATATCATTGGTTAAGT
>JABTXL010007734.1:23962705-23997909 GCA_025134845.1 Neodon shergylaensis
GCGGCTGGGGTGTTGGGGACACAGCCCCGGCCGCCCCTATTTCAACAGCAGAATTGTGTTTATTAAAAAAATACCAAGAGCTGCCATTCAGGTTAGTGTTTCCTCAGAAACCCCATAGTCGTGGAGGTGGTGAAGGATCCAGCAAACGGAAAGTGTGCAGCGAATGTGGGAGATTGTGTTTCTGTTATGGAGAATAAAATACCGCCTTCCTCCATACTTCATGTCAGTGGGGTCTGGATTGTATTAAAGGTACATAATGCTGAAATCAGAATTTCTAAATAATGTAAGGTGAGTCGTGTATATAGATACATTGAAAATAGAGGCGGAAGAAGAGGAAATGGAGATACTTGATATGGGGATTTTTTTGTTAGCTGAGCATTTTGTTTGCTCATTTTTGTTTTGAGGTCGTCTTGCTTTGAGGCCTGGGCTGACCTGGAGCACATGATCATCCTATATTAGCCTCACAACCAATACAATGTTTTCTAGTCCATTGTTGATATGCCAGCATTCGTTTGGATTTAAATATTATATTACGCACACAACAAAACAGGGAAAATTTTGTGGTGTTTGACTAGGTATGTCCCCCATAGACTCATGTGTTTGAATGTTTGGCCCATAGGAAGTGGCACTATGTTGTAGTAGGGGCGGCTGGGCTGCGTTCCGCCACCCGGCTGCCCACATGGCTAGCTTATGCCCGAAATAATTACACAGAAACTGTATTCATTTAAATACTGCTTGGCCCATTAGCTCTATCCTCTTATTGGCTAGCTCTTACATATTAATCTAACCCATTTCTAATAATCTGTGTAGCCCTCGAGTTGGCTTACCAGAAAAGATCTTACCCTGCATCTGTCTGGAGTAGGAGAATCATAGCGACTCCCTGACTCAGCTTCTTTCTCCCAGAATCCTGTTCTGTTTTCTCTGCCTACCTAAGGGTTGGCCTATCAAATGGGCCTAGGCAGTTTCTTTATTAATAAGAAATCACTCCCACATCATTTCCCCTTTTTCTGTTTAAACAAAAAAGAAAGGCTTTAACTTTAACATAGTAAAATTACATATAACAAAACAGTTATCAAGTAAGAATTACAGTTACAATATTTATATCTATTTTATCTCTTATCATAACTAAGGAAAACTATAACTATTTATTCTTCAACTCCATCAAAGACACCAGAAGGATATAATATTACCTAAGTAAACAGGAAGTCCAAAACTCTAGAAATGACAGAGACATCTCGCTGCCTGGACAGTCACCCAAAGTTCCTCTGTACCGTTGGGGCATCCATCTTCGGCCTATAGGCCCATGGTATCCAGAGACATTTCCATGAAGCAGGAAATTTCAAAGGCAGTTCAGTCACTGTCTGCTGTGTCCTGAAGAATGTCTTGCAGACTCTTTCATGAGTCAGAAACCCCGAAAGACCATCTCACCTTTAGGCAAGTTCAGCAGTCCTCTCTGTGGGTTCTTTGTGTCCAGTTTATGCAACAGTCTAGGCAAGAGCAGTTTCTTGCGCAAATGACTATCCAACTCCATAAGGATCCTCTTCGATGCCCATCTTCCTCTTGAAGTAGCTGGTGCTGCCAGGAGCAGACGTGTCTCATTGTCATGAAAAGCCCTAAGTTATTAAAACATTTAAATGCCATATTCTGCAGTCTTTGAAAGATATGAAGAATGCCTATCTAACTAAACTATATCTCTATATATCTAGAAAATCTAACTAACATGACTACAAGCTTGACTATTATTGATGATTATCTATTAACAACCTATAGTTCTAATTATACATTACATTTTAAATGAACTACGCAATCACAATATCTTAATCAAGATCAGAAATACATATATATATAACAAAATTGACCTTAAAATCCATACCAATGCAAATTATTTATATCTATATCATATCCCCCTTTAAATGTAAAAGAACGTTTATAAACCATATTTGGGAACATGGGCACAGTTTTTTCTCTCCAAACTGCTTCCTGCTGAATGGGGGCGTCGTTAATTAGGCCTTTCATGGTATAACCTGTGTGCTAGGTTCATCTCAGTCGGCAGTTGAGCAAAGTAATTTTTTGAGGGTGTTTACAGCAATCTTTCAGGAGGACGTGGTCTATCGTACCATACCGGGATAGATGCAATCCACAGGGTCACATCCTCTGTGAAAACAAAAGAAGACCCTTTCCAAAGCATCATATCCTTAGACCCAAATTCTGAAATTGTAATACCCTTATATCCATTCTGGTTTAGCTTGGCAGCCCATGTAATGAAATGTCTCTCTGTATTTAGCTCCTTCACAATCAAAAATTTTAAAGAAAACACAATAATACAAAGAATCCAGACTCTCTGTGAATTTTCCATTTTTACATGGCTTATTTTTACTCTATCAGTCTACTTTATTCTGTCTCTTTAAAGACTTTACCCTTTTTTTTAAAGGCATTAACTTTATTCTCTATATTTTTTTTCTCTCTCTCAAGCCTACATACACTCATCCAACATTGTGACCCATTTAGTGGTCTGTCTGAATCTGTTTTATTGTGAATCTGTAATTTTTTTACTATCCAGGAGCATTTCTTAAAATGTTAAGCAGTTCTTAAAAACTTAAGTTGCACCATGTACAGGTAATACGGTACTGCCTGTGTCCTGCCCAGTCAAAACCTTAACTGCGCTGTTATTACGGCAATTATGGTAGTTCCTGCCTGAGGTCAGCACAGTTCAGCATGGAGCAGCTGCTCCTGCCTCAGAGCCATTTGGTGCCCCTGAGCCAGTCACAGTTCCAGGCACACAGCAAGTCCACATTGGAGCCTCAATCAGCAGTGCTGAGCGTGCAGCACAGAAACTCTTTTCATCCAAGTTACAGCCAAATCTGACACGCAGAGCATTGCGCAGTCTGAACACATCCGACATGCTCTTCTGCCTGCCTAAGCCTGATTCTGCCTTCTGCCCAGGTGCAGGCGGGGAGTGCTGAGCCATCAGCAAGGTCTCAGAGCACTCTCCTTCCGATCCCAGGCAGGAACACAAATATCCAGTCCCATAAAAGCCATTGAAATGCTTTAAAGCCAGAGTTTGCAGTGGTGGCACAGTCCCAGGAAGCCGCACTTTAAAATGACGCAGGTTTTTTTTTTATTTTTTTTTTTGTTGCTGTTGCCGAATCAGGAAATCTCTCTACAGCACACCACCAACAAACAGCAAAAATCTGTGTTAAACTCTCTCTCCCTTATTTTTAAGCCTTCTCAGGTTTTTAAGTGGATTTAGTCCATCACATAGGGCGCCACTCTGTTGTGTAGAGCTGCAGGCCGCTTCCCTGCCACCCCAGCTCCCAGTCGCCAGCTAGCTCTAGCTTATGCCCCAAAATAATTACACAGAAACGGTAATAGGAGCTGTGGGCTATGTTCCGCACCCGGCCGCCCGCATGGCTAGCTTTACCCGAAATAATTACATGGAAACTGTATTCTTTTAAACACTGCTTGGCTCATTATATCTGGCCTCTTCTCGGCTAACTCTCGCACCTGGACTAGCCCATTTCTAATATTCTGTGTAGCACCACTAGGTGCGCTTTCTGGGAAGATTCTAGCCTATGTCCATCCTGGGTCGGAGCTTCATCGCGTGTCTCTGAGAGGAGCTATGGAGTCTGTCTGAGGAGTCTTACCTCACTTCCTCTTCCCAGCATTCTATTCTGTTTACTCCTCCCACCTATGTTTTAACCTATGAGGGCCAAGCAGTTCCTTTATTACTTAACCAATGAAATCAACAGATTGATATATGACACTCCCACATCACTTCCCCTTTTTCTGTTTAAACAAAGAGGAAGGAAGGCTTTAACAATGTTTTCTAGTCCATTGTTGATATGCCAGCATTCGTTTGGAGTTAAATATTATATTACTCACACAACAAAACAGGGAAAATTTTGTGGTGTTTGACTAGGTATGTCCCCCACAGACTCATGTGTTTGAATGTTTGGCCCATAGGAAGTGGCACTATTAAGAGGAGTGGCCTTGTTGGAGTAAGTAGAGTAGAACTTGTTGGAGGAAGTGTGTCACTATGGGGTGGACTTTGAGCCCTCATATACGCTTAGGCTACACCCAGTATGGGACACCATCTTCTTCTGCTACCTGCAGAACAAGATGTAAAACTCTCGGCTCCATCTCCAGCACCATGTCTGCCTGCATGCTGCCATGTCCTGCCATGGTGATAAGAGGCTAAACCCCTGAAACTATAAGCCATCACCAATTAAATGTGTTTGTTTATAAAAGTTGCTATGCTCATGGTGTCCCTTCACAGCATTAGAAACCCTAACTAAGACATAGTTGTTCAATGTGGAATCAAAGTGACACAATAAAATTCTTAATAAACACAAAATAAAACAGCTACTGAGGAAGAAGAACAAAAAGAGATCAACTCAAAGCAAAGAGTAATAGCAGATCAGAATTCCACCAAACTACCTGATGATTTGTCATGCCCACCTCGACCCGCAAGGAAGACGCAACACCCGGAGCTCTTCTTGCAGCAGTTTATTCAGGACCTTGTCTCTCTTTTTCTCTCTTCCCCCCTCTCTCTCTCTCTCTGGGCAAACCTCTCCCAGCCCTTAAAAAGGCATGGGCCGCCAACCCCGGATTGTCAGGTGGGCACTGCCCATAGGTTCACGCATATGCAAGCAGCTGACAATCATTGCGTGATCAGGCCTTAGCCATAATAGGAGTCAGGTCTTAGCCAATATTAGGAGCTGATTATCAGATGTGGCTTCACGCTGCTCTCTACAATGATTGTTTTAGAGTAGTCAAGAATAACTTTAAACCTGGGGTCACCAGCTTTGGGGCATGTGGGCAAATATGGCCTTGGTTTCTTTGCAAATGTTCTGTGAGCTAAGGGTGTTTTATATATTGTAAATGTTAAAACAGGAAGCTGAAGACCAAGACAGTGATGGTGGTGATGATGTTGATGGTGCTGATGAAGACGGGGATGCTATAGTGAGTGACATTGATGATGCTGGACGAGGACAATGGAAGGAAGGAGGTCCAACTGGAGTTGTGGATGGCCTGCAAAGCATAAATACCTCCTACTAAGAGTTTTTGTTTTGCAATCAAGCCTTGCTTTGGAGCCTAGGTTAGCTTGGAACACATGCTTTCTGACTCCTTGACTAGTAAAAATTGGAGCTTTTCAGACTCTCTTAAAAGTGAAAATCATGTCAGGCAGTGATGGTGCAAGCCTTTCATCTCAGTGTCCATGAGGCAGAGGCAGGTGGCTCTCTGTGAGTTCAAGGCCAGCTTGGTCTACAGGATGAGTTCCCAGACAGGCAGGGCTACACAGAGAAAGCCTGTCTTGAAAAACTGAAGAAAAAAGAAGGGAAAATCATATTACATCAAACACTAGCAGAAGTCCTATGGATATTAAGAGAAGAATAAAGAAATTATATTAAAAAATAATAGTTATAAATTTAAAAAATTCTCTGAAAATTATAAATTACAGGGGTGGGCGAATAGTTCAATGAAGTGCTTGCTGGCACGAGGACGGGCCAGAGCCCAGTTCCTAGAATTCAGGTTGTAAAATTGGTGTGGTGTGTGTGTGTGTACATGTGTGTCTACATGCATATTGTATATGGTAGACAGATTAGCCTTTACTAGTAATCTGTCACTGCAGAGACAGAGATAGGTGGCTTCCTGGGGCTCACTGACCAGGTGGATTAGCCTGCTTAATGAGTTCCAGACCATTGAGAAACCCTGTCTCTAAACAAAAGGTGGGTGGAGCCTAATCTTGAGTTGCAGCCTCCACATGCACACACATGAGCACATACATGCACATCACCAATGCACACAAAGGGAGTTAGAAATTACCAAACTGACCTAAGAAATAGAAATTTTCACTGATCCTATTTCCACTAAGGAAGTGTAAATACAAGTTACAATTGTATACACACACACACACACCTCTAGGTTTAAATGGGAAAACTGGTGAGTTTTCATACATAATAAGGAAACTTCATGAAAACAGAGAAAGAAAAAAAACTCTTTCTAGTATATTCTGGAGGCCAGTGTTACCTCAGTTACAAAAGGGAAGATAAATCCTAAAAAGTGTGTGTGCCTAAAATTATGTCTGTGGATATCTTTATCAAAAGATACATACATCAGAGTACCATGTGAAGAGAGTGGTGTGTGAAAACCAGGCTGAGTATAGGGCACAGTGAACAACTCGGCTACCATCTGATATCAGTGGATGTGGGTGCTATGTTTCCACAATGAAAAGCCACGTCATCCCCACAAATCAGAGCCAGAGCTTGATTGAGTGAGGCGCTAATTTTCTGTCATACAATAGCTTTATTAATTCCTTGAGAAACTCATGTGGATACAACATATTCTAGTCATCATCACCCATACCTTTCCCCCTTAACTCTCCTAGATTCTATGCTTTACCCCCTCCAACCCCTCTCAACTTCATGTCCCCTTTTAACTTTGCCCTATAATCCACTAGTCTGACTCTGCTGCCCATTTGTGAACACGAACAGGGCCATCATGGAGCACAGCCAGTCTACACGGGTCCACACCCATAAAACAACTCACTCCCCTAGAGCTGTCGGTAGCTTTTCAGTTCAGTCATGAGTGGGGCCTCGTGTTCCTTTCCCACTTCACGCTAGAATGGTGACGAGTCACTTTGTGCAGGCAACCACATCCACTGTGAGTTCCTGAGTGTGGCAGTCTTTGGTTCTAGCTCACATAGAAGACACTATTTCTCTCCAGTCATTCCAGACCTCTGACTGTTACAATCTTCCTGGCTCCTCTTCTCTGAGCCTCAGAGGGGAAGGGGTATAACATAGATGTCCCTTTTAGGAATGAGCACCCCCAGAGAACTTATTCTCTGCATTTTTGACCAGTTGTGGGTTTCTGGGCAAACCACTGTCTACATCACAATGGAGTTTCTATGACAAGGCTGAGAGCTACACTAATAATCTGTGGTTAGAGAGATACAATTAGGGAACAGTGTCCATTTAGCAAGACTGAAACATGGATGCTTCTTAAACAGGAATCAGCCTCTTTCTCTAGATGCAAGACCCCATTGAGCAGCAGCAGGGTTTCCTGTTTACAGTCAAGAATATCACATTGTCACTGCTACCATTTTCATTCAGCTTCATGGGTGAATTCATACTGTAACCATGACATGAAAGACTAATAAGCTTTAAAATGGAAAGTCTATTGCAGGGGCTGTAAGAGAGTATGAATAAAATCCAAAGGGGATCAAAGGCTGCATGTTCTAATGATGTGGGAGCGTCGTATATCAATCTGTTGATTTCGTTGGTTAAGTAATAAAGGAACTGCTTGGCCCTCATAGGTTAAAACATAGGTGGGAGGAGTAAACAGAATAGCATGTTGGAAGGAAGAGGAAGTGAGCTCAGACTCGACAGCTCTGCTCTCTGGAGCACAGAAATCATGCAGCTCCTCTCAGAGCCAGACGCGCGATGAAGCTCCAACCCAAGATGGATGTAGGCTAGAATCTTCCCGGTAAGCGCACCTAGCGGTGCTACACAGATGAATGGAAATGGGCTAAATTAATATGTGAGAATTAGCCTAGAAGAGGCTAGATAGAAATGGGCCAAGCAGTATTTAAATGAATACAGTTTGTGTGTTGTTATTTTGGGCATAAGCTAGCCGAGCAGGCGGCCGGGGTGTTGGGGACGCAGCCCCCGGCCGCTCCTTATTACAACATTCTAATGCATGTAACAACAGTGTGAGAGGTTTCAAGTTTTCAGAGCATTTGGGAACATACAAAACTCTATTTTACTTTCACGGATTAGCAGTAAACCCTACTAGCAGCTCTAAAACATCCTAAAACAACTGATAAAAATACATACTCTATATGCTATCAAGCAAAGAAACAAAAGAATGACAGAATAGAGACACAGTGTGTCAAACAGTTGGAAGACTCGCTGTCACATAGATGAAAACATTCCCCAAATTGATAAGCAAGTTTAATCAGACACTAAATTTTTGAAGATTGTTTTAATTATTAAAATATTCTAAAATGTATATAACAGTGAAAACTTGGAATAGCAGCTGCTTAAAGGTGACCAAACTCATAGGGCTTGTGCCGCTAAGGCATCTCTGTCCTGTTTTCTATAGGCAGGTGTCCCAGTAGGACAGATTCAAGCTCAACAGGAAATGATCGAGATCTAGAAATGAGACAGACTTGTAACTTCCTTTTTTTTTTTTGAAAAATTGTGCTTGGTTATTTTTAAAGAAAAGTTATCTTTTGTACTAAAAGAGCCAGACCCTCTCCTCACACAGCCCATAGAAATTGCTTCAAGTAGACCAGAGGTCTTAACTTCATACATATAACTATGAATATTATAACAGATAACATGAAAATAAGTCTATAGTGTGATAGGCAAAATGTTTCTTAAAGAAAACACAGAAAGTTTAAATCATAAAGGAGAAGAGCTTGATTGATTGTCTTTGACTCTATCAAAAAGTGAAAACTCAGTCCACCATCTAAAGGAAAATTATTTGTGGTAAAATATATGACTATCCCCCCCCCAATTCACTCCATAGAAATAAATTAAAATAAGAATTTTTCAAATTCCAGGATGGATGGAGGAGTGGCTTCTACAGCTCCACTCATGTCTGAGGAGCTATTGGCTGTTTATAGCTGTTGATGGAGAAAGAGTCTCTCTCCTTGTGGAAGATGGCTGTGGGGAAGTTGTTCATGTCCCAGGGAATGATCACACACTGATGTGCATATGGGCAGCACTGACTGGACTCACAAGTTCATGAATAACAAAAGGTAAGTAAAAGGAAGCCATGAAGTTGGGAGGGAGAGGGAATAAAGAGAGTTTGTTGCAGTGAAGTAGTGCTGGATGGGTGAGACCAATATAGCATATAAATTATGAAACTTTCAATAAACAAAAACATTATTAAAAGAGATAACTACAGAAGTAAAGCATACACTTTGAACTTTATCTCATACGCACACAAACACAGACAGACAGGTACACACACACACACACACACACATAAATGATGTGCAGGCAATCACTTAACACGGGGAGAGATTTTTATGATACCTAGTCAGGAAGGCAGAACTGTCTGGGCATACATACTAGAAAGGCTGGGATTTAAATCTGAAATTCAGGTATGAGCCAACAAGTGAAGAATCGGAATCCATGAATTTCTAGTGAGGAGGCAAAGATACATGGTGCCTGGCAAGGAAGCCTACAGTGTCTCCCATGGTGAGTATGCACCTGCCATTTGACCCAGTAACCTTCTTCCTTGATGTCCATCCTGTAGTAAGGAAAGCCTGCCTCACAAAAGCTAGCATGCCAGCATTCATATTGACTTCAGTCACAGCCACGCATCCACCCATTGTGAATGAATAAATAAAATGGAGCATATCCACCCAATGAAATTGCACCTCATGCTGAACACGAATGGATTGCTGATTCACCCGAGTATACGAATGAATCTTAAAGCGTCGTTTTACGTCAGGCACAAATGATTTCCTAACCTGCAATTCTGAGATTGTAGAAAACTCAGACAATTGCAGTGGAATGGCAGCAGTGGCTTCCCCAGCCATGGCATGGGTGGAGCATGGCCAGGAGTGAGGGAAAGGAGCGGTGGGAAAGGCATGTGTTCTTGAGCTCTGATATGGTGATGTACCCATGATTGCACACATTTCCCCAAATTCATTGAACTATGTACTCAAATAGGTGAATTTTACCTTCTCTATAGAATTGATGCCTCAAACTAGACAAAAAGTTTTACTAGCTGGCAGGACTTAAGCCTCCAGCCTTAAACACTGGATTTCCATTTCACTACGGCCATATCTCCAGGTACAAGCTAGACCCATTTGTCCGCCCTTGTGGTGGCTCATAGAGGGATCAGACTCAAGGGTACTCCAACACTCAAGGGCCAGCTTCTCTGTCTCAACCATTCCAACAGAAACTCATGGAATACTAGCATGCACCTCCTGGATGGATGTGTATCATGAGACAATCCCTAAACAACGAATTATGAACAGTTGGAGAAAATTCACTGATTGCACACACTAGGATCATAAACAACCTCACCCCCAACCCGAGGGAGCAAGAATAGTTAGCCTTCTAGACAATAGGACTGCTATCCTGTGTGTCGGTGTATGTGTTGGGAAATGGTGTGTATTCCTAGCAATGTGGAGAGAATGAGTAGACTGAGGCCATACAGCCTGCTGCAATCAGTTTCCTGCGTATGCCTGCTGGCTACACTCTTAAGTAACTATGAAATGGTTTTGATCTGGAATATTATAAACCCCAAATTCCATTTAGAATGCCAGAGATCCTTGTTTTATCATGTCTCATACTTTTAACTGACTTTCATTTCAGACATTCAGGCTGTAAGGCAGGCCAGTCTGGCTCACCTTTTCTGAGGATTTTCTCCAGATCTGGGGAACAGTGCTTGATGATGAGCAACTGAAAATACCAGCACACTGACAGCCCGAAGAGCCCTTGTGATTTTTGCACTGTATGCTCAGACACATTCAGATCAGGCATGTCCTTACAGAATCCTTAAAAAAAAAGTTTAACTTTATGGAGGAAGTACCCCTGAACCACACATACTAGATTATTTGGTGATCACAGGAATGTTTATTGTTTTTCCCAGCAATGAGAATAGATATTTTGGTGCTTTCAAGCCATGATTATATCTTCAATCATTTACAGGCACCTCCCTTCCCCATCACCCCTCCCCCTTCTTCCCCCTTCTCTGTGTGCATGCACACATGTGCCTGCATGTATGTAAGCAGTGGGATCCCATGTACCTGGCTGAAATGTAAAGCCTGGGTCCCTTCAGTGTTCTAACAGCTAACAGGGAATTGATTACTCAAAGGCATCCATGCATGCAGTCTACAAACCCACAGACCTTCCACAGCTCTGAATTTAGTCTGGGAGGGCCATAAACACTAGGTCCTAAGACCTGACAGGAGAGCACCAATTGATGACAGTGAACAGTTGGGTTCCATGTGTGTCCATCACATGAAATAAACACTTCATAAGGGTGGCCTTTTGTCTCTGTGTCCTGAGTTTCCTGAGTTTCCGGGAAGAGAAGATCCTTGGGGGAAATATTTCCTTGTAAACCTAGAACCTGAACTGAGTCTCAAAGACAGAATTTCCAGAAAGAAGATGAGCAGTGTGGCCGGGCGGTGGTGGCACACGCCTTTAATCCCAGCACTCGGGAGGCAGAGGCAGGCGGATCTCTGTGAGTTCGAGACCAGCCTGGTCTACAAGAGCTAGTTCCAGGACAGGCTCCAAAACCACAGAGAAACCCTGTCTCGAAAAACCAAAAAAAAAAAAAAGATAAGCAGTGTGGCAATTGGTCCCGATTGCCAACTTGATGGGACTGAGAGTCACCTAGGAGATATATTCTGAGCATGTCTGTCAGGATTTCACATTAGAGTATTAACAGAGGGGGAAAGGCTTACTTTCAAAACTGATAGCACCTCTCCATGGTTGGCTCAAATATAAATGGAATGCAATATTGTCTTCACTTTTTCTTAAGTATGTGTCTACTACTAATGGCAGCTTCTTTGATCTACATAAGTTATAAACTGGTTGTCCCATTAGCTCAGGCTTCTTATTAACTCTTATAAATTATATTAGCCCATTATTCTAGTATATGTTAGCCACATGGCTCGGTACCTTTTTCAGTGGGGTAGGTTACATCTTCTTTCTTAGGTGTCTGGACAGGACTGGGGAGGAATGGGCTTACTTGTTCCCAGAATTCTCCTGTTCTCCTCGCTCCACCTCTACTTCCTGTCTGGTTGACCCAGCTATACTTCCTGCCTGGCCAATCAGTGTTTATTTAAAACGTGATTGACAGAATACAGACAGTTCTTCCACACCACTTCCCCATCTTTTTTTATTCTTTTTTATTTATATTAAAAATTTCCACCTACTCCCATTCTCCCATTTCCCTCCTACTCCCTCTCCCTCTCCAGTCCTAAGAGAAGTCAGGGTGCCCTGCCCTGTGGGAAGTCCAAGGCCCTCCTTCCTCCATCCAGCTCTATTAAGGTGAGCATCCAAACAGACTAGGCTCCCAAAAAGCCAGTACATACAGTAGAATCAAAACCCAGTGCCATTATCATTGGTTTCTCAGTCAGCCCTTGATGTGGGAGTGTCATATATCAATCTGTTGATTTCATTGGTTAAGTAATAAAGGAACTGCTTGGCCCTCATAGGTTAAAAGATAGGTGGGAGGAGTAAACAGAACAAAATGCTGGGAGGAAGAGGAAGTGAGCTCAAAAACCATGCAGCTCCGCTCAGAGACATCACGCAGCTCCTCTCAGGGCAAACACACGATGAAGCTCCAACCCAGGATGGACGTAGGCTAGAATCTTCCCGGTAAGCACACCTTGGGGTGCTACAAACAATTATTAGAAATGGGCTAGTCCAGGTGTGAGAGTTAGCCGAGAAGAGGCTAGATATAATGGGCCAAGCAGTGTTTAAAAGAATACAATTTGTGTGTTGTTATTTCGGGGCATAAGCGGCCAGGAGCCGGGGTGCTGGGGACGCAGCCCCGCCGCTCCAATTACAACAAGCCCTCATTGTCAGCCATATTCAGAGAGTCTGGTCTGATCACATGCTCGTTCAGTCCCAGTCCAGCTGACTTTGGTGAGCTCCCATTGGATCAGTCACACCCTCTCAGTGGGTGGATGCACCCCTTGCAGTCCTGACTTCCTTGCTCATGTTCTCCCTTCTTCTGCTCTTCATCTATAACTTGGAAGCTCAGTCCAGTGCTCCAATGTGGGTCTCTGTCTCTATCTCCATCCATCACCAGATGAAGGTTCTATGGTGATATGCAAGATATTCATCAGTGTGGCTATGGGAGAAGGCCAGTTCAGGCACCCTCTCCTCTGCTGCCCAAGGACCTAGCTGGGAACATCCCCTTGGCCACCTAGGAACCCCTTTAGAGCCAAGTCTCTTGCCAACCCTAAAATGGATCCCTTAATTAAGATATCTTCTTCCCTGCTCCCATATCCACTCTTTCTCCATCTCAACCATCCCATTCCCCCAAGCTCTCCCCAATCCTCCCCTTCTCTCTTCTTTCTCCCCATCTCCCCTTCCCCCACCCCACCTCCACCCCCTTGCTCCCAACTTTTGCCCAGTGATCTTGTCTACTTCCAATATCCAGGAAGATAAATATATGTTTTTCTTTGGGTTCACCTTCTTATTTAGCTTCTCTAGGATCACAAACTATAGGCTCAATGTCCTTTGTTTATGGCTAGAATCCACTAATGCGTGAGAACATACCATATTCATTTTTTGGGTCTGAGTTATCTCACTCAGTAAAGTGTTTTCTATTTCCATCCATTTGCATGCAAATTTCAAGATGCCATTGTTTTTTTTTTTTTTTACCACTGAGTAGAACTCTAATGTGATATGTGCCACACCTTCTTTATCCATTCTTCCATTGAGGGGCTCCTAGGTTGTTTCCAGGTTCTGGCTATTACAAATAGTGCTGCTATGAACATAGTTGAACAAATGCTTTTGTAGTATGATTGGACATCTCTTGGGTATATTCCCAAGAGTGAAAATGCTGGATCCTGAGGTAGGTTGATTCCCAGTTTCTTGAGAAACCACCACACTGATTTCCAAAGTGGTTGCACAAGTTTGCATTCCTACCAGCAATGGATGAGTATTCCCCTTACTCCACATCCCCTCCAGCATAGGTTATCATTGGTGTTTTTGATTTTAGCTATCCTGACAGGTGTAAGATGTTATCTGAAAGTTGTTTTGATTTGCATTTCCCTGATTGCTAAGGAAGTTGAACATGACCTTAAGTATTGTTTGGCCATTTGAACTTCTTCTGTTGAGAGTTCTCTGTTCAGTTCAGTACCCCATTTTTTAATTGGGTTATTCAGAATTTTAATGTCTAGTTTCTTGAGTTCTTTATATATTTTAGAGATCAGGCCTTTGTCTGATGTGGGTTTGGTGAAGATCTTCTCCCATTCAGTATGTTGCCTTTTTGTCTTAATGACAGTGTCCTTGCTTTACAGAAGCTTCTCAGTTTCAGGAGGTCCCATTTATTTATTGTTGTTCTTATTGTCTGTGCTACTGGGGTTATATATAGGAAGCGGTCTCTTGTGCCCATGTGTTGCAAACTACTTCCCACTTTTTCTTCTATCAGGTTCAGTGTGGTCAGAATTATATTGAGGTCTTTAATCCATTGGTCTTTATATCCATAGTCCATTTTTTGGGAATATGGGCATAGTATTCCTGGCTACTTCTGGCTGGTTGGGGGTGCTGATAATCTTATTGGGACCTAAGGAAAATTTAGAATTGTGATAAAGTCCTGTGAATCTTGATCATCTCAGGCAGCATTCTTGAATCTGTTCTGAATGTAGAACTCAGACATCTGGGCCATCTGTTCCTACCGGAAATTTCTCAGGTGGTGGTCTTCCTTGATCAAACCTAATTTTTCTTAACTCAGAACGAATCCACAGCCTCCCACTTTCTGTGGAAACAAAAGCAAAATCTCTTCTCCAAGGTAACAAACCTTTTGACTTCAATTTTGGATTAATTCTGCAGCATTTATAAGCAAATATCTTTTAGCAGCTGTTGTTCCTTCCTCAGCATTCAAACAATTCAAAGAGAGCATAATAACATACAGTATCAAGATTCTATGTGTAATTTTCATCTTTATGTGACTTTATTTTAACCTCTATTTCTTTTATTTTTACTTTTAACTTTTAGCTTTTTGAGACAGGTTCTCTGTGTATCTTTGTCCTGTAACTCCCTCTGTAGACCAGGCTATCCTTGAACTCACAGAGATCTGCCTGTCTTTGCCTCCCCAGTGGTAGGATTAAAGGTGTGTGCTACCACACCTTGAACTCACAAAGATCTGTTTCTGCCTCCCAGGCATTGGGATTTAAGGCATGTTCCACCACATGTTGAACTTGCAGAGGTTTCTCTGCCTCTTCCTCTCAAGAGTTGGGATTAAAGGTGTGTACCACCACATCCAACTACTCTCTTTTTTTTTATTTTGAGGACTTTAACCTCTTTCATTACTCTCCCAAGTAAATATAAAAAATTTTAACCACATTAAACCATTTAGAGGTTTTTTTCTTTGAATCTCTCTTTACTGTATTTTTCTCTTTTTCTGAATACACAAGTTTTTTAATTTACCAAGCAATATGGGTAGGATTAAAGCAGTGGCTTTGACAGCTGGATCCAGCCCATTCCTTAGCTTTCCTGCTTCATGGCAGAGGTACCGCTGGAGCCATTTTTTATTGCCACAACTCTATTTCATTCAAGGTCCCTGCCAGTAAGCAAGCTGCAACAGTGTGTCCACAAACAACATTAAAATGCTCTCTCAGTAGCTGAACCTCCTGCCTCAAAGAGTCAGAGTTTGCACTGGCAGGATGGCCCAGAAAGCTGGCATTTTAAAAGGGCACAGCTTTTTTCCTGCTGTGACTGAAAACTGAAAAGCACATGGTCAGCTTTTTATCAACACTAAGGGTTTTTGGCAGGACCTCTTAAAGGTTTTGCAGCTAAAGCTGAGTGAGGAAGCCTCTCTTAAATGAGTACTTGCTTGCCTCTAGCAAGCAGATCATACCTGAGAAATTGCTGCTACCAAGAAGCCATGTTTTACTCTATTCTTTCCAAGCTTTCTCGGGCTTTCTGTGAATGCAGTTACCCACATTGGGCACCATTCTGTAGCACGCAGGGCCTGCTCATTGGGATTTCTGTCCTGCCCAGTCCCCTAGCCATTTAGTACCAGAGAAAATCACACTGAGATCTCCATAAGTTATAAAACTGATTAGCCCATTAGCTCAGGCTTCTTATTAGCTCTTATCACTTATACTAACCCATTATTCTGATCTATGTTAGCCACATGGCTCGGTACCTTTCTCCAGTGGGGCAGGTCACATCCTGCTTCTTTAGTGGTCTGTGCAGGACTGGCAGGAATGGACTTCCTCCTTCCCAGAATTCTCCTGTTCTCATCACCCTGCCTCTACTTTCTGTGTGGCTGACCTGCCTATACTTCCTGCCTGGCCAATCAGCATTTATTTAAAACATGATTGACAGAATACAGACAATTCTCTCCCCCTCAATATTGACTTCGTACTGAGATGTACTGGGGTGGCTAAACTGGATGGGACTGAGAAAGGGAGTGGAGTGTTTCAAAAAGAAAAAAAAAATGAGGGAAACAGCAGGACCCTCACCTAGACTTCACAGAAAATTAAGGAAAGGAACTGAAGTTATCCTGAAAGCTATTGTAGATGCTGGGCAAAGAACACCGAGCCTCAGGAAGATTATTCTGAAAACCTTGTTGATAATAAGTCAGTGTGAGAGACCCAAGTTGAGCAATGATTCCAATCCAACCAGGAATAAACAGGAGAATGGAACAGACATGGTGGTTTGCATGCAGAAAAGGAGCACGTAAAAGAGCTTGTTTCTCTGTGACATACTGAGCTGAGGGATGACACAAAGAGGAAGGAAGAATGGGGACATGCTACAGGATTCATATCCAGAGGACCTGGATAAATCACAGAACCAGAGACAAATACGACACAAATGGGCAGACCTTGGAAAGTGGACATGTGAGGACCTAGAAGTATTGTGTCCCTTATTCATACTGATGTTTTTGCTACACAGCTGAAAATTTTAGTGTAATATAAGACATGAGTACTGAGAACACCAGGAAAAGACAAAGAAGTATCTCAAGTGACCAATACAGAATTATCCTGAAAGCTAAAAGGGGCTGAGGTTTCTCAGAAAGAACTCCTCTGAAGAAGACATGAAATCATTGACAGCCACATGTCTGTGATAGTCCTTGATACCAACCTTGCAGATAGACCCTTTTCAGCTTAGCCATCAGTAGCAGTTGTGAGTGACCCTAAGTCACGGGACCTCTTAGGGTTTAGGTCTGGCTTCTTGGTGAGCTTGCACGTCTGAAGACTTTGCCCCAGGCAAATACCTCCATTCTTCCCACTCCACATCTGTCACACACCTGCTGTTGCATCCTTTAAATGTCCCCGACCTATGTGCTGAGAAGAGGCTGAGCCAGTGATTATGCGCACAAACAGTACCAAATAAACGAGACCTAGTACGTGCCTGTAACTTGCTTGGTGAAGCCTGCATGGGCAGCCAGCCATAATGGAATATAAAATGAAGGCACTAAATGCAAGACAGATCAATAGAGTGTAGGTGGGAAATGACAGAAGGGGAACTGTACATGGGAAGGGGTGTCCCTTTGACCTGGGACTTGTGGGGAAAGAGAGAGCCGTAACAAAGCATCGGAGCGGGAGAAAGCCCACCTAGCATTTGCTTTAGATATCTACATTAATGTCTCTGGTTTGGCTTCACACAGGCCAGCTCACCTGCCAGTAGCCTGTGTGATGTGTAGATGCCTTAGTGGCCACCCTAAGTGCATGACCTTAGAGCCACGTGACTCCTACAGCATGGGGAGAGATCACTCAGCTCTTTCAGTGTTCTGGCGTCATTTCTGGGAATCTCTTCAGAGACCTCCTAGGTGGAGATGCGCATGGCCAGTCTGATGAGAGACATCGGATCCTTTCCATTCTCTAGACCATTAGGAGCCTTTAGTGTCTGAGCCGGAGAGATCATGAGACTCAAGGAACCAGATAACTAGGAAAATAAGTGTGTTCACTGGCACAATAATTGGTGGAACAGGGTGAACGGTGCACAGCAATTTGTATCCCTTAATTTCTTGATTCACCTGTTTCCAGTTCAATTCATACATGTAATTTAAGCTCTTGAGCCCTAGCCGCTGGTTTTTTTTTTTTGTTCTTCCCCAGAATGGTGGCTTTCTGGACGGGAAGTCCATCTGTCTTTCTTGACTTCATTGCGGGCACTCCACGTAAGAGATGAAGGCAATTTGGGAGCAACAGCTGCCAGCCTGCTGTTTGAACTCCCGGCCCATGTGACTCCTGGAAGGTACAGAAGATGGGTCTGTGCTTCAGCCGGCAGCACAGCTCCACACTGTGACATCTGGCTGGATTCCTGCTCAATTTAAAGCGGCTGCCATCATTCCCCTGTTCTAACGACTTTCCTTATTACCTGACAATCTATCTGAACTATCGACTCATTTCCGACCTGCCAGTTCTCTCAGAAGTTATGGAAATGGTCTTCAAACTGCAGCTTCAGCATCTCCTCCTCCCACAGGCTGTCTGCGAGTCGATAGATCCTCTCCCTGACAGGCAGGGAGGCCAATCGAGCATTCTGTGCACTCACAGGTATGCTGGTGATGGAGAGGAATGCTGCTGTCACAGGCTGACCCCCAGAGCCCCCTAAGCTCCGAGACCAAGCCAAAGAGCATCTGTCATTGACCAGCTTTCCACCTCTTTGCTGTCTTCTGCCTTGCAGGGGTCCCTGTTCTGAAGGAGGCTGGTGCTTTGCAGTTTCTTATAGTTCTCATCCTCAGTTCAGGAGGGATTCCCCCTTGGTGAGCGCCGTGTTCTGCATTAACAATCTGGTCGATCCAGCCTGAACATAGTCAACTTCCCAAGCCTGGGCTACCACAAAAGAGGTTCTTGGAGAGGGGGTGATGTACCCTGTGCTTTGGCAGGAGACTTATCCCTGAGCAAACTAAGAGATCACTGATATCTCTGCCTCTGTGTCTAGTTGTGAAAAATCCTGTTCAGCCCCACTCTCCTGTCTGTCTTCTGATTTAGAGGACATCGGATGAGAACACATGTCTTGAGAATCACGGAAGGGTCTGAAAAGCTGGCTCTGTTGGGAAATGCATGCTCCACAAGGACCTGAGCTCAGTCCACAGTGCTCACAGAAAAGGCTGGGGATGCTAGCATGTGTTTTTAATCCCAGTGCTGGAAAAGGCAAAGAGACAGGTAGATTCCTAGGGAACTAGAGAACCCAAGCTTGTAGTGAGAGAGGCTGTCTCAGATAAACAACACAGATCTGAGGAGTGATGCCCTATGTCACTCTATTGTCTCTATCCCGCATGCCTCCTTACCTTCCACACATATGTGCACCTGCGCCTACCTGAACACTCATGCCCATATACACAGAAATAGCTAATATTATACTAAATATTATTATTTTTGTAACTTCTTGTGTATTTTTTGAAAGGTTTGCTATTGACTTTCAGGAACAAAATCTACTTAATAGAGAAAAACAAACAAAACGTGAATAATTTTAGTAAGATTAAATTCTTATGACATAGGAGAAAGACAGACTAGCATTCACCTGTTATCTCATGTGCATGGATGTGTGGTATGTACATGTATGTGTTCACGTGTGTGGGTATGCATATGTGTTTGTGGTGGGTCCACGTGCATATCTCTGTGAAGATGAGTCTGACCTGAGAGGCTTCCTAGCTCTCTCTCCACCTTAGTCATTGCGGTAGGGCCTCTCAACTGAACCCAGAACTTGCCTGGAGAGCTAGTCTAGCTAGCCTAGTTGTTCCTTGGATTCCTCTGTCTTTTTTCTAATTACAAACAGTGGCCATCTCCCTATGGTATTTACAGGGGATATATGGCAAGCCCTTCAATTGCTGAGCCATTCCTCCAACCCCACTGTTCACCTTTCCTGAGGTCCGGGCTGCGCTCAGGTTGCTATGTATGTAAGGAAATGATACTTAGTGAACAAGATAATACAAACCATGCAGTTCTACGAGGGTCACAGTGGCCTTGCTTCTGGACTTCTCTGGTCCATCACCAAGTTTCACACCTTGCCACTGATGGCTCTATTTGGACACTCCAGGTGATGCTCACTCTGCCCTGAATCACAGCAGTGCAGCTTCTGAGTCTGTGGCAGCGTCTAGGATTCTCCAGCTCTGCTAACTGAGTAGGTTTCTCCTCTGTGTCCTGTGCTATTCTGTGCTTCTCTGTTAGTCACTGATCATGCCCATGGTGGTCATCTTCTACAAGGCTACCTGCCATCTAGAATCTGCAGGACGTGAGCTGCTCTTTGCGTTAGAGTATGTCTTGTACGTTGTAAACAATTGCTGGAAAGAAGGGGAAAATGGACGTGAAAAAGAAAAGAACCTAATGCAAATGAGGGAATTATGAACCAAGGAGCAAGTAATGAGATAGGAAATAGCTCAGGCTGAAAGAACAGCGATTAGCAGGAATATTGAGGAGAACTCAGTGTGGTCTGCTCCACACTTAAAAAATTAATTTTTAGCATCCATCTTGAAGTTGTAGGAGACTTAATATAAATGTTGCAAAGTTATTGCATGGGAAGAAACTGTAAATTGAGCAAATCCACCCTTGATATTAGGAATAACCAGCTTGATATTTTTTTAAATATGATCTCAGTTTAATAGACTTGGGTAAGCTTTTAATTATTTATTTCTGAAATGAAACACAAAGCTGTGACCGGATTCATCATATTTGTCAGTAATTAGTAATTCTTATTGTCAACCAACCAATAAAACTTGTACACAAATTATTTAGGCTTATTTTTAAAACTAAAAAAACCAAAAACTGTGTCATCTTTACGATAAGAGAGATGTAACCAAAAAACATGGAAGTAGATGCAAGAGCACTGACAATCACATCATTATCACCTGAGGAAGAGTTTTCTTTCTTTCTTTCTTTCTTTCTTTCTTTCTTTCTTTCTTTCTTTCTTTCTTTCTTTCTTTCTTTCTTTCTTTAAGATTTCTGCCTCCTCCCCGCCACCGCCTCCCATTTCTCTCCCCCTCCCCCGATTAAGTCCCCCTCCCCCGATCAAGTCCCCCTCCCTCATCAGCCCAAAGAGCAATCAGGTTCCCTGACCTGTGGGAAGTCCAAGGACCACCCACCTCCATCCAGGTCTAGTAAGGTGAGCATCCAAACTGCCTAGGCTCCCCCAAAGCTTGGACATTGAGCCTATAATTCGCGATCCTAGAGAAGCTAAATAAGAAGGTGAACCCAAAGAAAAACATATAGGCATCCTCCTGAATATTAACCTTCATTAGGCGATGAAAGGAGACAGAGACAGAGACAGAGACAGAGACCCACATTGGAGCACCAGACTGAAATCTCAAGGTCCAAATCAGGAGCAGAAGGAGAGAGAGCACGAGCATGGAACTCAGGACCGCTGGGGTGCACCCACACACTGAGACAATGGGGATGTTCTATAGGGGAAGAGTTTTCTCTTCTCCCTCTCTGATCTTCCAGGCAGGAGAGGTGGTTGCACCCCATGTTTGGGAGACAAGGTAGGGACTCCCCAGAACAAGGTGTCTTGCCAGACTAAATGAACCAGTGAGCTCTTGGCTCAGCAAGAGGCTCTTCCTCAATAATTCAAGAGGGAGAGTGATAGAGGAAGGTACCTGACATCAACTTCTGTTCTCCATACTATGCTCACACACATGAGGACATGGGCACACACATGTAGACAGATGGGCAAACACAGATACACACACAAAACACACATGTATGCAAATATAAAAGCAGAAAACCTGTACCAATTTTGAGTTTTTCTAAGGTCATTTTCTTTGATGCTTTCTTGGGAGAACTTCTTAAATATTCCAGATAGCTTCAGAGTTTGATAGACAAACTGAATGCATGACCTCTTCCCCCTTAGCGTCCTACTCCGAATCATTCATTTCATAGATTTAAGTCCAAACTATCAGGAGGCAGGGGTAGAGAGAGATGTGTGACACACTCACTTTCACACCCAATCCCCACGGAGTACACGTTCTAAAGAAACCGAGTAACTATACTTTAATGCCTGCCTTGGCTACTTTTCTTCTGCCATGATAAGATACCATGATCAAGACAACTTATGCAAGAAGGGGTTTAATTGCCATATGGTTTCAGAGGGTTAGAGTCCATGATGGAAGAACAAAGGCATGGTGCCACTCATAGCTTGATCCATAAATCGGAAGCAGAGAGAGACACTGGGAACCACACAAGCCTTTTGAAACCTCAAAGCACGGCCCCAGTGACACACCTCCTCCAACAAGGCCACACTCACTTATCTATCCAAAACAGTTCTACCAACTGGGGGATAAGTGTTCAAACATATGTACCTCGGGGACCATTCTCATTTGGGGTTCCTTATAAGGTGACAGGGATTGTTCTAACAGCGCATCCTGTCCCACACATCTCATGGGAACTGTGCACAGTGCTTGGGTTGACTTGAAAGGACAGCTAGTGGAAAGATCACTGTGGTAAAAAAAAAAGAGGTGTGGGGACAGGCACGAAGCCTGAAGCATGGGGCGGTGCAGATCTCAGACACAGCCCAGCATGGTCAAGGCTTTATATCCATGAGCAACCGTCAAACTCTTTTCCACATTGGTTGAGCTGTGTTAGAGTTCCAGCAGCATGGTGGTCAGATGACAGCCACATGACCACGGCTTTGCTTGGGTCAGCATTTGCTGTGTGGATCCACCATGTTAGGAAGATAGCGAGCGGTATCTCAGGTGATCACTGCCTTTGCCCAGTCATCCAGGTTACTGAGCACCATCTATGTGTTTATTTGTTGACGTGAAGCTTGGGAATGGTCCCCTGACTGGACATCACCTGCTGATGGGTGTCGGCCTCCGGAGTCTACTGGTAAGCTCTTTATCAAGTCACATGAGTGATCTGTGGTCACCTGGGATTCTGTTGCATACTCTGGAACATTTTCATTGTTCCTTCTAAGATGAAGATTAGTTAATTTGTGAATCTAGCCACATCTATCTTCTAGCCAAATGGGGAACTATGCAGCACCTAGTCATATGTGGTCTGCTAGTGGGTCTTACCTTTTGACAGCTGAGTCTTCTGTAGGTCCAGGTTCCCCACTCCTGACCCAAGCCCTGGCTAGTCTCATACCATCGTATTTTTTCCTCCCATATCATAGATCAGATGTGGTACCATCTAGACATCCCCAAATATTTGGGGCCTTGTGTGGACTGTTCTTTCTTCCAGAATGAGGAAGCAGGAAGCCCTGTCACTGTCACCGTGGTGTATCTTCACCAGGGTTCTAGGCTGATACTGGGGAGTTGGGACAAAGGCAACCAGAGGAGATGTCAAGAAAACAGTCAAAGTCTTGTCTACTTGTAAATTCCTAACTGTATGTGACAAAGGGGGAATTTTGCATTTGATTTTGTATTAAATGTGATATACATGGTTGTTCAATACGGAATCTTTATGCTAGCTCGAGAAATTCTTCTTTCAAACCTACCTCCAAACACCTGATCCAGTGCTCAGTAGTTAAAAGGACTGGCCACACATGAGTTTGAGGAGAGCAGCCAGGACTCAGTAGTATTAGTTCTAAAGCTACTGGAGAGGTTTGTAGACAAAACAATGCCTGCCTGGTTCCAGTGCCTGCCTGGGTCCAGCGCCTGTCTGAGTCCAGTGCCTGCCATGCATAAGTGGAAACTGCCTGAAACATACATAGAATGGAAGAGTCAAGACCTAAGAGCATATTCTTGCTCCCCAGAGCATCACGGTACCTCTCTGCTATAGACTGTTTCAGTGAGATGCCACAGGAAATGGAATGACGCATATCTCTGTCATCTCTATTATTGACTCCTTTAGTGGAAGGTTCCAGGCAACGCCCTCCATGTGTTCTGTCCTCTAGTTGCAGATGCCTTCAAGTGGATAAACATGGAGCCTGGAGTCCCTCACTTCCTGTCCTCTGAGCTTTTATCCATGGGGGTCATGGAACCTGGAGTTCCTCACTTTCTGTCCTCTGAGCTGTTATCCATGGGGGTCAAGGGACCTGGAGTCCCTCACTTTCTGTCTTCTAATGTGTTATCCATGGTGGTCATGTCCTGGAGTCCCTCACTTTCTGTCCTCTGAGATGTTATCTATGGGGGTCATAACCTGGAGTCCCTCACTTTCTGTCCTCTGAGCTGTTATCCATGGTGATCAAGGGACCTGGAGTCCCTCACTTTCTGTTCTCTGAGCTGTTATCCCTGGTGATCAAGGGACCTGGAGTTCCTCACTTTCTGTCCTCTAAAATGTTATCCATGGGGGTCATGTCCTGGACTCCCTCACTTTCTGTCCATTGAGATGTTATCCATGGGGGTCATGACCTGGAGTTCCTCACTTTCTGTCCTCTGAGCTGTTATCCATGGGGGTTATGTCCTGGACTCTCACTTTCTGTCCTCTGAGATGTTATCTATGGGGGTCATGACCTGGAGTCCCCCACTTTCTGTCCTCTGAGCTGTTATCCATGTGCCTCCCACAGATCTTATCATGCATCCTCATCTTCTTTGATGCCCTGGATATCTGGCCTGAGAGCTCACCGCCTGCTGTAAATCCGCAAAGGTCCATCCTTGGCTTTGTGTCCTTCATGACACAACCTATGCCAGCTAAAGGCTGACTTTTCTGTTACGATGGGTAAGGAGGGGCATGTTTGCCTTCCATTGTGGCAAGTAGCTCAGGATGGGTGTGTATTATATCTTCATCATGCCACAATATCTGACATGCCCCTGAACACTGCAAGTCTCTGGACTGTTTTCGTGAAGCTCCTCTCTCACACATTCTGGCTCAGTCAGTACCTAAAGGGTCTGTTTTGTATATAGCGTGTACTGCCTGTTTAAATTACATCTAACCAGATAGTCACACAGACAAGTGGAGTGTAAACCATGAAAAGAGTAGAAGAATTTTCTAAAGACATTAGAGGGTAAAGAGGAGCCAAATCATTTTTAAAGCAGGAATTCACAGGGCGGTATGCATGTAGGATGTGGGGAGCATGGAAGGCATCTATGTTCTTCTGTTCATCCATGTGAGAGTTGAGGGTCCATGAACCAGGTAGTGATGGGTGGATCCAGGAGATGGCAAGTACTATCCATTACCAGGAAATATCATAAGGGCCAGGAAGGGGAGAACTCTTCTAGAAAATTTATCATAGGTATAGAGATGTAAGGTAAATTACAGATGCTTTTCAGTTTCTAGCAAGGTCACACTCTGAGAACCCCATAAGAAGTAAAACATATAGTAGCATATATAGATATAATATGCCAAACTTCACAGCTTAGCATTGAAACCCTTTGGTATCAGGTATTTACGCTCGTAAACAGAGAACTGGCTGGGAGCCACAGCTTGCTGCCACTGTGAGCAACATGAGAGAGGGCGATGCCACATTTCCCATCTCAGGAAAACATTGACATTCAAAATTCCAAGTGCTGGGAGGGTGTGGTTGGGTACCATCTTACACCCCTATAGTCATAGGCTGGACAGACATACAGCAGGATTGTCTGGAACGGCGTGAATATTTGCAAATGTGCAAACATAAAAAATCTTCAGAGTCGGGGGACAGTGTGCTCTGGTGGACTTAGGATGGTCTTGGGCAAGATGGCAAGATGTGTATGAGTCTCACTAGGGGCTGAGAGAGACCTCTGCTGAAGGATCTGGGGACAGAGCTAGGGAATCAAGAAGATGGAGCTAGTGAGGGGGGGAGGATCAGCACAGGGAGATTGCTGTCATTCTCCAGTGAAGAAGAATGCAAACCTGGGAGGATAAGGAAAGGAAGCAGCTGCCAGGGTCTGGTCATAAAGCCTAGCACGGAGCAAAGGTGAGAATCCATGTTCACCAAAGGAGGACACAAGGTTCATGCTTATATCAGCCTTCTCTGTTGGGAAGGGAAACGGTCAATGAACTTGGAAAGCTGTATGAGGTTGGGACTCCAAACATGCAATGAGAGTGTGACATAAGAAAAGGCAGGATAAAGCAGAGCAGAGGCTCCAGAAATAGTCCTGAGGACCCCTTTGCAGGTAGAGGACTCCCTCTGGGCATTGCCTCTCAAAGGGGGGGGGGTTACTTAAACTGGTAGCATGTCTGCTCTGCATACATCAGAAACAATGTCTCCTTGGTATGAAACATGTCAGTAGAATCACCCTATGGCATGCGTGTGATAAAGTCACTAAGCCTTGGGAGAGCAAACACCATTGGCATTTGTTCCTTTTGTTTTGTGTGCAGCATACCAGAGGATTAGAGAGCCGTGGCGTGATTTTGAAGCATCGCTTCCAACTCCAGCATTCTGATATGTGAGGAAATTAATAGGGTCGTTTTGACATCCCGAATGTGCTATTTATTTTTAATTAATAACTTTATTTTTAGAGCAGTTTTAGGTTTCAAGAAAAATTGACTAGAAAGTGGAGTTGTCACTTATCCCCCATTCCATCCCATAGTTCCCACTGTTATTAGCATGAATTAGTGTGGTACATTATTCCAGCTGAGAAACTAACATGGGGATATTATTAAGTCCGTAGCTTGCACTAGAGTTTAATCCCTGTGTTTCAATGTCTATAGCTTTTGGCATATGTCACATGTCTGCTGTTATAATATTGCTCAGAATGATTCCACTGCCCTAAAGCCCCACCACGCTCCAACCAATCATCCCTCCTGACTCTACTCCTTGACAATCGCTGATCCTTTTACTGTCCCCAGTTTTGTCTTTTACAGAATGTCATGGAGTTGGCAACATTCGTACAACCTAGAGTCCGTCCAGAATTTTCCTTTTATCAGCATATTCATAATCTTCTCCCATGCCTGTCCTATTTAGCTTTAACTCTCGTCCGAGAAGGGAATCCCAATGGAGGAATTATCCAGATGAGATTGACCTGTGGTCATGTCTGTGGAAGATTGTCTTGATTGTTGTTCTTGTAGGAGGGCCCAGCTCGGTGAGGGCAGCAGCATTTCCTAGAGCAGGTGATCCTGAGCTGTTTAAAAGGAGTTACCAGATCACCGGTCTGCGAGAGAACCAGCAAGCAGCCTCACTCCGTATTTTCTGCTTCAAATTCCTGCTGGGGTTCCTGCTCCGACTTCCCTCAGTGATGGACTGTAACTTGTAAGTTGAAACATACCCAACTGTCCCTTAGTTGCTTTTAGTCAGAATGTTTCTCAAAACAATAGAATGCAATCACAGCGTGTCTGTCCCTTGACTTAATAGACCATATCTCTCTGGCACCGAATAACACTGTTGTCAGCTTTGACCGTTGTTTATCCATCTCTTCACTTACAGACGGGTGTTTTGGGTGCTGCCAAGGCTGGCGACTACGAGTGAAGCCGCTACAAACACACATATGCGTTTGGGTGGGTCTAGGTTTTCAGTTCTCTTGGGAAAATACCAGGGAAGCTGGTTTCTGGATCACGCGGTGGGGACGCACGTACTAGGATGACACCAAGCCAGCTCTCCCACCGTGGCTGTAACGTCGTGCGTCCCCAGCGTGAGGGGGAGCTGTGGCTGTTCCGTGCTTGAGCCGGCGTTCTGTGTCTGAGCCATTCTTACGGGTGTTCTGAGGCAGCTCACTGCTGCTCTGATCTGAAAAATCCCCAAACATGCGGTCTATGTACGCAGTTATTCGCCATCTGTGCGTTTTCTTGAGTCAGATGTCTGTTTAGGCTTGGGGGATACTTTTTTATTAGATTGGTATTCACTCTGGTTGTCGAATTGTACGTGTTATTTATATATTTTAGATACTAGTACATTACCATCTATATTTTCGCCAAGATTTTCTCCCTTTATTGGTTAGGTTTTGCTGCTTAATACAGAGTTAAGGATGTAAGACAAGGGACCCTCAGCTGAGGAACTGCCTTCATCAGATTGACCTGTGGGGCATTTTCCTGACTCCTAATTGATGCAGGAAGGCCCAGTGAATGATGGGCAATACCAATACTTCTGGGCAGGTGGGCCTGGCTATATAAGAAAGGTAGCCGAGCAAGCCAGAGGGAGAAAACCAGTAACCAGCACCCTCCCATAGTCTCTACTTCAGCTTCTGGCTCCAGGTGACTGCTTTTAGTTACTGCCCTGGCTTCTTTGGATGATGGGCTCTGACCTGTAAGCCAAATAAGCCATTTCCACCCCTAAGCTGCTTGGCGAGTATATTCTCACAGCACCAGAGTAGACATTCCCCAAGTGTAACCTATCTCTCCGTATTTTTTATTGTTAACAATATTTTTTTCAGAGCAGAAGTTTTAATTTTAATGAAACTCAGTTTATTTTATGTTCTTCTATAGATCCCATAAATCATACTTTGAAGTCAGTCATCACTACATCTAAAAGAATTCATTTTTTAAGTAGTTTGGTTTGAAAAGTGTCTTATCCAGGCTGTTGTCTTTATGCGTGCTTCATCTGACAAAACTGTAGTTCACTGATTGTGCATATGATTTTTGAAAGTGATAAGGTTGATCCTTGTTATGTATATTTGCTCTTGTTTGTGGTTTTGCTAAGCTCATGTTGCATTATTTTTCTGGTGATGGCATTGATGGTTTTGTTGACTACACTGTTTTATGTCTGATGACATTGATCATCATGCTGACTGTCCAGTCGGCAATATCCTGCTTCGTTATGATGATCTCATGACTGATGGCATTGCTGTTTTGATGACTGAGGCATTCATGCTATTGTCAGTGGTTTTTAATGCTAATGCGATTGGTGGTGATGATGTTGGCTTTGTTAACATTGGTAGTGTTAATATTGGGGTAAACATCTTGGGAGTAATAATATTGAGAGTAATGATGGTGCTGGTGATGTTGGCAGTGATAATGTTGCTGCCTTCGCTGCTATTGATGGGGTGACAATGTTGATGATGTTGATGATGATGATGCTGATGTTGCTGGTGGCAATGTTGTTGTTGATGATGATGATGTTGCTGGTGGCAATGGTGATGGTGTTGTATGTTGCTGATTGGCTTAATTTCTTTTCCTGTTGCTGCGATAAAGTTCCTGAGAAGAATAACTGCTTCTGAGAAGAGAAAGTGCTGCTGGCATGGTGGTACCTGCCTTTAATCCCAGCACTAGGGAGGCAGAATCAGGCAGCTCTCTAGATCAAGGTCAACTTGGTCTACATAGTAAGTTCCATCACAACCAGAGCTACACAAAGAAATCCTGTCTCAAAACACAGAGACAGAGAGAGGTGAGACAGACTATTTGGCCCATGGTTAAAGGTACAGTCAGTCCTTCATGATGAGGAAGACATGTCTAAAGGAACTTGAAGCAGCTGGGCATATTGCATCCACTGTCAAGAAGCAGAAGAAAGAAATTGTTTGTGCTCAGTTCTCTTTATCATTTATACACTCTAGAATCTCCTGCGCAGCAAGCTATACTACTCACAACAGACAGGCTTATCCCACTAGCTCTTTTAACTTAATTTAACCTGTTTCTATTCATCTATGTTTTGCCTCAGGGCTCTGTACCTTTCTTTCATTCTGTATGCCCTACTCTCCTGCTTCCTCCCTATCTACCTGGCCAGCCACTGGCAATCTCTGGCATCTCTTTTCTTTCTTACCTTGAGCCTAAATTCCTCCTCCTACTGACTCTCCCTGCCCAGGAGTCCCACTATACTGCATCCCTCGCTGTTGGCCATTGAACTTTTTGTTAGACCAATCAGATGCATTAGGCAGGTAAGGTAAAACAGCTACACATCCTTACACAATTAAACAAATGCAACATACCTTTACATAGTTACACAAATATTCCACAACATAAACAAATGCAACACATCTTTACATAGTTAAATATTATACAACAGACAGGTTCTCCACCTCAATTAATTTAATAAAAGTAACCCCAACAAGTGTACCCATAGGTTGATCTCCCAGGTGATTTTAGATCTTATCTAGTTCACAACTGAGATTAGCCATCAACCCTGGTTTCTTTTTAGATCATATAAATCTTTCCAGCAAAATCAAAAGAAGGAAATGGAAAAAGCACACACCACCACCACCATCACCACTACTACCATCACTACCAAAACCAAAATAACAAGAATTAACAATCATTGGTCATTCATCTCCCCCAATATCAATGGACTCAATTCCCCAATAAAAAGAGACTAACAGAATAAATATGAAAACAAAATCCAGCCTTCTGCTACATACAAGAAACATACCCCAACATCAAAGACAAACATTACCTTAGTGTAAAGGGTTGGAAAGAGATTTCGCAAACAAGTGGACCTAAGAAGCAAGCTGTTGTAGCTATTCTAATGTCTAACAAAATAGACTTCAAGCCAAGATTAATCAAAAGAGACAGGGAAAGACACTTCATAGTCATCAAAATAAAAATCCACCAAGATTATGTTGGTGTTGCAAATGTAAGGGCAGCCACATTTGTAAAAGAAGCAATACTAAATCTTAAATTATACATCGACTCTGACATATTGAGAATGGGAGACTTCAATTCCCCACTATCACCAATAGACAGGTCATTTAGATGAAAACTAAACAGAAAAATACTGAAATTAACAGACATAAATCAAATGAACCTAAGATATCTACAGAACGTTTCACCCAAACACTCACACACACAAAAACCCTTCTTTTGAGCATCTCACAGAACTTTCTCCAAAACTGACTACATATTTAGTCACAATGCAAGTCTTAATAGATACAAGAAAACTGAAATAACCCCCTGTATTTTTTTTTTTTTTTGGTTTTTTGAGACAGGGTTTCTCTGTAGCTTTGGTGCCTGTCCTGGAACTAGCTCTTGTAGACCAGGCTGGCCTCGAACTCACAGAGATCCACCTGCCTCTGCCTCCCGAGTGCTGGGATTAAAGGCGTGCGCCACCACCGCCCGGCTAACCCCCTGTATTCTATCAGACAATCATGAATTAAAACTGAATTTCAACAGCAGAAAGCCTACAAACTCATGGAAACTGAATAACTCTCTACTGAATGCTGGGTCAAGGCAGAAATAAAAAAAGAAATTAAAGACTCCTTAGAATTTAATGAAAATGAAAATACAACATACCCAAACTTATGGGACACAATGAAAGCACTGCTAAGAGGGTAGTTCATAGCACTAAGTGTCCACATAAAAGAACTGGAGAAATCTTACACTAATGACTTAACAGTATAGCTGAAATCTCTAGAATAAGAAGCAAAACACACCAAAGAGGAGTAGATGGCAGGGAATCATCAAACTGAGGGATAAAATAAATAAAATAGAAACAAAGATCAACTCAAAGAATCAGTATAACAAAGAGTTGGTTCTTTGAGAAAATCAACAAGATAGATAAACTCTTATCCAAACTAACTAAAAAACACAGAATATACAAATTAACGAAATCAGAAACAAAAAGGGGGGCATAGCAACAGACACCAAGAAAACCCAAAGGTTCAATAGGTATTACTGTAAAAACCTTTATTCCACAAAAATTTAAAATTTAAAAGAAAAAAATGTTCTCAATAGATACCACTTACCAAATCAAATCAAAATCAGATAAAAACTTCAATATACCTATATATAGCCTATAAGGAAAAAGAAGTAATCATTAAAAGTCCTCCAACCAAAAAGATGTCTAGAACCATCTGTTCTAGTGCAGAACTCTACCACACTTTCAAAGAAGAGTTAACATCAATACTCCTCAAATTATTCTATAAAATAGAAACAGAAGGAACATTAACAACTTCATTTTATAAGGCCACAGTCACCATGACACACAAACCACACAAAGGTGCAACAATTTTACTTAAGACCAATTTTACTTATGAACATAGATGCAAAAATACCAAATTATTTGCCCAAAAGCATATAATAAAGATTATCCAACATGATCAAGTAGGTTCCATTCCAGAGATATAGGGATGGTCCAACATATGAAAATCAGTCAATGTAGTCCACCATATAAACAGACTGAGGGAAAAAACACATGATTATCTCATTAAATGCCAAAAAAAGTCAAAATTCAACACCCCTTCATGATAAAACTCTTGGAAAGATCAGATATATGAGAGAAAACCTAAACATAATAAAAGCAGTTTACAGAGGTCTATAGCCAATATCAAATTAAATGGAGAAAAACACAAAGTAGTTCCAATAAAATTAGGAACAAGACAAGGTTGTCCACTCTCTCTATGTCTATTCCATATAGTACTTAAATTTTTAGCTAGAGCAAACAGATCTGTATCTATCTCCCTTCACCAAACTAAAGTCCAAAGGGATCAAAGAACTCAACATAAAATCTGATACAAACACCGAACCTCATAGAAGAGAAAGTGGGAAATAACACGGAATGCATTGACACAGGTAACAACTTCCTGAATAGAACACCAATAGCACAGGTTCTAAGAGCAACAATTAATAAATGGAACCTCATGAAACTAAAAAAAAAAAAAAACCTTTTGTAAGTCAAAGACATTGTCAATAGGATGAAATAACAAACTACAGAATGGGAATTTCACCACTTCCATGTGTGACGGAGGATTAATATCCAAAATATAAAAAGAACTCAAGAAACTAGACATCAAAAAAAAAGAGGTACAGATCTAAACAGAGAATTCTCTGTAGATGAAACTCAAATGACTGAGAAACACTTAAAGACATGGTAACATCCTTAGCCATCAGGGAAATGTAAATCAAAACTACTCTGAAATTCCTTACATCTTTCAGAATGGCTAAGATTAATAACACAAGTGACAGCTCATGTTATTGAGGATGTGGAGCAAGGGGAACACTCCTCCACTACTGATGGGAGTGCAACCTTGTATAGCCACTATGGAAATCAATATGGTGGTTCCTCAGAAAATTAGCAGTCTATCTACCTCAAGACCCAGCTACACCACACTTGGGCATACACCCAAAGGATACTCAATTGTACCACAAGGACACTTGCTCAACCATGTTCATAGCATCTTTATTCATAATAGCCAGAACCTAAAGTAAACATAGCCAGAATATTTCTTAACCAAAGAATAGATAAAGAAAATGTGGTACAATTACTCAATGGGGTATTATTCAACTGTTAAAAAAAAAGACATCATGAAATTTGAAGGTAAATTATAATGATTAGAAAAGATCATCCTGAATGGTGTAACGCAGATGCAGAAAAAGAAATATGGTATGTACTCACTTTATAAGTGGATATTAGTTATAAATAAAGGGTAAACATGCTATAATCCACAGACCCAGATAGACTAGGTAACAAGGAGGACTAGAGGGGACATATGAATATCCCCAGGAAAGGAAAATAGAATATATTTTGCAGGTGTATTGGGGGTGGGTGAAGATGGGCACAAGAGGGATCAAGTGGGGGCATGAAGAAAGATAGCTTGGAGAGATGATTAGAATCAGAAGGCATTTGGGAGGCAATGTAGAAACCTGGCGCTGTGTAAACTTCCTAGAGCTTATGAAGGTGACCTAGTGAGGACTCCAAGTAATGGAATGGTCTTCTGTAGTCAGGCAAGTCTTCTAATGGTGGGACTGGAACACCAACACAGCCACAAAACATTCAATGCACAACCTGTTCTGTTAGTAAGATGTGCAGGATCAATGGTGGCTCAGGGCTTGTGGGAGTAGCCAACTAATATTGAAGGCCACACCAGGGGAGGGAGCCCATGTCTGACACTGTCTGGATGGCTAGGACCCAGGAGCTGGATTTCCCAGAGATTTAGAGTAGAACAAAACATGACTGGCAGAAAAAAAGAATGAAATGATTCCGAATGATTCTCTTCTATACTCATAGATTGGTACCTAGCCCAGTTGCCTTCAGAGAGGCTTCCTCTGGCCACTGATGGGAGCAGATTCAGAGACCCACAGCCAAACATCATGGAAAGCTCAGAAAACCCCTTAGAAAAGATGAGGAAGGATTATAGAAGCCAAATGGGTCAAGGATACCAGGAGAACATGGCCCACAGAATCAACTAAGCAGAGCTCATAGGGGCTTATAGAGACTGAAACAGCGATCACGGAGCCTGCATAGGCTTGGGGTAGGTTCCCTACATATATGTTGTGGTAGTTTAGCTTGGGGTTTTTGTGGGACTCCTAACAGTGAGAAAAGGGGTGTCTCTGACTCTTTTGCCTGATCTTAGGACCCTTTCCCACCTACTGTGTTGCCTTGTCCAACCTTGATATGAGAGTTTGTGCCTAGTCTTATTGCATCTTGTTATGCCATGTTCAGTTGACAGCCTTGGGAGGTCTCCTCTTTTCTGAGAAGAAACAGAAGAGCAATAGATCTGGGGGAGATGGTAGCATGGAGGAGGGGACATGACTGGGAGAAGTGGAGAGAGGGGAGGCTGCTATGGGGATGTATTGTATGAGAAAAGAATAAAGAAAAAAAGGAAGTTTTGAAAAAATGAATTTTCCTATATGAGTCATAATAAATACTTTTGTTATAAGAAAGATAAATTAACTTCTATTTGAGAACTTAAAATAAAAGAATGTATTTTGTCGAGACATCTATGAGCAATGTTTCCATCCACTCTTTTCATGACACATATTTCAGTGTAGAAAAATGTAAGTTAGAATAATTTTATCCTTTTATGAGCAAAGTCCTTTTGCCATATTTTAAGTTATTTTTTAACATTAACAATTTAATGGAAGCTGAACATAATGGCTTATAACTTTAATCCTATAATCCTAGCATTTAGGAGGCAGAAGCAGGTGAATCTAAGTTCAAGGCCAGCCTGGTCTACAGAGTGAGTTTCAGGACAGCCAGGACTACACAGAAACCCTGTCTCAAAAATCAAACAAAGAAGCAAACAAAGAAAAGTTGATGTAGTTGTATCTCTGTGCATAAGTGTCTTAATGATTTTACCCTGACTGGTGGCCTTGTGTGTTTCTCAAATCAATGAATTTCTCAGAGTTATTATGTTATTTAACTTCTCGTATTTGTCTGGAATAGTCATTCTGTGATTGGATATAGAAATAATTCAATATATGTGGCCAATAACATGTTTTTATAATAGGAAAACAGCATACAAAAAAGAGATTAGCCATTGCACGGATAATGGTGATATGGGAATGATATTAATTCTTATATCATTGACGATGTCATTGATGTGTTGACATGACGCACTGGTGATAATGGTGGTTGGTGGCTGTTGACAAGGGCGCAGATGCTTAAAACTGTTTTTTGTTGATGCTGGTGTTTCTAATAAAGAGTTTAGTTGTTGATGTTCCTGTGTTATATGGTGGTGATGGAGTTTTTGGTAGTTATGATGGTGATGTTGCTGCTGTTAATTTAGTTGATGTTGATGGCGTCAAGTGGATCTTTCACCTTTGCCAACCAGTCCTTTAAATCCTGTGAACTAAAAGGAAATGACTTGGATAAAAAAGGTTGAGTTTTCTGCCTCATCTCAGTTCCTTGGTTTGGGACATTGTCAATAATACATCATCAATAGAGTCATTATGAAAACTGATGTTTCTTTGTTTTGATTCTAAATCTGAGCTTCATTTACTTTTCCTTTTATTATATGTTTAGTGCTGACAACCCTTGTCCTGTTTGGATACCCTGACAACACTTGGGCTTGGCACATGTGAGTTTGCCTGGCCCTTTCCTTGGGTTTCATTCTCAACCTTCTATTTATTTATTTATTTATTTATTTATTTATTTATTTATTTATTTATTTATTTA
>JABTXL010007734.1:24008633-24054068 GCA_025134845.1 Neodon shergylaensis
TCTGATGGTTGTCCTCTGTGTCCACTCTGACAGTTGTCCTCTGTGTCTACTCTGCTGGTTGTCCTCTGTGCTGTGAAGAAGCTGTCTATCTTGTCTCTGTCCCACTTGTGTATAGTGATATTTTGTTTGTGATCTAACAAATAAAGCTTGACTGAAGATCAGAGTGCAGAGCTAAACCACTAATTAACCACAGAGGTGAAGGAGTGGTGGCACATACCTTTGATCCCAGCACTCGGGAAGCAGAGGCAGGCAGATCTCTATGAGTTCAAGGCCACCCTAAGCTACATGAGATTGAACCAGTCTATAAGAGAAACATCTCACACCTTTGATCCCAGCACTTGGGATCCCACTTTAATCCCAGCACTAGGGAGGTGGAGACAGGAGTGATATGACTGGCTGTTGAGAGAGAAATATAAAACAGGAGCAGACAGGAGCTCACAGCATTCAGTCTGAACATTCAGGGAAGTCAGAACTCTAGTGGCTGCTGCTCTGCTTCTTTGATCTTTCAGCTTTCACCTCTAATATCTGACTCCGGGTTTTTATTTAATAAGACTAATTAAAGTTGTGTTACACTTGTGTATTTCAGCTTTTGCTACTTGAGTCTTTATGTTATATACAACAACTTCCTGTCAAGACCAGTGTCAATGTTTTCAGATGTTGTATTGAAATGTTGAGTCCCTGTTGAATCTGTTTTGTGTGTGTATGCTGTGAGATAGTGTCTATTTTCATTCTTTTGTAAATAATACATGATTCAAAAGAGAAGACATATATTTGAAAGCCTGAAAATATCCACAGGAAGAATCAGTAAATGGGAATGTGGACATGGACAGAGTGAGCAAATAACACTAGAGCTGATCAGTCTAAAAATACTCTCAATTTCTAGTAAGGACTGGGAATATTCATTGGGATTTTCTTCTTTTAAATGTGCAACTCATACCTAGTGCAAATAACAAGCTTTAGAATGAGGTATCTGATGTGAGATTCCCTTCTGTATGCTGTGAATACCATTGGTTAATAAAGAAACTGTCTTGGCCTGTGATAGGACAAAAGAGTAGAGCTAGGCTGGGAAAACTAAACTGAATGCTGGGAGAAAGGAGGCAGAGTCAGTGAGAAGCCATGGAGCTGCCACCAGAGACAGACACAGCTGGAACCTTGCCGAGAATGAGAACCTGTGGAATCCTTCCAGACTAATGTGGTTTGATGGACCAAGATGCCCTGAAAAGGTTTCCATAAGCACCCCCAAAAATTACTTCACCAAACAAAAAGCAGGAAGCAGTTTGCCCATATTCCCCAATATTGTTTATAAATGTTTCTTTACATTTAAACAAGGATGTGCTAAAGAGATTTGCATGGGTGTGGATCTTGGTTTATTGATACAAATTTAGGTCAATTTTGTTATACTGTGTATATATATATCTCCTCTTGATTAAGGTATTGTGATTGTACAGCTCATTAAAAATGTCATGTATAACTAAGAAATATAGGTAAATAGAGAGTCATCTATAATAGTCAAGCTTCTAGTCATGTTACATTTTCTAGATGTACAGAGATGTATTTCAGATGTATATGGATTTTTCAAATCTTTCAAAGACTACAGAATATGGCATTAATGTGTTTTAAGAATTTAAGACTTTTCATGACAGAGAGACACATCTGCTCCTGGCAGCACTAATCTACTTCAAGAGGAAGATGGACACCAAGGGAAGCTCCTTATGGAGCTGGTTAACCATTTGGGCACGAAACTGTTCTTGCCTGGACTGCTTGATGGTATGCTATATGAACTGTACATGCAGGACCCACAGAGAAATGACTGTTGAACTTACCTAAAGGTGAGATGTTCCTTTGGGGCTCCTGCTTCATGAAAGAATAGGAAGAGTCATTCTGCAGGACACAGAAGAAAGTAACTGATATATGTATAAACTGTCAATATAGGCTGAACTGTCTTTGAAATTTCCTGCTTCATGAAAAAGTTTACCAGATACTATTGGCCTGTAGACTGAAGATGGATGCCCTAACGGTACAGAAGAACTTTGGGTGACTGTCCAATCAGTGAGATGTCTCTGTCATTTTTATATTTTTGGAAGTTGCTTACAATGAACTTACTGTTTACTTAGGTAATATTTTATCTTTCTGGAGTCTTTAATGGAGTTGTAGAATTGATAGTTATAGTTTTCCTTAGTTATGATAAAAGATAAAGTAGATATAAATATTGTAACTATAATTCTTGCTTGATACATGTTTTGTTATATGTAATTTTACTATGTCAAAGCCTTCCTTTTTATTTAAACAGAAAAGGGGAAATGGTGTGGGAGGTCCTTCTGTCTGTGTGTTACTTTTATTGGTTAATAAATAAAGAAACTGGCTTGGCCTATAGCAAGGTAGAACTTAGTTAGGCAGAGAAAATAAGCTGAGTGCTAGGAGAAAGAAGGTGAAGTCAAGGAGAAGCCATGGAGCCATCACCAGGGACAGACACATTGAAACCTTGCAGTAGGCCATTAGCCTCATGGTAATATATAAAAGAATAAAGATGGGTTAATTCTAGATGTAAGAGCTAGCTAGCAATATGCTTAAGTAATTGGCCAAGCAGTAATTTAATTAATACAGTTTCTGTGTGGTTATTTCAGGAGTCTAGGTGGCCAGGAACACATTAGCAGCCTCTTACTGTAAGTATCTAATAAACAATTGATATACAAATAAATCTCACAGACTAGAGAGGAGGCTCAGTAGTTAAAGAGCACATACAGTTTTTTCAGAAGACCTGAGTTCACTGCCCAGTACTGACACTGGTTGGCTTATACCCACCTGTGTCTCTACCTACAAGGGATCTGAGGCCCTTTTAGGGTGTCCATAGACACTTCATTCACCACACATACACATGTGCGTGCACGTGCATGCACACACACACACACACACAAAATTTAAGGTAATAAAAATATCTTATAAAATTAAATATGTTACAAAATTAAAATAAAATATGTATCTATGTAAGTAAAGCCAATGAGTAAAGAGAGAGAAAAATAAAAAGAGTAACAATGAACCATAATATATCAATAGCACTACAAATATAAACATTTGGAAGTTTTATGATGTTGGGGGGCCCAAGAATTATGAAAAACAGGATAGAAACATTAAAAGGAAAATGGCAAAAAATGTCAAAAATAAAAACAGGCAATGATTTGACTGAAATGTTTTTAACATTACAACCTCAAAAAAATTTAAGTATGTGCATAATGAGACTAAGTATTAGAACATAAGCTTTATGCTTTTATCATAGTATTCTCAGAAGTAGAATGGACAAACTAGAAATAAATGTATGCAACTAGCAAGGCTTCTCTTACATTGATCCAATGGGTCATTGATTGTAGTGGTTTGAATAGGAATGGTTCCCATAGGCTCATACATTTGAAAGTTGGGTCATTGGGGAGTTGCACTACGTGAGAGGGATTAGGAAGTGTGGCCTTTTTAGAGTAAGTGTGGCCTTATTGGGGAAAGTGTGTCACTGGTGGTGGGCTTTGGGTTTTCCAAAGCTCAGGCCAGGTCCAGTGTGCCACTTTTCCTGCTGCCTTCAGATCTGAATATAGAACTGTCAGCTCCTTCTCCAGCACCACATCTGCCTGTGTGCTGCTGAGCTTCTCACCATCCTAATGGACTAAACCTCTGAAACTGTAAGCAAAACCCAATTAAATACTTTTTTTTAAAAATAAGAGTTGCTATGGCCATGGTGTCTCTTCACAGCTACAGAACACTAAGACATTGATCCAACTCAATAATGAAAGAATATGTATCCCATCTATGTATTTATTTATTTATTTATTTATTTATTTATTTATTTATTTATTTATCTATCTGTTTAATGGCTTCTGAAGTGAGGCATTTGCTGTTACTGTTTTGTTTATGTTTTCTAAGACAGGGTAGCCCTGGTTGGTATGTAGCTTGCTATGTTGCCTGCTTCTGTCTCTCAATTGCTGGGATTATAAGTGTGTGACACCATTCCCAGCTCAGAAATTAGCTTTGTTAGGAGAGAGAGTCTGGTGGCTGCAGGGATCATGACTGGTTCTTGGGTGTAGAGAACATGGCGGGCATCAAGGGGACATAAGAGATAATTTAAGGTAAAAGAATGGGACAGACAGATCACTGCCACATACAGCATGGCAGGCCCCAGGCTTCCAGAGAAATTTCATTTGTACCCTGTCTAATCACTGCAGAAAACTCATGCATACATATTTACCATAAATCTCAACAAACAGCCAAGAAGTTCATATTATTCAGATTACACACTTGAACAAAAATTCGGTGACGTTAAAAACTTATCGTTAAAAAGTGATGATCAAAAGTCTCCCAATATGCCAATATGTTTTAAAATAGACATAAAAGTGACCACAATCAGAGAAGACAGTGGTGAAAGACAGCAATGAACCCCAGCTCCACTGTGTCCCATGTGGCCGAAGATCTCTGGGTCCCATGTCCCTGTGCCAGCTTCTCTATAGAACCCTCTAAAGAGCGCAGACATAGACAGGGTTCTGCTGTTTAATTGACACCTGCTTCTACCTTGGATAACTTTTCTAACACCATTTCAGCCCCGCTGACTTGGTGTCTCCAGGCGGTTACCTTGCTCTTGCGTTTCCCAACAGCCCCATTCTCCTGACTCTCTGCCCACAATCAATTATGCTGCCTGCAGACTCTCTGGTCCTTTGGAAGCCTGTCCCTTTCCATCTACAGACAGGGCCCCTCCCAGTGACTTCAGGGCTCTTATCCACACTGGGGTGCCCTATTGCTGCTGTTTACTCTTCTTTCCACGGTCTACACAAGACCTACTGCCTGATTTCAACAACCCAACACAGCGTGGTCCAGATGTGTGGTAATTCATTGAAGGGTGTGATGTGGGATTCCCCTTTATATGCTGTGAATAATTTTATTACCGTAGGTTAGTAAAGAAGCCACCTTGGCCTATGGCAGGGTTGTAACAGCGTAGGCGAATGCAGAGAGATTGTAACGAATGCAGACAGCTTTAATGGGGAAATAGACTTACAAACCACCGTTCCGGTGGAGACCAGGAAAGCAGAAGCAAGCACCTGGGAGCACGCTCGCCAAATTTATAGGCAAACATTATCCCAAGGCAAACACGCCCCCTAAGGGGCGGGACTTATCCCTACATCTCCCCTTTTTGTCTAAATAAGACAGAACTAAACCAAATACAACTATATACAATAATAACAATAAATATAACAAACAATATTGAGAATCAAAAGTTTTGCTAAACATTCTATCTCAAGGAGTCTAAATAATGTAGACTACAATTATATAATCTTCAACTCCATCAAAGATCTGAGAAGGGAATAAATATTACTTAACAAACGAGATATATCCAAAATGTGCAACAATTGACAGAGACAACTGACTACCTGGGCAATCACCCAAAGTCTTGTTTGCAATGTTGAGTCAACCAACTTTGGCTAAGGCCTAACATAACTGACATACCATTATTAAAGGCAAGGAACTTTCTTAAAACTATCCTACCCTGTCTTGGCAGGATAAGACAATCCTGTTTCATTGTCAGAAGTTGAGGTATGGGCTTTTCTTAACCCAAAGGCCAGTTCTGCCAAGAAGACAAGCTCCCAGTGGAGTGTCTTTGGTGCTCAACGTTCTCTCGGGAATAGAGTGGTGTTGCCAGGAGCAATTGTGTCTCACTATCACGAAACTGAGTTATATTAAAGGCCATTTTCTACAGCTCTTTGAAGAGGTTGAAGATTATCTATTTATACTGAGTATAATCTCTAAAAAGAAAATTTTTTTACCTGCAATGACTGGTTCCTGCCAGTAGCTCTTGTAGACCAGGCTGGCCTTGAACTCACAGAAATCTGCCTGTCTCTGCCTCCCACGTGCTGGGATTAAAGGCGTGTGCCACCACCACCTGGCTGGCCTTGAACTCACAGAGATCCGCCTGCCTCTGCTTCCAGCGAGCAGGCGGGGCAGAATGGGTCTGTGTGGCCGGAGTGCGCTGTCTTAGCTAGCGGGCTACACGCTTGAGTTGGGGGCAAATAGTCCCACGTTGGGCACCAAAATGTAACAGCGTAAGCGAATGCAGATAGATTGTAACGAATGCAGACAGCTTTAATGGGGAAATAGACTTACAGAACCACCTTTCCAGTGGAGACCAGGAAAGCAGAAGCAAGCGCCTAAGAGCACGCTTGCCAAATTTATAGGCAAACATTAGCCCGAGGCGAATACGCCCCCTAAGGGGCAGGACTTATCCCTACACAGGGTAGAATATAGCAAGGCAGAAAATCTAAGCACAGATAGAGGAGGAAAGAAGACAGAGTCAGGCAGATGCCATGTAGCCACCCAAGAAGCAAGAGGTAACATACCTCTTGTAAAATATAAAATAATAGAAGTGGGTTAATTTAAGATGTAAGCATTAGTTAATAAGAAACCTGAGCTAATAGGACAAACAGTGTTGTAATTAATATAGTTTCTATGTGTTTGTTTGGGTTTGGGAGGCCAGGAACCAAAGAATAGTCTCCATTTACAGGGTGCTGACTGGGTACATGGACCAGAAAGTGGCTGTGACCATTAGTGTTAATGTCGACTTGATAGAATTAGAATCTAGAATCACTCTGGAGAAGGGACTTGTGAGCGGTGGTATTGATTGATTACATTGATTGGTATGGGAAGAGTCATCCTCACTGCAGGCAAGGCCACATCCTTTGCAGATAATCATAGGTTGCACAGAGTGGAGAGAGTGAGCTGAGGGCTGTTAACATCCATTCTCCTATTCCCTGTATGTGGTGTAATGTGACTGGCTGCTTCCAGCTCCTGCTGTCTGGACCTCCCCACCATGAGGAGCTATGTCTTGAATTGTGAACTCACATAAAACCTTCTCCCTTTAAGTTGACTTTGTCTGAGTATTTTATTGTAACAACATGAAGACACCTAAAGACAGAGGTGGATGGAAGGAGGTACAAGAATTGATGGGAGCAGGCTCATTGCAGCCTGAAATCTACTTGGTGATGGGGTAGGCAGAAGGCTGTGGGTCCCCTTCTAGATCTGAACTACACATATGCCTAAGAAAGTGCTAACACTTATCTGGCATGCCTGGCCACTGTGTGAGCTTCAGGCTCTGAGACATAAGACAGTGAAGTCATTAGAGGACCCTCACAGAGCAGAGGTCAGGGTCTCTCTGAAAGTGCTTTCCAACCTTAAGACGTGACTGTGAGCCTTGGCACTTTAAGAGACATCATGAAGATGGGACGTAGAGAGTGCTTGCCTGGTAGGCATCAGAACTTAAATTCAACCACCAGAAAAATGACCACCTAAGCCCTCCTAAAAACACCAGACATGCTGGTGTGTGCTTGTTGTCACAGTGTTGGGGAAGCAGATAAAGGCAGATCCCAAGCTTTCGGAACAGCTAGTTTAAATGTTCTGGTGAGCTCAGGCAATAAGAGACCCTGTCTCAAAAACCAAGGTAGATGGTTTGACTTCTGACCTCTGTATGCACACTTGCATGCAATATACATCTATACAAGCACACGCACACACACACACACACACACACACACACACAGAAATGACTGACACCCTGAGTTCTCGTGTTTATTTCAAAGAAGGCTGACATTGGAGCTGGGTACGTCTGGAAACCAATTAGCATGCTTCTAAATGACTGTTTTTTCTCTCTCTTTGACAAGTTTTTTTTTCCCTATTGGTTGAGGAAGGGAGGCCTTAAGCAAGGTGACCAGGAGAAAGACTAAAAATAAACGGAATCATATGGCACTCCTGAAGGAGTCTGTGCTGTGCAGGATGCAGAGACAGATGAAGGCACAGGCTGGTCTGCCGCCTTCCCAGACAGTGGCTTCCTTCGATGGCAGAGACAGAGACAGCACTGTGGCTGGTAGGCGCACCTGGTAGGTGTGGCATCGGCTGTAGCAGGGAGCTACACAGGCTCATGTCTCCCCAGACTTGAGATCGGGACCCACCGGTCTCGCTGCAGTTAGACCCAGCCCCATATGGTGCTGCTTTTCCAAAGTGAGGGGCGAAGATTAAAAGCTGAGAGATACTGACAGTAATTAGTTCCTGTCGCCCTTGCGCGATGCTGCATCGGGGACGGATTCTGGGCAGTACCTTGACGTTGCCGGCGCTCGCTCTCCTGTTCTTTCCACAATAGCGCCTTCTGGTAATTATTTCCTTTGAATTCTTTGTGCAATAATAGCCTGCAGTGACTTGAGATCTTTACACTTCGGTGTTCATATCTAACACCATGGAATCTCGCTTCTTTCCTCTCAGCGATGCTTCCCTGAGCGGCTCTTTTCCTTTCTCCCCTACCGTGGTCGTTACTCTTGACCTCTTTGAGGAGTGTATATATATTTTTTAGCTATCATACTTTTTCACTTTCCCCAGATTATTGTTTATCAAATCAAAATAACAATTCTCCATTTGTTTTTGGTAAGCGTGACCATTGTTTACTGAAAGGCATACACTGCGCATCTTATACTGTGATTCATCTTCGGGACCAGACTTCTGCAATGAGCATTAGCCACACCCCTCATGCGCACATGTTCCAGGCTTCCCAGCAGCACTTATGTCTGCTCTCGACTCTTCTGTAGGCAGGTTATAGCCATGACTACTGTGTACTGAGACCATTGACCTGGACACCTACCACATATTCTGTTCAGCATTGTAAATGCTGTGTTCTCCCTAAATACTTAGAGTGCTCATTTGGGCATGACGACGGAAGACTGGCAGTTCCAGTTTATAAATGATCTAAAGAATTATTTCAAGCACTATTTTTAAATATAGCTAGTGATTTGGGAGTATGAAGGAGGGCATCCAGGGGTTCCTGGTCTCTGAATCCAGTTGTCCTTGGTTTTATGTTGAACCATATCCTTTCCACCTGGAAATCCTCAGCTCCTCTACCTGGGACATGAACAGATTTAGACATAGGGCTGCTGCTGATCAAATGGGTTAAATTGAGAGCATTCTGGAAGGACACTTCTCTCCTAACATGACTGGTAACTTTTATGAAGAGGAGACAGACACACAGAAGAAGTGGTACCAGTGGCAATGTAAAGATTAATATATAATATATAAAGGCAGTTATAAAAGTAATGTAATGTAAAGTTCAGTGAGATCAAGGATGTCATTCACCTCTAGAAGCTTAATGATAAGACCTTTTCTCACAGGCATAAGAGGGAGTACAACTTTACCAAGACCATACATTTTCAACCCATGGTTAAGTCACATGCATGCCAGGGTAGCTATGCAAGCATACCAACACACATGTAGATGACCATGTCATATACTTTATCCAAAGGTCAGACTTCTCAGCCTAGACCTCGACATTTTGATCAGCCCCTAGAACTATGAAATAATTCCTGTCATTGTAAGTTATGTATATCTGGGAGGCTGGATTGAGGGCTCCACGTTTAAGAGCACTGGCTGCTCTTCCAGAGGACCCAGGTTTAATTCCCAGCACCCACATGGCAGCTCATCACCGTCTGCAACTGCAGTTCCAGGGGATCTGGCACCCTTACACCAATGCACATAAACTAAAATTAAATCAATCATTTTTTTTTAAGTTACCCATTGATGGAACTGTGCCATGGCTGACCTTTTGGCTCTCACCTAAGCCTCCCACACACCTTAACATTGTGACCTTTTCATTTGTGAAAAGCTGAGTCCTGGCTATGCCTCTCCATAGCTCCCCTGACTTTGTGGGAGTTTTTCCAAAGTGGCAGACAAAGAACATTATCTGGTTGTCTTGGGTGATCTAGAGTAAGCTCGCGCTTCTCAACTGTACCTGGGAGGAGCAGAAAAACACGGGCATTTCAAGAGCAAGTCCATGTTCTGGAGAAACTGAGGTCACATGATTCTTGTTTTCCTTTCCTCCAGTTTTCCCCCAGGCACACATAATTCCATTCTTGATCTGTGTTCTGACAATAGGCAGTCATATTAACAAACACAGTTAAGTAAATAACACATATGTGTTCACACACACATGCAGAATCCATAACATAGGTACATACTCTTTTTGTGATAAAAATTACAAGTTTTGATTTTTTAAAAAAATCTTAAGGGTTGACTTTGATCCTGCAGATTAAATTAGATAAAGAACATTTTACCCTAGGATGCTGATCTTTTTAAGTATGTGACTTATGAGGTTTCTTTTTTTTTTTTTTTTTTTTTTTTTTGTCAACATCTTTGGGATCCTTACAACTCTCTTATAAGATGTAAAAGGAGAAAGGTGAGGATTAATCTTTGTTGGCTTCCTCACTCTCCAGAAATTGTAAAAGCATCCTGGACCAGGACAGAGTACTTAAGCTCTCTTCAACTGCAAGCTGTCTCCTGAGTCACCAGGACAGTGAAACCAGCAGAGCCACAGACGGGAGCAGGGGGTGGGCCATGCCATCTTAGTGCACAGACAAGGATTTCCGGTTTTCTGAAGAGAATCCGGTACATGAAAGTGGACAGAATCCACACATGGAGGAAGTGACAGTAAAAAGGACAAAAGGAGACACTGCACTCATGGCAGGAGGGTGGGGTATGAGAAGTTTGGGGAAGTTAGACCCTCTGCAGAAAAATTTAGAGTGGAAAAAAAAATCACCAGCAGTGGAGGAGGCTGAACAAGGATTTAATATATCATTGTCAAAATCTGACAATATCTTAGGCCACAGGGCAGGAAAGAAACCTAAGTTGATGGCAGGCAACACATAAATATAATGATGCATCAGCAGTACTGAGTGACAATCACCCCAGTCCAAATGCTTAGTCATGGTGGCTTGGACATATTCATGAATTGGAAGCTGTGGTGCTTTTGACTTTGGCTCTTCTTCCTCAAGATTGCCTTGGATTTTTTTGAACTTTCGGTGGACACAGAGAATGTTAGGATTCTTCTTGTGCTTCTGTAAAAAGTATAATTGAGATTTTGATAATAAATTCATTTAAATCTGTAAGATGCTCAGGGTAGCCTGGGCTTTTAGGAAGTATTAAGTCCTTTCCATAAACATGGAATCTCTTTCAAGTTTTAGACTGTCATTGTATACATTCGTTGCATGTGGTACTTTGTTATGCATAGACATGTTCACGCACATACACAAGTATTTATTATGTGTTAATTCCACTCTTCCACATGACTCCCCCGTGGCGTTTTTCCCTCTCCCCTCTCATTCTCTTTGTTACCCTAGACAGCTCCCAATCTAGTTCATGTCATAGATACATGATTTTATGGATCTATATAAAATCTAGGAAACACAAATGAGAGAAAATAGATCATATTTTGTCTTTCTGAGACTGAGTTAATTTGCATAACGTGATTATCTTCAGTCGCATCCTACAAATGACAGATTTTCATTCTTTATGGCTCAAGAAAACTCCCTGCTGTATGTATCCCAAATTTTCTTTATGCCCACTTGGTGGGACACCTGGGTGGCTCCACAACTTAGCTGTTGTGCACAGGGCTACAGTGTGAGCTTGGCCAAGGCTTTGTCTTAAATTTGTGGTTTGAGATTGTTTTCATAACTTCTTTCCATTTTTTATCTGTGCTTAGTCAAACAATACTTAAAAAGTAAATTTCAGTTATTTTAATGTGAATGTATATGTGTCTGTGTAACTGCACAGCGTGTGTGTGGGTACCTGAGGAGGCTGAAGAGAGAGTGTATCAGATCCCCTAGAGCTAATGTTCCAGGTGTGTAGGAGCTGCCATGTGGGACTGGGAATCTTTGTCCTCTGCAGGAGCATCCAGGGCTCTTACTGTCTCCCCAGCTCCCCAAGCTCTTCTTCGATGTGTTGGATTTTGTATCATGCAGCTTCACTGAACTGAACCGGTTCATTCTTTCGTTTGTAGAAAGGTTTTTGAGGAGTTCCTTTTGTTCCTTCCTCTGCCTAAGAGTCTTGTCTCTACAAATATCTCATTTGACTTCTCTAACTTGGATAAGGTTCAATTTTAAGTTGCCTGCTCTCTCTGGACTGGGACTTTTAGCATTGTGTTCATTAGAAGGGGTAAAGGGAGCCAGCTTCCTTGCCTGGATATGAAGCTCATTGAGGATGATGTAGCCCTGAACTTTTCAGCGGTGACCTTTATTAATTGAGACAATTTCCTTCCCCTTCTAGTTTCTTGGGCATTCTCACCATGGCATGTGCTTAATTGTGACAAGTATTTTTTTCTCATTGATTGGGATGATTGTGTGGGTTTTGTTCCTTCGTTATATTAACATCCTTTTTCATATGTTGAACCATGTTGCGTCCCAGAAATAATTCCTGTTTAATGCTGGCATATGATTCTTTCAAAATATCTTTTTTTTTAATTTTGGTGTTATTTTTTTTTTCAAAAAATATTATTCTGTGTGTTGCTTCTATTCTTTGAGAATTGGATACATGTGCAGGCTGAATTTTAACCATTTTCACCTCTCTCTCTCTCTCTCTCTCTCTCACACACACACACACACACACACACTGAGTTTAATTAGCATTGCTTTCATGAGCATGAGTTTGGGGTTATTTTACTGGAACAGTGGCTATACCACTGAAAAAATGAGACTCCCCCTCTTCTCATACACATCCATCATCCTTTGGGGAGGAGCAGCCCCTTTCCCAAGGATGGGAATATACTGAGAAGTTCAGGCTTGCACAGGTCTTGGGCTCATGAGAGAAATTACCCTGTCACTCTGGTAAGCCACTGCTTCACAACTACTGGCTCTTACATTCTTTTGACCCCTCTTCCTCAATGGTTCTTGAGCCTTGGAAGAGGGTGATATTAACATCCCATTTATGACCTAGAATTCTACAGTTGTTTATTTTCAACACTTTTACTGCTTGTTCATGAGTTTCTACTTATTACTCTAAGAGAGGTGAGAGGACCTCACTGAGGACCCTATAGGACAATGCCACGTGTTCTCTCTCAGATGTTGATCTTAGGTTCTCATTCTTTTATTTTTTAGGGGTGCAATGTGTTCTCATTCTTATACTAACGTGTTTAAGTTGGACTGCCCATAAAGGTCTGGGAGCTGGAAAGCTGTTGATGGAGAGTGAGCAATGTAGGGGGAGAGGCCTGAAGGAAGCGGGCAAGGCAGAGCATGTGTGAGATGAAAAGTGCTATGGGTGTCAAGGTTAGTTAGGGATGGAGCAGGGGTAGATGAGAGGGGAGAGGGGGAGGACGGGTTAACTAAATCTTAAGGAAGGATGTAAAAGCCCGGTATAAGTCTATTAAAGGTATGTGTGTATATATTTTATATATATATACATATATATATATATATAAAGTTTTAGTGGAGGTCCTCTGTGAGGAGATGTTTCTCCTCCCTGAAGCCTAAGACAAGTAAACAAATCTTTAGTACCAGGTATGAGAGACTTTCCTACAAGCTGCTAGACCAGGATGCCCCTAAACATGACCTTTGGTTGTCAACCAGAACTAGATTATAAAGTCCCAGAGCTGAAGATATGACACATGTGGGCTGCAGGACACTAGGGAGCCAAGGGAAGTCTGGGTGGGGGGTTCCTCCCTGCTGGCTAGCTTTCTGGGCCAACACATCTCATCCCTACCACTGGTTCATTACAGCTCATGACTCTACAGAGTGTGCCCTTTGACTTACTCTTTACTATGCCATTTTGAAGAAATGAAGACTTATGGGAAGAATTTTGAGTTCCTCTTCGGGAACTATACTATAAGGTCATTTGTATTCATTTATAAATTCACTTGACATATTTTTCGCGTCTATTAATGCCCAAGACCTTAGATCACTCACAGTCTCGCGGTAATATCAATGCTATTCATCACTGCAATTCTGCTCCAAGCAAAGCATTCACAAGAAATGTCCAAATAGAGGATTTCCCCTGCTCCCTCGGCACCGCTGCTTGCCTTCTTTGTCTGCCAATCTATTAGTCATCTCTTTTCTCAGTCATGGCTTGTGAAACTTTAGTACCTCCACCCACACTCAGCGGTGGCTTTTCTAGTCTCATTTCTGAACTTTCCGGAGTCCTCTGAGGAATGAAGACTCTAGAGATGTCTCCCACCCTCTGATGCCCCAGTCTTGTGTCCAGATGGCTGTTTTGTAAACTTCCCACTAGCTCTTCCTCTCCATTCAAACCTGTATCTTAAATTAAGCAGTGTTAGATCTGGATTCTATCTGTACTCTATGTACACGCTAAGACAGTGGCGAGGGTTAATCTTCACTGTCAACTTGCGTGGGTTTTAAAATCACCTAGGAGACTTGAAAAGCATATGTGTATCTGTAAAGGTGCTTCCAAGGGTTAATGGATGGGGAAAAGATAGGCAGCCAATCAGTGTGCCATCATAGCATGGGATGAAGCGTGGGTGGAGTAAAATGAAGGGGAGCAGCAGTATTGATTTCTTTCTGCTTCCTGACCACTGAGTCAGAAACTTTGTGTTTCTAGCCATGCATTCTCTATCTACCTTTATGGATTCTTCCTTCCTTGTGTTTCCTTTTGTCAGACTCTTAGTCATAGGGGTGAACATAGTCATGATTGTGGCGCTGCTACCTGCTCCAGTAACTCTGTGGTGACGTTTTTATGCCGATGGCTTTTAGCTCCATCCATTTGTCCACACAGACATCTCCCCTAAAAGCAGCATTTCCATGCCCCCCACTGCTTACCTGACATTTGTATTCCCCACCTGTATCTCAGTGTAAACACGCTCAGAGCAGTGCCCTAATGGTCTCTCCCTGGCTGCTTCTGAGTGCTGCCATCTACTAGATGTTCAGGACAGAGGGCTGAGCGCCATCCGCCAATGCCATTGGTCAGCGCTGTCTGTAGCGTTTCTGAGAGCCATGGGTTGCACAGCTGTTGCTGTCTCTGCGTTTCTGCCTGCCAGCATCTCTCACCTAGCTGTCTGCAGCACGCTTTGGCTCACCCCCATGCTGCCACTCATCAGTGAGAAGTATATGAAGACTATGCAGCACCATGACCCCGTGGCCAAGCCCTCTGTGTCCACGACTGGAGTGTCTGCCCAAGTGTCTTTCCCTCAGCTCTACCTCTGCCCCATACCCGCAGAGTAAACATCATTTTAAACTGTCTCTGAGGTTTTTTTTTAATATTTTAGATGTATTTTTATTTTATGTGAATGATTTTCTGTGTGTGTGTGTGTGTGTGTATACCATGTGTGTGTGTGTGTACCATGTGTGTGCCTGTTTCCCATGGAGGTAGAAAGAATAGCTTGGCTCCCCATGAAAATGGAGTTACAGACAGTTGTAAATCGCCATGTGGATGTTAGGAATTGTAACCGGGTCCTTTGCAACAATGGCCAGTACTCTTAACTGCTAGGCCATCTCTCCAGTTCCTAGATATCAACATGTAGAGGAATGAAAATAGATCCATGTCTATTGCCATGCACAAAACCCAAGTCCAAATGGATCAAAGACCTCAACATAAAGCCAACCACACTCTGATTTTTAAGGCAGAGTTTTAACCTCATAGAGAATACCCTAAATTACATCTGCAAATACAAATTACATTTGTATTGTTACTATTAGTTTATTCTGTAGACAGCTTAGTGGATTATAGCAATCACTAAGAAGGGAGTTTTTAATCTGAAGTGAGCACCGAGCACCATGGATGTAAGTTCAGCACAGGTGACAAGCATGTGTCTCACACCCAGCTCACACCATGACGAGAGAACACTGGCAGCAGCCGAGGTCCTTACCACCTTCTCCAGAGTAGCTGTTGTCTGGACCACTAACCCCTCAGAGCAGCTTCTGATGCTCAATGTGTTCTCTGAGCTTTGGTCAGTCACTCTGCATGCTCTTAGGTTTATCCATGTTATTCTATGTAGCCGAAACCCATGTGACTTCTTGCTGTGTGGGACTGCACTGTGGGAACGTACTACCCTGTGCACAACCATCCTCTTGTTTGACAGCGTTGACTGGGGGCTCTAGGAACCTTCAGGGACAGTCGCTCTCCGAACATTTATTCATGCAGTGTGGCAAGTACACACGTGCATTGCTCTTGGGTGTAGCAGAGGAAGAGGAATCCTATCTTCAGTGAGCACCACTGTTACACATCTGTCCTGTCCTATCCTGGAGTTGGGTGGGCTCTTGTGATTCTACCCCGTCCTCATCAACCTTGGGGTCTCTCTCTCCATCTCTCTGGGCCTCTTGCTTCAGTCCATTTTGGGGAAGAATGCAAATGGTATGGATTGTAATATAACTTATATGTTCTGGTGAAAAATTACATGGTAATTTCTTAAAAATGTTAATTTGGCTATTTTCCTCAAGGCACCTAGTATAGCATTTTTTGAAGTTTTTAATTGAACTATTTGCCTTGATTATTATTCCGTTTTTGAAATTATTTATATATTTTGATTGCTATATTTCTTTAATGACAAATTTTCATGTATGCACATATATATATATATATATGGGTTCTATATGCATAAATTATGTGATTTGATGGTCAGTTTTATAGTGTGATAGTGGATACCTTTTTATTTATGATAAGTGCTTGTGAATTTGTCCCTTTTTATATATTTTACTTTTTCTTGTATAGGTTGTTGGTTCAGACTCTGTGAGTTCCCATGATCCAGGTCAATCATTTCTGTGGGGTTTTCTGTGATGTCCCCGAACCACCCGGTACCTACAAACCCTCCTCCCTCTCCTCAGCAGGACTCCCCAAGCTCAGCCCAGTGCTTGGCCTTGGCTCTATGAATCGCCTCAATCAGTCACTGGATGACAGTTCTCTGATGACAACTGGGGTAGTCGCCAGTCTTAAAACAGGATGGTCAGTTCAAGCTACTCATCCACTGTTTCCAAGAGTCCTAACCGAGGCATGTTAACTTGGGAAAGCCTGGAATCATCTGAGAGGAGGAAACTCAAACAGAGAAAATGCCTCCTTAAGATTGGGCTATAGGCAAACCTGTAGACCATTTTCTTAATTAATGATTGATGTGGGAGGCTCCATCCCATTGTTAATGGGGCCACCGCTGGACTGGTGGTCCTGGGTTCTATAAGAAAGCAGACTGAGCAAGCCATGGGGGACGAGCCAGTAAGCAGCACCCTCCATGGCCTCTGCATCAGCTCCTGCCTCGAGGTTCCTGTCCTGTTTGAGTTCTTCTCCTGACTTCCTTCAGTGATGGAATGTGACGTGGAAATATAGAACAAATAAACCCTTTCCTCCCCAACTTGCCTTTTGGTCAAGGCATTTCCTCACCGCAATAGAAACCCTAACTAAGACACTGACCGCAAGAAATATTACAAACCAACTATTTGATTTGTAAAAGTTCTGGATCTCAAGATGTGTAAAACCAAGATATTGGTGAGCTCCATGTCCACCGAGGATCTTCTGGGTCATTAGTAATTGTCTGTGCTTTTTACCTGGTGAAAGGCAGGAAGCAGTTCTCTGGGACTTTTTTTTCCTTTTTTTTATTATTTTTTTATTTATTTATTTTTTTATTGAAAAAAAATCCCTGCTTCCTCCCAGCCTCCCATTTCCCTCCCCCTCCTCCCGCCCCTCTCCCCCTCCCCCCACTCCTCTCCCCCTCCCTCTCCAGTCTGAAGAGCAGTCAGGGTTCCCTGCCCTGTGGAAAGTCCAGGGTCTTCTCCCCTCCATCCAGGTCTAGGAAGGTGAACATCAAAACTGGCTAGGCTCCCACAAAGCCAGAACATGAAGTAGGAACAAAACCCCATGCCATTGTCCTTGGCTTCTCATCAGCCCTCATTGTCCGCCATGTTCAGAGAGTCCGGTTTTATCCCATGCTTTTTCAGTCACAGTCCAGCTGGCCTTGGTTAGCTCCCAATAGATCAGCCCCACTGTCTCGGTGGATGGGCGCACCTCTTGTGGTCCTGACTTCCATGCTCATGTTCTCCCTCTTTTCTGCTCCTCATTGGGACTTTGGGAGCTTAGTCCAATGCTCCAGTGTGGGTCTCTGTCTCTATCTCCATTCATCGCTAGATGAAGGTTCCAGGAAATTTGGGATCAACCTACCCCTGGACCCAGCAATACCACTCTTGGGAATATACCCAAGAGATGCCCTATCATATGACAAAAGCATTTGTTCAACTATGTTCATAGCAGCATCATTTGTAATAGCCAGAACCTGGAAACAACCTAGATGTCCTTCAATGGAAGAATGGATGAAGAAAGTGTGGAATATATACACATTAGAATACTACTCTGCCATAAAAAACACTGACTTCTCGAATTTTGCATGTAAATGGATGGAAATAGAAAACACCATCCTGAGTGAGGTAACCCAGACCCAAAAAGAGGATCATGGGATGTACTCACTCATAATTGGTTTCTGGCCATAAATATAGGTCATGGAGTCTATAATTTGTGATCCTAAGGAAGCTAAATAAGAAGGTGAACCCAAAGAAAAACATATAGTTATTATCCCTGCTATGGGAAATAGACAAGATTGCTGGGCAAAAAATTGGGACCTTGGGGGTGGGGTGGGATAGGGGTAAGGGGAGATGGGGAGAGAAAAGTGAGAAGGGGAGGATGGGGGGAACTTGGGGAAACGGGATGATTGGGGATAAAACAAGGTTGGATAGAGGAGCAGGGAATCACATAACTTAATTAAGGGAACCACCTTAGGGTTGGTAAGAGACATGAACCTAGAGTGGCGCCCAGGTGCCCAGGGCAATGTCCCCAGTTAGTTCCTTGGGCAGCTGAGGATAGGGAACCTGAAATGACCCTATCCTATAGCCATACTGATGAATATCTTGCATATCTCTGGGACTTTTTAACAGGGGCACTAACCCCATCCCAAGACCCTCACTCTTTTGACCCGGTCACCAACCAGGTAGTCCCACCTCTAATAGTGTAACATTCAGGACTAACATTCTGACACATGAGCTTTGTGGAGACGTAGACAATAAGTCCACAGCAGACGTCGTTTAACATGTCATGCGATTCTCTCATTTAAAATAAGCCGCCTAGGAGTTTGTGTAGGGTTTTGCAATGCATGGCTTGTGCGACTATCACAGTTCACTTTTGACGTTTCCATTGATCTCTCAGGATGATGCTTCTTAGCAGTCGGGGGGGAGCACCCCACCTTTCCCTTCAGTCCTACAGCCCCAGTCAGCCCCTGGCTGGCTCCTTTCATTTTACACAACATTCTCAAGGTAGGTCTACATTGTAGGTGCTATCAGTATTTCAATTCCCCTTTATGACCAAATTAGATTCCATTTAGAATGAACTGAATCTAAGTCCGGGTCTCACATCCTTTAAACTGTGTCTGGACGTTGAGGCTGCTTTGATTTCTTTTTTTCTTCTGGGTAACACCACGATGATCACCCACAGGCAGGCTTCTGTGTGGCGCTGTTTGCAGTTCTCCAAGACAGGGGAAGCCAAGGATGCCTCCAGAGGGTCCCATGGCTGCTCTGTGTTCAGTCTTCTACAGATAGTGTGACTGAACCACGTCAGGCTGTGTGAGAGCCCATCACTTTGCCTATGTGTGTTCCCGCCTCTCGGTTACGGCCGTATCAGTGGATGAGAAGGTGCTGTCTTCCTCTGGTTTTGACATTTCTCTCATGAGTGGTGTATGGAGCATTTTTCTTGTACCTTTTGACCATTTGCACTCCTTCTCTGGAGAAATGCCCATCCAGGCCCTAGGCCCATTTCAGTAAAGCTGTCTTTATTATTGAGCCCCTGCTGTTATCTCTTTATAAAATACATGCTTTGCTAATATTTATATTCAGTCTATGGGTCATCTTTAATTTTTAAAATGCAATCTGTTAAAACAGAAAGGGTTTTAACATTAATGAAAGTCCGTCTTAGTCATTATTGTCTTGTAGTTTGTATTCCTGATGTCGTCGCGAACAAACTGTTGCCTGCTTTAAATAAAAATGATATATGTCCACGTTCTGAAAGTTTTATAGCTTTTGGTCTTGTAATAAGCTCTTTGACCTATTTTTATTTAATTTTTATATATGATTTGAGGTGAATGTTCAATTATCTCAGGACAGCTTGTTGAGAAGACTATTTCTTCCCTATCTAATTGTTTTGGTGGTGTGTCTGAAAATCAATTGACAATGAATGTGTGGATTTATTTCTGGGCCCTCAGCTCTATCCATTGATCTGGTGTCTGTCCGTAGGCCAGGGCTGAATGCCAGCATCCACTGTCTTGATGACTACAGCTCCATCATATGTGGGGAACTGATAGGTGTGAGTCCTGCAGGTTTGCACTTTTTAAACGTCATTTTGTCACATCTGGATTTCATGTGAGTTCTGTGATCAGCTTGTTAATTTTGGCAGAAGGGGTCACTGGGATTCTGACAGGTCCTGCATGAATTTACAGAACAGTGTTGGCGATGGTGTCACCCTGATCATGCCTGATCTGATCCATGGTTAAGTGATACCTTCCATTTACTGAGATGTTTGATTTATTTCAATGGTTTTTGTAGTTTTGTTTTATTTTTAATTATTGTATTTTCAGTACCATTATAAAAATAATTGCTTACTTAACTCGGTGTTCAGCATTTTCACTTACAGTGTATTGGACGCTGATGTTGTCAACGGCCTTTAACTGTTGCCTTAGAGGTCCATGCGGACAAGATTATATCCACAAATAAAGGTAGTTCTACTTCCTCCTTTCCAAACCAGATGCTTCTTATTTCTGTTTTCCATAATTGCCCTGGAGAAACCTCCAGTGAGATACTAAGGAGAACTATCAAGAACAGACTTCACTGTAGGATCTTAAGCTATAAATGTCCTATCAAATGTCAGATCTACCTTTGTACACCAAAATCACAACCTACAAAGACCGGCTACACCTTTTGAGTTAATCTGGTATTTGTTCCTGTTGAGTTATTTGTAGATGCCCTTTCCCAGGTGAACAATTTCCCCTCTGCTCATAGTTTTGAGGTCTTTGCGTCAGGTGGAGCCTGTCAGGTTCCCAGATATTTTGATGCTCAAATCTTCTTTATATTGATTTGATAAATGGCACCATTAATGGTCCACATGTTAAACCATATTCTGAATAACTTTATTTGATCATTAAACCCATTTTATATGTGTTTTCATAGGTAGTGTGCTTTTCTTTTGCTAGTATTTACTTTTGTGTAGTTGGAATTTGTTTTCACTTAATCCAGAAGGGATTAAATGAAATCTTAAGGGTTCTATGGCTGTGATGAAACACCATGACCATAAGCAACATGGGAAGGAAAGGGTTTATTTTGCTCACTCTTCCATATCAAAGATCGTCATTGAAGGCAATTATGGCAGGAAGTTAAAAAGGGCAGGAATCTGGAAGTAGGAACTGGAGGAGAAGTCATGGCGGGGTGTTGCTTACTGGCTTGCTCCTCGTGGCTTGCTCAGCCCGCTTTCTTTTTTTTTTTGTTTTTTTGTTTTTTTGATTTTTAGTGAGCTCTACACTTTTCTCTGCTCTCCTCCCTGCTTCTCCCCTCCCCCCTTCAACCCTTCCCCAAGGTTCCCATGCTCCCAATTTACTCAGGAGATCTTGTCTTTTTCTACTTCCCATGTAAATTAGGTCTATGTGAGTCTTTCTTAGTGTCCTCATTGTTGTCTAAGTTCTCTGAGACTGTGGTTTGTAGGCTGGTTTTCTTTGCTTTATGTTTAAAAACCACCTATGAGTGAGTATATGTGATAACTGTCTTTCTGTGTCTGGGTTACTTCTTCACTCAAAATAATGTTTTCTAGCTCCATCCATTGTCCTGCTAAGGGCCACCAGGCCAGGTGTAGCTCCACCCACAATGGGCTGGGCCCTCCCACATCAATCAAGAAAATGTCTCACAGGCCAATCTGGTAGGGGCATTGTCTCAATTGAGGATCCCCTTCCCAAATTACTTCATCTGGTGTCAAGTTGACATAAACCAGCCACCACATAAAGATAGAACCAGGCTACGTTCTGAGGTCCCTCAGCTGGAAAGTAGGGGAGGTCAGTACAGAGTCCCAGAACATTCTGAATGGAGCTGGCATATGTGGCCACCAAAACCGCAAATTCTGAGTGAGACTAAGCTCATTGACTGTGCCCATGACCTCACAAGAACCCATGACCTTCTTAGATAAGGCATTTACTCAACAGAGTTAACGTGAAAACATTATGTCAGGTTATTTAGAGAAAGTTTCACTACACTGAAAAATGTTCATCTTTGCTGTCCAGAGGTAATCATCTCACAGTGTGAGCATGTGGAAAAACCTCTACACCTTAAAAATAGATCATTTCCGAGTTGTCATTATGACTCAGTAAGGGAGTGAAGGAAGTGTCTTAGAACTGAGTGTTGGTTTTTTAGCCTCTGTTCTGAGAGTTTGACTAGCGCGTTGCAAAGGACTGAAGCATGTCACAGAATTGCTGGTATCTGCCTTTACATAAGACTTTTCAATATAGCTTTTGCTTGGCTGCATTTCAGTTAGTTAGGCCAGTTTTCTTTTCTTCATTTCTCTTCATGTCTGGAACAGTGCTGGGAATTGGTTAATGTCATTAATTTTTGAAAGGCATGTAAGATTACTTTATTATTTCCAAACACTGTATAAATAGGAAATGTCAATAATGGTGAAAGCAGCGGTAGACTTTCAGCGAATGCTTTAAAGTTAATGACTCATCATGGCTTTTGTTTTGCCGGTTCATCTAAGAGTCAGGTTTGTATGCAAATTAAAATATGCAGTTGAGCCCTTAACTTATTCAAGACCACAGTGATGTCTAAAGGAAATATCTAGACACACCAGGTTAGCTTTGAGAGCACACACAGAACCTATGCTACAAGTCAAGGAGAACAGGAGCATGAGCACTCAGGGATCCTGATAGTTATGATCTGAACACTTGAACCTGACCAGGACACCTTTGAAAGAGTCAAGTAAGCAAACGAGTCAGGCACTTGCCAGACAGTTGCCTGGCTCAAGGACACACACCCAAAGTCAGCGGTGGAGGTGGAACCAGACAGAACGCTCCCTCTAGACAGTAAAGAACGGCTCACTCCCTCTGACTCATGCATGCACAGGGGCTAAGCCTAGCATTTCTTTTGGAAAGTAAGATGGGGCTCCTTCCAAAGATACAATTGCTTCATTTGTTTAGTTCAGAGAAAGCAGGTGAACAGGGATCTCAACACGAAACAACTGCAATGCTATCCTCCCAGGTCAGCATTTCAGCAGGACAATGGCGACTTCAGCCTGGGACCTCCAGTGTTCCCAATGTGCTCTTGAGAATCCAGACTTCTAAGCTTCTGTTGTGTTTTCCTTGGTCTGTGGATTGATGATGTGGTTTACCTGTCTCCATAGCCACAAATAACTCTCATTAAAGACAATATAAATGAGCAACGTGGAGTTCACAGGCAGAGTAAGAATCCATGACCCTAGTATCTGTCGTGTAAAAGAGGCTATGGCCTCTCCAGCTGCGCCTGCCCACATCTCAGATCTGGTGGGTCAGGACTCTACTAGATATTCCACCACTGGCAAAAGGGACTGTGGGCATCCTAAGTGCTTAAATTGAGGAGACAGATACACAGACTGCAACACTGAAGTAGTGCCACACAGGACGTAAGAATGTGATGCTGGGCGTAGCATCAACATAAAGACTCAGCCATCCTCTTCAAAGTATGCAGTACCACACCATAAAGAGCATGTGTCCCCTGCAAAAGAATATTAGTGTAACATTTTGAATGCATCTCCTTGTGACCTGAAGTTTAGTTTAGAATTTCCTTGACCCTCAGAAATAAAGATAAGCCTTAAGGATAATAAAGTACGTACCATAGCAAAAAGGAGTTTTGCACTGACAACTTCATCTGGTCTTGGACCCTCAGACACCCCGTATGACTGTGCCCTTGGAGTTCTTTCTGATAGTGTTTGTGTTCCTATTACACTTGCAACCAACATGCAATTCTAGGCTTCAGCCTGCAGACAAGATTGCATCATCTTAGCTGCACCAGCTGGGATCAATACAAAGAGTCTCACACAACAGTCAAGTTCAGCTGCACAGAATGGAACCTCTCAAAATATGGAAGTTACCCTGGAGAATAGGAACAGCAGAGTGCTATTATATTTTTTAAAAAATGCATGGCAGACAATATTCTTCAGTGTCTTCATGAGGCGTACCCCAGGAACTCTGGTCACACCTCAGGGACTCAGAGGGATTATATCCCTGTCCTTCACTCATTATTCATAAATAGAAGTTTACGCAAAGAAACCAGAAATAGGTGTGAGTGACCCCGCAAATGACCTGGATCTTCAACATAGTGATACAACCAGAAAAAAAAACTTGAATTTAACTTCCAGGGAACTTGAAGGACAGTGTGACTTCCTGACAGAGTTCTCAGGGAAAGTAGCCTTGACAGGTCAGACATTAGGATCTTTCCAGACCTTTCCAGAAACTTAAGGCTCTGCCGACCTACGCAGCTGCTGGTCTCTTCCTCACAACTTGCAAATCTCTCACTTTTCTTTCCCAGACTTTCAGGCTCACGGTCAGGACATCTCATGCTGGCTGTGCATGGCTTCAGACTGTCTGAGGCCTCTTCATGCACTGGAGTATGGTCACCATCATCCACAGCCTCCACCTACTAGATACCCCGTAGTTGCGCCTTATCCTACATTGACAGTGAGCAGCAACATGACCAAGGATCCCAGGGGACAAGTTACCCTTGATGAAAAAGCACACTTACAGATGTCTTTTGTTTTCTCTTGGCTCCTGGATCTCTCCTTTCCCACAATTCCATTTTATTCCCAATTCCCATATCTTCCAAAAAAAGAAAAAACAAACAAACAAACAAAAAAAGTCATCGGGGCTCATCTTCCTAAGGAATCATCCACGAGAGGTTGTGTCCCCTAGCAACACCACATGAAGGATGAGTCAGGAATCTAGACAAGGAGAGAGCTTGAGGAGGGATTCCCTGAGTTTCCGGAGTGAGCAGTGGGAGAAAGAACATCTTCACAGCAAAAATCAGAAATGACACAGATGGGAAGCAGAGAGAAAGAGACACACGGCACCAGCACTGTGGCTGCTCCTTGTGAAGCCCTGAAAGCCACTGGTGACAGTGGTGTCATGGAGGGAGACCTGTGGAGTGGAGGGGAGGGACAGACTTAGGAGTCCAGCTTCAGGAAGCTCAGTGGGAAGAAATACGTCCAGTTAAAATTCTCTGGACACCAGAAGAAAGGTATTTGTTAAATGTTGTCAAAGTATAATGAATGTGCTCTAATAACTCTGTGCTTTCGGGGTGTGCTATACATGAAAGTATCATATAGGAAAAATTACTACTATTAATCTAATTTTGAAGAGAAAGGAGTGTGAGTTCGCAAGAACAGGAATGGTTTAGCCTTCTCAAGGCTAACAGCTAACTTTACTGGAAAAGGAACATAGAAATTACTAGAGGTTTTGTTTTTTTTTTTTTTTTGAGGAAATTAAGTCAAATAAGAATTTGAGTCAACAAAGGTTGATAATAATTTAAAGAATGAAGTGTATCATTTAAAATAAAAATTTTAAATGTTAACTGGCTTTGTAATGTTTGTACAGATTTGTGAGGTACCATAGAGAATACCTGTTTACACTACTCACCCATTGAAAACGGCAGCAATGTTGCTGTGTCCTGAGCCGTACTTCAAGTGGACTCTTCAGGCTGTTGTAGTTACTCCTAAATGCCCAGTGAGTTGCTAGTCAGCTTCCTCCCGCCCCCAACTGCGGCTTAGGGATGAGTACAATGGAAAAGTGGAAAAGCCTTTTCTGCAAGGGAAAGGATCACTCCCACAGGGCGAAGGGTGTAGCTGTGGGGAGAAGACAGACTCCAGTGAGCTCTGCAGGGTGCACAGCTCTGGCTGTGTGAACCCCCATACCTCACTTGATGCTCACAAAGCCTGGAGAAGTTTTACCCCACCCCCATCTCTGGCCGTATTCTTCCCTGCCTCTGGGTATCTGCTCTGCCATTAGCCGCACTCCTGCCTCCCAGAGGTTTCTTGTTTACAAGTGTATTTCTATATGACACAAACTCCACTTTAGATGGCCAGAATATATGCTTGTTAATATCTCCATTTTAATTTATAGGAAGTGCAGGAATCATTTACACACATTTACACTACTTACTGCTCCATACGTGCTTTGTCTTGGAGGTAATCTGACAGGATGGTTACCAGCATAGACTCTGACTCTGGTGTATTCTGAGTTGCGTCCAATATAGTCATTTACTTAGGGTTTTTTTTTTTTTTACAGTGTTTCTCTGTAGTTTTGGATTTGGATTGGAGCCTGTCCTAGAACTAGCTCTTGTAGACCAGGCAGGCCTTGAACTCATAGAGATCTGCATGCTTCTCCCTCCCAAGTGCTGGGATTAAAAGTGTATGTCATCACCACCCCACCCAGCTAGTTTTTTTTTTCTATTTGAAAAATGTAAGTGATAGCAGAAGTAACCTCATATAATTCTGGTGTAGCGGTAAACACATATAAAGCCAGTTTATGGGAAGCTAAAGTAGGAGGTTTGCAAATGTTGGGCTAGCCTGGGCTACAGAGCAAAGTTTGCCTGGACTACTTAGAACTTTTAGTTTAACTTAGGACAACTGTCTCAAAAAGTAAAATAAAAGCCTTCACTGAGTTAATCAACGAATGAATTGACGCACAAAACATTTATGATATTGCTGAGCACATAACAAGTTATACATTAGCTATGAAAGTAGCTATTGTTATTCTGACATTTGTTTCTTTGTGATAGAAAGTATTTTGCATAGTAGATACTCCAGTAACACCTCATATAATTACACATTTCTTAACTTGACAGAATCAGCCATCATCTGAATATTGTACTGATAAAGAAGAAACAGTTTCACATCCCCAGTCTTTTGTGCTCCAAAATTCTAACAAAAATGACTGAGATTAATAAATATTGATGTTCTGGGTGACCGCGTCCTGGGGCTGCTCAGTAGACACAAAGTCTAACCCTGCAGGTTTGATGTCCAAGGCTAAGATCACGGCCGGCCTTTGCTCCCTCTGACACCTGTGGGAGACTCCTCCTCTGCCTCTTGCTGGCCCTGGTGGCTTGCTGATTGTCTGTGCTGCACTCTGGCATGCAGTACAGGACAGCAGCTGTCCCCTGATGCTGTCACCTTGGCGTACCTCTGTTTTTTTCCTCACTCTGTAAGGATGTGGTTTATACCGGTTTATGACCTTATATTAACGTTTTGAGTTCTTCCCGTGCGCTATCTCCTCCAATGAAAGCATTCTCTCCTGGGGGGAAGTTCACTAAGACACAGGAAGTAAGTAAAACTCACAAAGGTTAGGGAGTTATAAAACACAAGCTTCACAAAGGTCCTCCTCGGGTTGTTTAAAATACAGTTTCTGGGGAAGGAGACCCCACCTGGCTGAGATGCCTGCAAGTCTTGAAGATCTAGGCTAGCTTTCATGCATGCACTCATGCTGGGCTGGGCTTCATGCAATGTAACTGCTTTTGACTAATCCTGCCCATGCTTGTGAGTGGCACCCCACCTATGCTCCTAAAATAATCCCAATAAGCTGCTTATTTGTTAAGCTAGACTTGAATGGATTGGTTTTGTTGTCATCAGCTTCCCCTTAGATGAATAGATGTTTGCTCATGTGTCTCTCAGAATATATCTAAAGACCACATTTGGAATGAGGAGCCCCTTCAGCCACACTGTCAATGCTAGGTCCTTAACATGCTCTCTGAGAGGATGTAATTTGACTCACGGTTGCATAAATACTGTTTGCGTTGTTCTCGGTAGAACTCTGTCCTGCATCACTTCTTGGGATTTCTTTGGTCATTCTCCTAATGGCTCATCTATGACATCCTTGTAATCCTTTATCCAAATGACATTATAGACACGGTTGCCTCCTTTTCCTGTCCTCTGCCTGTCCAGAGCATGGTACTTTTCTAATTTAACCTTTAGAAATCTAGCTTCCATATATATGTGTGTGTGTGTGTGTGTGTGTGTGTGTGTGTGTGTGTGTGTTGGAGTCAATGTCTCCTATACTCTTTAACAAAGTCTCTTTTTTCCTTGCTGTATATTCTCCACTGGCTTGTTTTGTTTTGTATTGTTTGTGGAAACAGTGTTTCAGAATGTAGCCTTGGCCATTCTGGATCTCCCTTTGCAGACCAGGCTGGCTTCAAACTCACAGAGAACTGCCCATCCCCGCCTACAGAGTGCCGGATTGAAGATGTGTACTGCCTTTGTCTCTTTATAGAAGATGACATGATAGTCAAAATTTTGGAATTTTTGGATTTTTTAAAAGTTCTTTTATTCTATTTGCACAATCATTTGACAGCTTGTCTAGATGTAGAATCCTATATAGAAATAGTTTCCCTTCAAAATTAAGAGGCAGGTTTGTTGTTGTTATGTAGCATAAGGGACTTTGTTCTCCAAGTTTTGATCTTTCATATGGAGCTGAGTTTTTTTCATGACTGTCTCTAAGGAAGTTTAATAAATTCTCTTGTGCTTTGCCCATGAGGAGGCAGACCTGGAGAACACATTTAGTTTGCTAATTCAGTGTCTTTTCCCCATCTTCTTGTGCCCATCTGCAACATCCTTTTACATATGGGGCATCTTTTCTTACCACTATAAGTGTTGGAATTCACGTTTTCCTTCTCTGTCTTGTGTGATCTCTACTTACTTTGCTCTAAACAATTGTATTTGTTTCTACTGAACTTTCTTTTTGTATAGGAAACCATTTTTATATGACAATAAAGACCTGACATACCTACTAGTATTGAGGTAGATCAGACTGCTTGGTCGGAGGGGGGGTGACCTCAGGAAACATGGTGGGACTGACTGTCTAGCTCTTTGGCACCTTTGTACATTGATTCACAGAAGATGCTGTCATGTGCATTGACATGACAAGGACCCTGAATGCTCTTGGATGAAGCCAGGGCCAACAATTCCAATCAAGAGTGATCCTCAAGCCTCCTGCTTGGTACATATGTCTGCATTGTACATTCTAGTGGCTATATAGCGATTATCATAGGAGCTGCCTTCACAGTCATGAAAAGACCATTTTAGCCTCTCATTTTGCTTCTTCACATAATAAAACAAACCTGTGTACTAGTCTAAGAGGCACTAGTGAGTGGATAGGGATCTAGGGAGGAACGATGAACAGGAAAGGCCTGTATCTGTGTGGATGCTCAGACAATAACTCAGTTGTGTCTTTGTAGTCTTCGCACACAGCATCTTACTTTTCTACATTCTTAGCGAGACCTGAAGTCCCCAATGTTGAGGTGACTTCTATGGTCACAGGACACCTCTTTGACATCGTCCTACACAGGTATTTTATTTGTGGTTTTGTTGTCTACTTTTTCTTCCCTAGTAAAACATGGCTTCTCTACTCACATTTTGCCATTATCCATTCGGTCGCTGTGGACTTAGAGATTTTATTTTTATTATTTCCCACAATGAAGAGAAACGAATGTGGATAGGCATGTGGTCATTCACCATCAATCAGATGACAAGGGGGTTGTTTTTGTATTACTTTGTTTTTAAGAGCTGGGTATTCGAGCATACAATAACCTCGTGCTCTCTCAGTGAGTAGGACATGGACACCCCCATCCTACAGACCGTCAAGGTTTTCTCTCTTGTTTGTGGAATCTGACATAACTGGGGTGTGTTTTCAACCAGAGGGAAGGCTCTGCATTTTATTTTATTTCATTGTTGCTGTGGCCTTTTTTGGTTTATTTGTTTATTTGCTTGCTTGCTTCAAGTAACTCCGCATTGATCAGCAGAACTATTAAAGACAACTTTCCTCTCCCAGTGGCAAGCGAGACCTCGCTTAATCTTAAAAATGTGTATGTTGGCTTCAGCCTCACAGCTTCCTGCTTCCTCTCTCTGAAATGGTATTGCTCTCACGTTTGTTATTAAAAATACAGCAATCTGCCCTGTGAAACCGCAAAATGAGAAAAGCACAGCCCAGTCTATGAGAACTGCGTTTCCCCCTCCACTGCAATGCACCAGTTTTCCACAGCCTACAGTGCATATCTGAACAACCGCATGTCCCGCTATATATTACCGAGCCATCTTCCTCCGTCACGGCGTTATATAGTGAGCGCTTTACGGCATTAATTTTTCCTTTACTATGTGATTTGTAATTGCTCGAGGGGATTTAATCTTACAGATGTGCCATAATTCACTTCTTTAAATAGTTTGCTAACAGTGAGTATTATGTAAATTTTAACTTGTCTATTTCCCGTGCAGAAACAATTCCTCCTTCCTAATTTGTGCATCTTGGCTGGCTGTGAATTAACTTTTTCTTGCTCCCTGTTTACTGGGTGTATTATTGTTGCTATGATGATTTTTCTTCTAGGCTGTGGAGTCTTCTCCAATAATTGACCGGTAGATCCTGTATCAGGAATGTGCTGACTTGCCAGCGACCCCCAGGCAGCTGTCCATGGCGGTCCCTTTGCTGTTTAGAAAACTGGTTCCATAATATCAAGGTCCAAATCAGGAGCAGAAGGAGAGAGAGCACGAGCAGGAACTCAGGACCGCGAGGGGTGCACCCACACACTGAGACAATGGGGATGTTCTATCGGGAACTCACCAAGGCCAGCTGGCCTGGGTCTGAAAAAGCATGGGTTAAAACCGGTCTCGCTGAACATAGCGGACAATGAGGACTACTGAGACCTCAAGAACAATGGCAATGGGTTTTTGATCCTACTGCACCTATTGGCTTTGTGGGATCCTAGGCAGTTTGGATGATCACCTTATTAGACCTGGATGGAGGTGGGTGGTCCTTGGACTTCCCACAGGGCAGGGAACCCTGACTGCTTTTTGGGCTGACGAGGGAGGGGGACTTGATTGAGGGGGGGGAAGGGGAGGCAACGGTGGGGAAGAGACAGAAATCTTTAATAAAAAAAAAAGAAGGAAAAAAAAAGAAAACTGGTTCCATAAGTTCAGCCTTCTTCAGCCTCTGCAGGGGTGGTGCTCCTGTGGGTTGCTGCTCCCTTAGCTGCTTTAGTGGGCTCTCCTCTCCCTCATCTCCTAGAACATGGCCTTTGTAACAAAACCTGCCCTGAGTGTCTGCTCTCTCTCTCTCTTTCTTTCTTGACATTCTCGGTCCTCTTCCTCTCTTCTGCTATTATCCCCTTTCTCAAACCTGTGGAATTTATAACTCAGTTATTTATCTCTTCTGCACTTTGGTATGGCCCCTCCCCCCAGAAGTGTGAAGTCTTGTGTGAGGGGTAGTACCCCCCCCCCACTATCCGAGAAATCAGCAAAGCTTGCTGGGCCTCTTGAATAAATAAACACACAGTTCTTATTCTAAAATACAGATTTTTTTTTTTAAAAATTCTAATCAGTCAGCACATACTGTGGATTTAGTACCAGGCCATAGGTAGGGGATGAATTGATACCTGCTGCCAAGGGTTCTCCAGCTGTGTGAAGAGACAGAAGAGGCAGAAGCTGCCGTGCTGTGTGCACTCTGTGTCTGGTTCCGGGCTTCCAGGAGAGCTCTGGGAAGGGTGAGCACACGGAGAGAGACAGAGACCTCCTGAGGAAGGGGCTAGCTCGCAGGGGAAAGGCATGGAGGTGAGCCTGGAGGATTGTTCTGAGAAGCACGATATCCAGAAACAACACTCCTGGGGGAATTGTGGCAGGTGAATAGAAAATGGAGGCTGTATATCAAGATTAACAAATGAGAGAAGCCTCAGAGAGGGCAAGCCCTTCCCCACATGGCCCTTACCCAGCTAACATCACACTCAGGGCAGTTTGCAGAGAAAGATAAAACCCTTCCTTTTTGGTATAAGGAATAGCATTTTCACCAGAGAAGGCAAGGCGCACAAACGTATAAAAATATCCAGGAAAGGATCCGACACATTGTGGCATTAAGTTCTGCAGGAATTTTTCTTCAGAACTCTGGCCCATTCCCATTCATGGGAGTGTCTTTCTGTTTCTTAATAAGCTGATTATATTTCTATTTGCAACGCTGTGTCCCTGATCTAATTCATTGCCCTCTGACACCAGAAATGGCCCTGAGACTCAGATCTTGCTCCAATTACAGAAGGTTCTTGGCCTCTAACCGGTGAAACCTGTAGGGGACAGACCTCGGGAAGGCAGATTCTGTGGCAGAGCATCAAGAAGGCAGGATATCATGGGATCCTCATTTCCTTTTTAAGTTTCTTGACTCCTAATTTATTTTTGTTTTGTTGTGTTAGTGTCTCATACAGCTCAACCTAGCTTGAGCTTGTTATGTAGCTCAGGATGGCCTTTGCCTGCTCCTCCTGCCTCCACCTCCCGAGTGCTGCATTACATGTGTGTTCCACCAAGCTGAATTAGATGTTCTTCATTAACTAAGAAAGGTGACGGCAGCGGGAGATCGGAAATTTCAAGGTTCTTTTGAGGCCTAGGCCGTGTATTTTAGGTGTGTGCTGTGTGCACATGTATTAGTGTTTTGTGGGCAAACACATTTGACAAGTCACACATGTGAAAGTCAGAGGACAGCCTTAGGAGTTATCCCTTGTACAGGGAAGGGTCTTTTGTCTGTTTTGGTTGTATATGCCAGGCTACCTGGCCCATGAGCTTCTGGGGATTCTATTGCCTCCACCTCCCCTCTTCACTCAGTAATATTAGGATTAATGAGGCTTTTGGTACAGGTCAAGTTCTTACATTGTTTCTGGGGATTCAAACTCAAGCCCTCAAGCTTGAGTGGCAAGCATTTTTAACCACTGAGTCCTTAATCTTCCCAGTCCTAACATATTAGTAAAGATATTTTATTCGTACATGTTTATTGTACAATGTGTTGAGTTCCATGGTGGCATTTTAAGGTACATCTTGTATTTTGAGCATATTCGTCTTCCATTACCTTCTCTTGCCTCCTGGTTCCCCAACACACTAGGACACATCCCCTTTTCAAATCATCCCTCATCTTTTTAAGGTGTGTGGATGTGTATGCATGTATATGCGCATATGTATGTTTAAATATAGGTTCTATTTTAAAGCAAAGGACAGGCCTCAGCAGTGTGACATTTTGAGTCTAAGGCCATTCAGAAGAGGGATCAGCTTTTCTTGCTGCCGTCTTGTCTATCCATTATTAGATTTATCATGGGTGGTTCTGTAATGAACACATGGTTCCTGATGGAAAGTTCCCATTACCAGGTTCCTGAAGATTCTCATATAACTGATCATTTAGCTCACCCTCTGTGGACAAACTGCTTGGAAAATTGGGCAGGCCTTTGGGCCAGTCCACAGCGTCTTGAACTGTCTGTATCAGCTGCACCAAGTTAACTAGAATCAGGGGCTGAGGTGCAGCGGCGTTCCCTGTGCAAAGAAGAGTGTGCAAATGCTAGATCAGAATGGTTTCACCGCTGCTGCCAGGGCTTCCCTAAATTTAATTTGAGCAAGTTTAAAAGAAGGCCCCTCTCTGGAGTTCTTGACAAGCCAGAGAGGCACTCACAGCTTCTTCTGACAGATCCGTGTCACCATAATGATGCCTTTGACAGTGTTGGCTGTCTGAGAAAGCAGCACTGGACCAAGTCCAGATGTGGCTCTGCTGAGGGAGAAAGGCACCTTGGCTTCTTCCAACCCAAGTCCAATTAAGCACCAGTGTGTGGTCAGGTATCTGCCCATCTTCCTGCTATTCCACACGCAGCCACGCTGCGTGACGGTTCACTAACATATACTGCCAGGGGGCAACAAGACTGCCAACTGGACCTCTGTTAAACAGAATTCAGCCCAGGCCCCAAGTGTCAGGTCAGAAACTGGGAAGCGCTTAGCCAGCACCGGGCTGCTCCCAGGGCTCAATGTGTGTCAGCTCCTCTAGTCCTCACTGAGGTAGAACGCCCTCCCCTCTGCTGTGAGGAGAGGAGGGCAAGGCAGGGAGACAGGAGCCATACAATGATGGGTGTCCAGTGGAGAGGCTGAGTTCATACCAGGCAGCCTGGGCCATTGCTGCAGCAAAGCCACCCAGCGCTCACTGTTCGTGTCCGGATTCGGCTAACAGCACTGTTACCACATCACCGTTCCGGCAGGTAATCCTGTATATCTTACCTTCTGATGAAAGTCAGGGCAGTTTTGATACCGTACAACTGATTAAAATCACCCCTGCCCTCCATATCCCGACCAGGTTAATCAGAGAGCATGTCTCTTTAAGATTCGTCACCCTGTCTGCATTACTAACACTTCAGTGATGAATCTTGACGACCATCATTAAGAAAGCTGCAGTCTCTGCACTCAGAACAATGCAAAAGGTCTGAGCTCTCAACATTCGTTCACCAAGACAAAACATCCTGTGTGCTCCCATGCTCTGAACTCCCTCCGCATGCATGGGATGTCAAAACCCCAGCTTTTGGCTTGACTATTAATTAGCGTTTAAGACTCATTAAGCTGGTTTTAGTGATTTATTTCATTCTGTAATTAGATATTATAATTAGATTATATCTATCAGATTTTCAACTTTCCTTTAATAAGAAACTGTTCGATACATAGAGATATAAATTTATCAAATGATAACACCTCATTTGAACTAGATTGTAAATCTTGTTTTGAAATACTTGAGTGATAGCCTAATGGTGGTTCTGTGCCTCTATATGTGAATGTGCATTTTCTGAGTGGTCAGTGTGCCCTAGTGGGATGTTGGGATCCTTGGTGTGTGGCATAACTATCTCCTTCTATTAAATTTTGACCTTCAGAGCTCAAAGAGGCATGTGTGACAAGGCTTGTGTGATATATTGCTAGGCCATCCTTAGTAGTATTTCCAAAGGTTACTTCCTTTCTTATGAAAAAAGCATTAAGGAAGACATAAGATAAACCAGGCATTGTGCATGGAATTTCCGTGAACCAACCCTAAAAAAAGGAGATTAATGATGATGATGATGATACCCTACTGTTTTATAGGGCATGTGAAGATCAATCTATTTAGTGACAAGGTGAGTCTCCACTTCACTGCAAACTGAGCAAAATTAGAGTTGGTAGCATGACTAACATGTACACACATACATATGCACACACACATGCATGCACACACACACGCATGCACATACCCTTTCAGAGTGGAGACAGTGTAGAGCTGCTCTGGTCTGCCTCCCCTGTGAGCAATACAGCCATTGTTCCTAACCAGCACTGGCATGGTGCCTGGTCAGCCTGATGGCTGGTTCATCCTTGATGCTTCCTTTGGGGGAGAGAGCACCTGCCTCTGCAATCCAGGCTGGAGAGGAAGGCCCCAAGGTTCAGGAGTGGCTCTTTAGCATCAGCCCTATTTTCATGTAAAGACATGAACATAAATGGGGACATATGGTCTGATGCATGTTCTGAAAATGGGACAGAATATTTGCTATTGGTCTGTCCCAGACAGCTTGGGACATATGGGCACTGTGCACAGTGAATGTGGTTCTGAATTTACTGAGGACTGGGAACCTAAGGTAAAGCTGTCAGGGGCATAGAGCAAAGACAGTCTACTGTAAGAGTCGGGCTCAAGTCTCACATTGTTACTTTCCAGTAAATAGTGGGAGTGTGGTCAGCTTTTGAGAGCCTGAACTGTCTCACGTAGTTGCCACTAGTCACGTGTGGTTATTGCCACATTTGTACCCCAGGGGACTTGAATATTCAGTTGTACTTAACTAATTTAAACATAAAAGGAGAGCTCCATTCAGCTTTTGGGAGGTTTATAGATATGTTTAGACCATGTTGGCGCTATGACTCACCTTTCCAAAATATGAGATTAAAATACAGATAGCCTTATTTCTGATTTTAAAAGTTGCTGTGGTTATAAGAAAGAACATGGTGGATTTTAAAGACTTCATATAGGAATGGAACATGAATATCATACTGATAGACTTATGTAGATTGAATGTTGATAAGGTGTTTTGGATCTACTTCATTAAATTAAATACACTATTAAAATACCAGCTGTGACTGCTGCTGGAAAGTTGATCGCTGAGCTATGAGTATCCACTCACCCTGCAGGCCCTTCTCATGAAGCATAGCTCTGAGTCTTCTCTGATTTGCCAGGTACAGTCTATCTGCTAGAGGTCCCATCTCTGCTTCATCCTTCCCTGCACTTAAATTGAAAGTTCCTAACTCTCCCATCCCCACTCAATTCAGAGAGTAGTACAATGTCACCAAATTCTCTCTCTCTCTCCCTCTCTTTCTCTCTCTCTCTCCCCCTCTCTTTCTCTGTCCCTCTCCATCTCCTCTCCTCTCCCTCCCCCTTTTTTTGTTTATTGAAACGGAATCTTAATATGTAGTTCAGAGTGGCCTCAAACTTAGAATCCTTCAGCCTCAGTCTCCTGGGTGTCAGGATTTCTGGCATGTACCACCATGCTGACCTCATTTCTGGAGGTCATTTTCCTATCGTGGATGACTTATTTGCCAAGACTGTGCCCTCTGGGGAGTCCATTCTGAAATGGTACTTCATCCAGCCGGCCTCAGCCAGTGTCACTCATCAGGGCACAGACAGATTTCAGTAGTGCCAACTTTGCCTTCCAGTTTCTCCATTGCCCACTCAACCCCTCAAGCCCTTCACACCCCTAACCTAAGCCTGGCCTATGACAGCTCCAAGCTAAGCGCCTGCATCCCAGCCACGGGTAGAACTGGGTAGATAGACTCATGCAGGTTAGGGCAAAGGTAGAACAGGGACACCATCAATCTCTCTGGGCATCCCTCTTTCTCCAGTTGTCCTATGGATATCTGATCCATATTTTTCTTCTGGGTTGCCTGTTACTTACATACTTGTCTTGCTTTATGTTTGCAGGAGTGGCAATATATTATTCCCAAGTATTGAGAATTTCTATTTGACTCTGGGCTCATCTTTTCCTGTTGGTATCATGGCTTTAATACACAAAGTTCTCTTGGGGTTAACTCAATTGGATCAACTCATGTTAGGGGTAGGGGTTTTATTGACTTATTTAAAATATGCTTACTCAAGGCTAGGGAAAGGGTTCAGAGGGTCAAACTAATTTCCCTTCAAGCATGAAGACTTGAGTTCATATCTCCAGACTCCATCTTAAAGCTAGGTTCATATTGCCACTATCTGTAATCCCAGCATTCCTTGGGAAGATAGAGGATGGGGACAAAAGAATTCTTAGAAGGCTGTGGGCTTGTAGCCTGCCATACATAGCAGAGAACAATGAATGAAAATAAGCCCTGTCTCGACCAATGTAGAAGTGAAGATGAGGTAGAGGTACCCTCAAACCGTGAGCCAAAACAGACCTCTTCTCTATGGAGGGGTCTTTAACAGGGCGGTTTTGTCACAACAATGAGCCATAGCATTTAAATTAAGGCGATGTTAAATATCTAAATACGTGTGGCTATTCCTAGCCACACCGAGGCTTCTAATCACTGAGACAGTATAACTTTGCGTACTTGAGTCTTTCAAGTGACAATTTAATCATTTTTATTTATCAAATTATTGCATGTGAGTCTAGAGAGATGGCTCGGGGGTTAAGAGTATGTGTGCACAGCCTTGGCAGAGCACCAGAACTGGGTTTCCAGAACCCAAGTTTGTCCACTCACAACTCACTGTAATTATATTGCTAAGGAATCCGACCCTTCCAGCTTCCTGTGCTCATACTCACACATAGACATACACAGGTGCACATGTGCACACACACAATTAAAAAGAAGAAAAGTAAAAGTTTTCAAATCGATGCTTTTATGCCTCTAGAGCAGCAACTCTCAACCTGTGGGTCATGAGCCCCTTGGGGATTGAATGACCTTCCACGGGGGTCACCTCAGACAATCAGAAAACACAGATATTTATATTAAGATTCATAACAGCAGCAACATTACAGTTATAAAGTAGCAATGAAAATAATTTCATGGTTGGGGTGCCCACACCATGAGGAACTGTATTCAGGGGTTGCAGCATCAGGAAGGTTGAGAACGCTGTTAGAGTTAGGATTATCGTAAAGAACATGGTTAATATTTCTTTTGTTGCTATTTTCGAAGGTAACTTTTCGGTTTATTTTTCCTGACTAAAATAGAATGTTATTTTCAGCAACTTTCCAATCTAATGTTGGGGAGACGGGGTTGATACAGGGCTCACTGTATAGTCGTGGCTGGGCCTAGGATTTCTTGTGGAGACCAGGACTGGCCTTGAACTTGCAGAAATCCTCCCACTTTTGCCTCCTGGGTGTTGGGATTTCAGGCATATGCCATCATATCTTGTTTTGGTGTTTTAATAATTATATATTATGAGGGCTATCAGGCCAGTTCAGGATATAAAAGTCCTTGGGAGCCACATGAGGGAAGGAACTGACTCCTATAACTTATCCTCTGACTTTTTCGCCCAACACACATCATTACACACATACACACACACACATCATTACACACACACACACATCATTACACACACACACACACACACACAAAAATAAATAATTCAATGAACCTTTAATATTTCTATTTTATTTAAAATGTCATAGCAACTATAAATAACTTACTCTCCTAGGTAGAGGTCCTAGTAAGATGGTGAGCAGGAGCCATGTACAGTAGCAAATGCTTCTGGTTTGTGCTCTCAAGTGCCACACTGTCCTTGATTCACTGCTCAGTGTCCCAAGAAATCCTTGAAGCTCTGCCAGTGGGACAGAGTCAAATCCCACTCTTACAGCCAAAGGAAAGGCAGCCTATTTCCAGGTGAAGTAATGACCTTGGGCTCAGTGTGACATCCCACCAGAACACAAAGTAAGAAAGAAAAATTAAGAAGAAAATCCGCAGAAGGGCATACAGACAAGTAATGGTGAGAATTACACAGACGCAGGGCAGGCATGGGCACTGGGAGTCTGTGGGCATGACTGGGCGTGTTCCCTGTGTCTTATGTCTAAATGGTAGATGCTGTGTGAGGTCAGATGGTAAAAATTTAGCAGACATAGAAATGATAAAAATAAAACACTAAATGAAAACCTTAGACATGGAATGTCTCTAAACCAATGTTGAGAACAGATTAGAAGAGGACCTCACGCTGCTGAGGGAAGAGTCCTTGAAGGCACAAGGGTAGAGTCTCCAGATGGCCAGTGGGTCATAGGAGGAGAGTGAGCACTCAGAAGACCCTGGGGCTGTAAGGCAGAGTTCATGGGTCAAAAGGCATGTGCCCAGAGCAAGGAAACAAGTAGGTAGCCCTTGAAGGACAAAAGAAATACTTGGGAAACTGATGACTGAGACCATTTAAAAGTAACATGTACGGTGAAATACAGGCCTGTGATGGGAAAGAACACTCCCAAGGCAGCTACCCAACGTGCTAAGAAAACTGAAAGGGAAATGATGGCAATCTCACTATCATGGTAAGGTGGCTAAGCAGACTTCTTTTAACAGACTAAATAGCAATTTCTTAACTGTCGATAATTAATGTTTATATGTGCCCCCAAATTAGTGTTGAATTAAATTAGCATCAAATTCATATTTGAATCCCTGGTATGCAAGTATTAGAACCCCTGAGGGGTGATAAGGATTAGGGGAGACCACAGAGGGACCACGAAGCCGCATCCCTCTCTATGTGAGGCCATGCAAGATCTATCCTAGTTATATCTACACAGACCATGCTTTTATCACCTCCCTCCAGAGCTGTGAGGTATAGATGCCTATTGTTAAAACATCCAGTATGCGTTGTTTGTTACAGTAGTCTGAGCCAATATTAATAGGCATCTTAAAACACACCACACATTATTGTAGAACACTCATGATTTTATATACTTATGAAATATTTAGTAAAACACACTGTCTATGGAGTTATTAATCAGGACTCACCATATTTTATATGACCAGAATTTTATAAGATTCATATACTAACCATAGTAGAATTAATTGGGATATATTTTATTAGCAAGAAAGAGAAGAAAGTTCTCTTCCAGTTATTTTGGGGTGGATAGTATGCTGCTATTAATTCTGAGGATCCTAGAACACAGAAGAGTACCAGATGTCATCACCCCTATTCAATTGTGTCTTTATGCCTGTTGGCTAGCATCCCCCCATTTATACCCCTCCATCCTCTCTTATGTCTGGTTAACATGCTGAACCCAGAGCACATCAAGTTAGGTACAAATCATCCAGACCCAGAAAGTAGCACTTTGTACCATGGGACATCAGAGCCCAGGATGTTTTGTGAGGATGCAGACTCATGGTGTGTCGGGAAGCCAGTCGGGAAGAGAGCTGCTCCTGTCAGCTACAGTGAAGACAACTCTGAGACCAGTGGTTCTTTCTAGTCTGTGCAGCTGCATTGTACAGACAATGCCTACAGCAGTTCTTGACAGCTTCTCCCTGCATCTTGTCTGATGTAAGCCTGAAGTGCAGATGGAAACGGGGTGCTGAGGAGGAAAGACACCAGGGAAGGCCTGGGAGAGAAACGGAACCCATCTGCTTGGCACATGTTCCCACTGGATGCCATTTGCCTCTCCTGTCACAAACTCTCTCCAGGGCAGCTGCCTGGATTACCTTCACCATTAATTTCCTGGAACCTTCCAAGGGTAACCCATGGGAGTGATGTTTTATTTTTAAATTATTAAATAAAGCTAAGACAAATGGCCCAGGTCTGCTATCCCAGCTAATTGGGAGGGGAGGGGAGGGGCTAAGGCAGGAGAATTTCAAGTTCAAGGCCTGCTTGGTCTATAGAAAGAGTTCAAGACTAGCCTAGGCAAATCACTGGGACCCTGCTGCAAGGTAAAACAGTACAAAGAAGGCTGGGACTGCATCTCAGTGCTGGAGTGCTTGCCTGTCATATGAGAGGCCCAGGCAAGACGATAATTAGGTTGCAGATGGGTGAATTTTAAAAGCCTGGGATTCTAGAAAATTATTATGTACTAAGGACACTTTTGTCTCCATGGGAGCTGAGTATCTTCTCCCTCCTCTACCGGCTTTTCATCCATCAATATTACTATATAAAGTGCGTTGCTCCTCTCTGGCTGCTGGGCTCATAGAATTTTGGAGGGGGTGGTTTCAGAGCATTTGCAGAGTGATATAAAGAATCTAACTGCAACTGGTCATTGTTGGGGTTCTCAGCTATCATTGTTGGGGTTCTCAGCTACTTTTCTCCCCCTTGACAACTCTATTTTCCATTCTAAGGCAATCCACAGAGCTGTCTGCCTTGTCTGCACTGATCTCCATTGCCACCATCTCTCTATTAAGGCTTCCTTTACTCTACACCTGCCTCAGCTCTTTTGTGTGGACTTTTGGGTAGCAGTCACCTTGACTGGGCTCAGGTGATGTCTCACGATCCTTTTGCCTTGGAATTCCCTGGGGTGAGGCACGTTGAATATTTAAATGTCTCCTGGTTTATGGCTACTCAGATCTTTATTCAGTCTTATTGGATAATATTAATTAATGTTTTGAGCTTTTCATATTGTCTGTATTTAAACCCCTTGTTGGATTCACAGTTTACAAAGAAATTCTCTAGTCCTGTAGGTTATCTTCTAACTCTCTGATTGCTTCTTATGCTGGATAAAATCATCTTAGTCTGGCATAATTCCATTTGTATGCTTTTACCTTTGTGGTTTGTGCTACCTATGATCTATCAGTCCTGTTATTGTGTATATCTATTCAAAAGAAATTAAACCACATATCGAAAAGATACATGCACTCCCATGTTTATTGTAGTATGGCTCACAAGAGCCATGATATGGAGTCAGCTAAAGTGCCCATCAATATATCAGCAGTTTATGGAGATGTGGTGGCATATACACAATGGAATATTACTTAACCAAAACAAAGAATGAATATTGTCATTTGCAGTGATATGAATGGAACTCAAAGTCATTAAGTTTAATGGAATAAGGTATGCGCCCACAAAGATATCACATTTGCACTTATTTTCGGAAACCTAAATGTCCATCTCAGAAGAACAGAGTGGAATAGTAGCTACTAGAGGCAGGCAAGGATGGTAGGGGCAGAATCAAGAGAAGTCATATGCCGGATGCCACACCATGATCCGAGGACAGGAATCCATTTCACACAACACAGGAGAATGGTAATTTGGTTACCATAACCTATGATGTATTTTAAAGAAACAGAAAAGAAAGGTATAGAAGTTTGCAACATCTATAAATTGTTAATATTTGAGGTGCTGGGAATGTTGATGGCCTTGATTTTATCAAGGCACATTGCATTCATGCATTAAATTGTCGCACCCGTCCCTCAGAGGTAGAGGTGCTGTGTACTAATAAACATGCTTCCAAGTCTCCTCTCCCTGTAATACATTCTGGGAAAAAACATTTCACAAGATTTGGGAAGAACTAGAATGCAAAACTCTTCAGGTCTTACAGTTTACATCACAAGCCTTTAAAAAAAATTCCAATTTTATAGGAATTTCAGCCAACCCTCTCTTCTGCTATGAAGAGGTGTTAGTTGAGTGGGAAAAGAACAAGTTGATGGGTTGATGGGTTTGTTTGCTCCATTTTGAGCCAGGTCTAAACCACTGTATAGTGGAGGAGAACTCAGTCCATTGGGGGTCCTGGCCTACCCCTGCTCATCAGCACCCCAGCCTGTCCAACAAACACCTCTGTATGTGTTTAGAGACCCAGGAACTAGGAAGGTTCAGAGTCGAATCACTTGGAAGGAAAAGATGATGGAGACATACATCACAAAGAAGCCTGACCCACCATCAGCCACACAACTCTGGATTTGAATCTCCACAGAAACTTAATGGTAACATGTGTATTCTGTGGTTCAAGGCGAGTTCAGAGGCTAATCAAGGTTACTAATTAGCCATGATTAGATTATCCACAGAACCACTGGCTTCACGTCTTTGAGAACTCCATGGAAGTTAGATGAGGCATGGTGGACCCGAGTGCTTGTCTGTGGTCTGTTCTCCACAGTCCTTTTCCAGACTTCCGAACTTCTAAAATAACCTAGTGAGTTTCAAGAAAACAAGGGTTAATGAGGTAATTTCTGATTCTGCTAAAATGGTTTATTGCCCTTTGAATGGCTGTAATGGTCTTGCCAGAGAGAATGTCAGACACCACGTGACCCAAACTTCATTTTCTATAGACAAGAAACGCTGAAGAATGAAGGCACTTGCTCCACTTTATACAGCTCATCAGAAAAGCACTAGAATTAGACACCTGGCTTATGGCTCACAGACGTTCACACATGCAGCCAGGGATCATGGGGAGGGAGTCCTGTATCGCTGCATCGCGTCGCATAAGTCAGCTTGGAGGCTGGCATCCTGATGTTTAGGAATACATTATCCTGTGGGGACAGCCTAGCGAATGGCAAGTGCATTCCAGAGCATGCCGCAAAAAGATAATTTAACTTTAACCTGAAATGTGGCAGAGCAAGGATGTGGTACCAGGTAAATCCCTGACTGTTGGATCTTGAGGGTGGTAGTCTTCCAAATAATCTTGTTTTTCAGGTTGCCAAAGGACACCCAGAATGCTTCTCAAATTCTGAGTATTCATTCTTGCGGCAGGATGTTCTGAGCACATTTGAGTGCTTGGTACTGGGCTCTTAGGGCTATCTTGCCATGCTGGTCATTGTGATTCCTGGGGGTTATAAGTAAATAGAACTATTGACTATTGATTTCCTTCCTCTCTTTGTAGCCTGCATAATACTTTCTGGTACTATGTAGGGCAGACCACAGCAAACAGAAGGCTTTTGAGTTTATTTGAGATCCAGCTCAAATAATCCGAGTCCTCTGTGCTAAGTACATGATATTGTCAGCAGACTCCACCATCTGAGAGGCATCCGAGAGCAACAGCAGAAGTCTATTTATTGTTTGGGGAGTTACTTGGGTTTTCTCCTGTCTGGTCTCTCATGCCTGGTATAGAGGTCTTTGTTAGATCGCTGTTTCAGTTAGGATTTCTTTGCTGTGGTAAAGCACCATGACCAAAGCAACTTGGGGAAGAAAGGGTTTATTTCAGTTTATAATTTATAATCCATTATCAGAGAAAGCCAGGCTGGAATTTAAGGCAGGAACCAAAGCAGACATCATGGAGGAACACAGCTCATTGGCTCACCGCTCATGACTTCCCTAGCTTTCCTCTTAAATATCCCAGGCTCACTTGCCCAGGGAGACATAGTCCACCATGATCTGTACCCTTCTCCTTCAAAAGGTAGTCAAGAAAGTGCCTTACACACTTGCCCACAGACCAATCTAGTAGGGACATTTTTCTTAATTGAGGTTCCATCTTCCCCAATGACTCTGCTTGTATCATTTGTCAGCAAAACAACAAGAACAGTCTCAGTCTGTGGCTCGTGTGGGAGCATTGTCAGTCTAGGTGTGATATTATATATATATATATTATATATATATATATAATGCATGCATTGTGAGATATATATGTATCTTTAGCATTATGTAGTACATATATGTAAGCATAAAATAATATGATTCCTTAAGCCTCTTGGTGTTATTTGTCCCTTCTCCTCCTGTATTGAACTTACTTCCCTCTTCCCAGTGAGAGCCCCCTCTCTGTTTTCCCCTTAATATCACTTATATATTGCTATCCCCCCATCAGCTCCTACCCTACTTTGCAGTCCCTTCCTATCTCCTGGTGGCTGAAGTTCCTCCAGGTGATATACTCACATCTGAAGATTTGGCACTAGGAATTACATGAGAGAGAACATGTGCCTGTTGTCTTTCTGGGTGTGGGTTACCTCACTCAACATGAACTTTTCTAGATCCACCCATTTACCTACAAATTTCATGATTTTATTTTTCTTTCCAGATGAATAGCATTCTGTAGTATAACTGCACCATGGTTTCATTTTCTATCCATCTGTTGAAGAACACTTAGGTTGTTCCCATTTCCTTCTATTGTAAATAGGGCAGCAATGAACCCAGATGAGCAAGTGTCTGTGGAGTAGGATGTTGAGTTCTTTGGGCAGATGCCAAGGAGCTGTATGCTGGGTCATAGGATAGATTTATTTTAGAGTTTTGAAAAGTCTTCATACTGAGTTCCAGAATGGCTGCACCAATTGCGTTCCCCCTAACAATGAATGAGGGTTTCTTTCCCCCACACCCTTGCCAGCCTTTGCTTACAAACATTTGGTTGATTTGGTGGGAGTGAAATGAAATCTCAAAATTGTCTGGTTTTTTATTTCCCTAATTGATAAGGATGGTAAACACTTTAGATATTTCTTAGCCATTTTTCTTCTTCTGCTGAGGCTTAGTCTACTTTTTAACTGAACAGTTTGCTTTCTGGGCTTTTAAGTTCTTTGTATGTTCGGAACATTAATTCTTTGTATATGTATAGCACATAGACAACCCCAACTGAACATACTACAGTTCAATGGATGAATACAGTTATGATGCAGTTCCTGTAACTGTGGCTCAGGGAATATCATCAAAGATGAGGCAGAGGACTAGGGAGTCTGCTGTGAGACTATGTCCCCTAGAAAGGGCTGCATAAACAAGACTCGAACAATGACAATACCAAAAGGGATGATAACTCAAAAAAGACAAAATCTCATGGGGTCCCACCCCCAGACAAAGAACTACGGGCAGCTAATGACTAGAGAGAGAGAGAGAGAGAGAGAGAGAGAGAGAGAGAGAGAGAGAGAGACTAGAATTAGTCTCTCTTAGGATAAGCCCCCTAATTGGTTATCCAGTACAAAGTGGTCAGCCCTAATATTGTACACACATAAACAATAAAAATGGACTTAGCATGTTGTATTTATATTTGTGCATGTATACATACCTGTGTATGCATA
>JABTXL010007734.1:24054078-24106353 GCA_025134845.1 Neodon shergylaensis
CAGAGTTCCTCAGTGAAACATTGAGTGTGTTGCCTATAGTGGGGAAGGACATAGCATAGGGGGATCAGGCCTCAGATGAGATAGAAAGCCCCCACATCACCCCTGACCGCAAGGAGGGTCATGGAAACTCTCCAGAACACTAGTACTTTTTAAATAAAGCCGAAATAAACAGTTGGGGGTTGGCGGGGAGGTAGAACTGAGCACGGCTAGGTAGGGCCAAAGGCCTTGGTACTGCTACACAGGAATCAGTTACTGTCCATTTCACAATGCCTGAAGCAAGGAGTTTGAACGTTTCTGTCAGCAAGAAGGGTTTGACCAGCACTGATGTAAACTACTTCTACACAGTGAACACCTGCCCATAAATATCCCTTGATATCCCTAATGCATGTGAATATTTATGTGTCATTTAAACTGGGCAGTTTTGAAGGATCCATGTCCAATTTAATAAAATCATCCAGCCTTTCAAAAAGTCAAAATGTGGCACAGGAAACTTCCCTCTGCTTATTGGGGAGTAGATCTCATACTGGAAGGGGTGAGAAGGTCCAACAAAGGGAGAAGTTACTCGGTAACTACAGGAGGGGTGGTAAGGAAAAGCTATACACTGTTAGATTTCCTCTTTTTTTGAGATTAGAGAGAAAGAAAAAAAATCCACTGGCCATAAAGATATGCCTAAGTTAGGCGTTTTCTACCCTTGTCTCAGTTATGGTTTAACGTGGGTCCCACTAGGATCAAGAACTCAGTCCTGTTGAGTAACAAGGACCCACGCTCTGTGACTCATGAGCAAAGCCAGACACATGTTACAGTAGGAAGCTAATGAAAGGGGACTCTCAGGAAATCAGCTGTGGACAAAAAGAAGACAGTCAGAATGTCCTTACCAAACCCATCACACTAAAGCTTTCCTCATACTATGCTAAGGTTGCAAGAATCTGCAGGACTGCTGAATCCGGTCAGATTCAGAACCATGCAACTGCAGGCCTACTTGCTACCTGCCTCCTCTCTAAAAGTCTACAAAAATGCTGTAGCTTCTATCTAAATATATGACAGCCTGATTGCTTATTAACCATGTAGTTAACAGGATGATTAAATCTTAATCTTGTAGCCTTCGTGAGCAAGTTCCATTCTTGAAGATTTATTTATTTTTACTTTATGGGTATGCATGACTGTCTGCATGTATGCATGCATCTGTACCACAGGCATGTTTAGTGCTGTTGGAGGCCAAATGAGAGTGTTAAATCTTCTGTACCTGGAGATGAGACCGTTGCAAGCCATCATGCAGGTGCTGGAAGTCGATCCTGGGTTTTCTCTGAGAACAGCAAATGCTCTTGCTTGTTTCCAACAAGTTTCCAACAGCTGAGCCATCTCTCCAACTCCTGGGCTGGAAAAATTTGAGAAAATAATGGAAGCAGAGGTGAGGAGATAGCTCAGTCAGTAAATTGCCTGCAAGTGTGCAAGGGTGAGGACCTGAACGTGGGTTTCCCCAGCACTCACATAAATACTGAGCGTGGTGGCATGCGTCTCAGAGACAGAAGTAGCCCTGGGGCTCACCAGTCTCCTGTTCCAGTTGACCAGTGAGCTCTGGATGCAGTGAGAGACCCTGCCTCAAAAACAAAGGTGCAAAGTAACTGAGGAAGACACTTGACCTCAATTTCTGGCTTCCACATACCTGCTCACTAATGTGCACACATAGCAGCACGCACACATGCACATGTACACACACAAATATAAAAATGGAGAAAATAATGAAACCAGGTAAAATAGGTACTTTTTCCTTTGCTCTGCAAATCTCCATGTGCATTTGGGACTTCCTTCCTAGAGGCATGGTAGAAAGATCTGTTTTTCTACAACCCCAATAGCAGGAAAAGGGCAGAATCCCAAATTGCTTACCTACTGAGGCACAAAGGTAGGCGAGCTGTTCAGTGTGGGTTTCAAAACAGTTCTCAGCTTAGAAAGAGCTCCTGGTTTCAAAGGAAGACCAATGTTATGCATGAACTGCAGCAGTATAAATGTGCAGTTGTTCAGTGCTTTCGGGCTTCTAGCAGAGCAGCGGGGTGAAGCAGCTCCCCACGGTCTTATCAGTGGGCCCATCCTCCTCACATCTCCCCGGGAAGCATCAGACAGGGCTTCTTCCTTCCTATTTATACACTCATAACTTCTTAAAAATAATAGTTATTTTGCTAAACACAGTGGTACAGGCCTGCCATTCCAGCTACTCCACTAGGGAGGCCAACACCAGAACATCCCATGTTGAAGGCAACTTGGCAACTTAGTGAGACCTGACCTTCAAATAAAATGTCAGCAAGGAGATGGGGATGTAGCTCAGGGGTGGAGTATCATCAGCCTGACCTGTGAAAGACCCTGCAACCATCAGTCCCAGTACCCACACACAAATAAAGGATCTTAATCATGTTAGCGAGACCTTCTTCCGAAGGTCTGAGTTATCTGCTTTTAGATCCTGCTTAATGTAACTAAGCATCCCCTGGACCAGGCTCTGGGGCCTCTGCAAGGAGCTCCTAAGTAAGCCGATGCTATCACCAGTTCAGTATGGTTCAGGTATATAGGATGGAAGGACAGGTTAGGTTCTTTGTTTTCATATCAGCCAAGACCTCCAGAAAGTGGTGTACCATATTTCATAAGAATAACTGTGTGTGCATGTTGCATGTGGGGTGGAGAGGTACACATACTGAGTATATGTGATGTTCATGGCTTCTCTTCAGGCTCCAGAATCATTGCTGTTCCCGTTCCTCTACCCTGTTCCTTGGAGCTCAATCCACCTCCAAGCTGAGCTTCTTTAGTGTCATCTGTTGTTTGCAAATAGCAGCCACTCAGCTACTGGCTGACTCAGCACTAAAGACGGGGCCTTTTCTGCACAACCTCTTTCCTTTCCTATCTTCCTCTTCCTCTCTGTCTACTTCCTGCCAGAGCCTCCGCTGATTCCTCTGCATTAATGTCCCTCCTTCTATCTCTCTGTCCCACACCTTCTGATGAAATGTCTGATAGGCAGAGAAAGAATGTAATAGATACATGCATGAACACACACACACACACACAGAGAGAGAGAGAGAGAGAGAGAGAGAGAAAATTGTGGGCTGTGAAAATTCTCAGTAATCCCCATGTGCCTACCATAGTCTCACATGGGTGTGTGTGAGGGACCAGACCCCAGGTGGAAGAAAGTGGGAGAGTGGCAGGGAGACACCCCAACCTTCTGGGTGACTCTACCCTCTTTGCTCCCTGTTAGACTCTTCTTTGGACAGCTCCCTCTCCAAACTCAGGCTGCAGGCTCTTCTCCACTGCCCTCCTTAAGGTCAGAATGCCCCACTTCTTCCAGAAGCACTGCTATGCACCCATCCTCAGCCCTTGTGACTGACCAATAAGGTTCATATACATTGCAGGAGCTAATGGGAGGGCCTTACTACTATAGGGAAACACATCAGGAACCCAACCTGCTTGAGCATGCCCCTTAACACCTGGAACAGAGGTACACTTCCCCACTGATGGCCCAAGGTATGGCAGAACTGATTGGAACTGGGTGGAATACTTTTCTGATAAAGTGTGGCTGCTTGAAAAATACCTTATTATGGACACCTGTCCATCAAGTCTGATGCAATCAGGGTAGAACACAGGTTTAATTGACTGCATGAGTCTTGTACCTGGCAAAGGCTTTTCCGTCTCCCTTCATGGTCCACTACCCTTTCCCCTGCGACATACATGTCTAAAAGCCAGGCTGAGTCAGAGAAATGAGACTCTTGAGACCTGGCCTTGTCACCCATCATTCCCAGTACCTGAGGGATGGCTTACACCAATGGCATCAAGCATGCCCACTCCATGTCTTTCTCCCAAACCCTGGGGTTGTGATTTCTCCAGAGGATGTCCTCTAGCAATGGGCTTCACACTAGAGATGCTGGTCTCGGGTTCTCAGCTGAGCCAACCATTGGAGAATGGCTTTCCTGTGTATCTCATATCTTGTAAACCCCTCACACAGTAGACACGGAGAGCTGGGCAATGTTTCTCAGATGAGGCAGAGCGGCAACCTCATCCAGGACACAGAAGCCTCTGGGTCTAGCTAAACGCACACAGCATTCACAGGCTGGATAAAGATGTGTGTCCATTTCCTTAAGTTCTCAGCTTAGCTCCGGCATTAGCTTCCTTTTCTGATGCCCTGCGTGATCTTTTTTTTTTTTTTTGTTCAAACCCCAGGTTCTTCATTTGTCATGAGTAATCTTGAAATTAGATATTTGTCTGTGTTCAGACCCAAAGCCACAGCTGAGATTGTGAGGTGTCAGGAGGGCAGAGAGACCAAATGTCAGCATTTCGTGGCAGAGCCCAACAGGTACCATGTGTCTGGATGGAGGGAGTAGTGAATGTCTGTGTTTTTTGAGTCTGCTATTGATTTTTCTTACTGGCTGTGTATTCGGGGCATTTCTGCTGCAACCCCTCTGATCTAAATGATTGTGGTGAAGTTGTTGCTTAGACAAGATCATCTTCGGGGAAAACTGTGTGTAAGGAGAAAACCAGGGAGTGCTGCCCTTTTGTCAAGGAAGTTTTTGTACTCTGTGGAAGAAAGACACTTTTGTGGATAACCCCAGCGCAGGCTGGCATAGGATAAAAATAGGGAGGGGTTGCCAAGAAGGCACTCTGGTTTTCTCAGAGAAGATTTTGCTAGGCTGTAGCAGGACAGTGATGGGGATAACATGGAGGTGGCGTTTGCCACAATCCCAGAAGGAAAGGCAGGATGTCTATAGATAAAGGCACGGGAAGAAATCTCATCAGGAGAAATGGATGCTTCTCTAGGGGTAATCTAGAGAACCTTCTTGGTGAGAAGGCAGTTTCTGTATGGGGAACCCCAGAGAGCCACCTGGAGCACAGGTGGAGCAGGTCATCGGGGGTTAGAAGCCACCTTACCACAGTCTCTGGTGCTGAGCCCATGACTTCACTCTCCTGATAATGGGAAATTACGAAAAGCTTTTGTGTGGCTGAATGACAAGGCCAGAGCTTTTCTCTGGGATAATTAATCTGGCAGCCAGTCAGTGGCTACTTCCTGCCAATTGCATCTCTAAAATAGCTCCCCCAACTGCAGCGTCCCCTCCACCCCTTCCACGCTTTCTTTGGGACTGTCACTTATCCTCTCGTGCTACACCATCTTACAACTTGCCAATCATCTGTACTCTGTGGTGTGAGAGACGCCCGGACAGGCTACCATCAGAGTCACATGGCTGTACCTCTGTCACCCACATCAGGCTGAGCCTCAAGAGCCAGAGCTCTCTGCCCAGGGTCTGTGTGCTGGCCCCTCCTATTGTCCCTTCCCCTTTGTGGGTCCTCCTCCTTACCCACATCCCATCACTCTGCCAAGGCTGTATTTCCACTATGCCCACCTGTGCCTTCCCAGTGGCATCCCTCTTTTTTCCCCTGAGTGTTCACAAGGAAGATTGCCTTGTATTTATAGCTGCGTATATCATGGTACTACCGTCTCAGAGACCAGGACACAGTTTACCAGTTCTGTGACGGGTCAGTCTGTGTGCCATTGCCGCTGGTGACTTGGTTTGTGCTCCTGATTCACTGTATTCTCTACTGGAGAGAGATGCAGGGGACCTCACCTCATATATCTATGTTGGAACGAAGGTGCTGCCATTGGCAGGCATCTCACTGTCCCACAGTCTTGGCTACTTTTCCATTTTGTGCTAAAGCACCAAGGCCAAGGCATCTTTTAGGAGGAAAGGTTATTGGGGGTTTATAGTTCCAGAAGGTAAGGGTAGGAGCACCATGGTGGTGAGCATGGCAGCACACAGGCAGGCCTAGCTCTGGAGTAGCAGCTAAGAGCTTAGATAGTCTTCATAAGCATAGGGCATAAGGAGCTAACTGGAAGTGGTGTTGGCTTTTGAAGCCTCAAACCCTCTCCCACTCCGTGACATTCCTCCTCCAACAAGGCCACACCTCCTAACCCATCCAAATAGCTCCAACAACTGAGGACCAAGTATCCAAACATAGGAGCCTATGGCGGGATTCTCACTCAAATCCTAGACATTGACAACCCTGCTGATAAGGAATAAAGCTACTTTGCCTCTCAGCAGAGGACTTCTTGTGTGTGTCTCTGTCCTACTGCACACCCTGTATTTAGAACGAGGCATGGTGTCATCGTGGGGAAAGCCATCACAAGTCACAACCCACAGACCTCCTGTAACTGCCTGCTTTGAGTTATTTTAGATAGACTAGGAAGATTATGTTAGCTCTTCATCGCTGTGACGAAATACCTGAGGGATCAGTATGAGCAAGGAAAGATTTATCTTAGCACATGGCTTCCCGGGTATCAGTCCAACGCTGGCTCCATTACTTTTCGTTGTCTCTTGCTGGCTAGTGTCAACTTACGGCTTCCCAGGTTTCAGTACGTGGCTGGCTCCATTGCTTTTAGGTTTGTGGTAGAGCAGAAACTCTTGGCAAAAGGCAGTGGTGGATCCAATCTGCTCACTTCCTGCCAGCCAGTTTGCAAAGTGAGTGACAGGAAGGGGCCAAAGACAAGCCACACCCTTCCGAGATCCAGCCCACTCCTGTAGTGACTGACTTTCTTCAAACAGTTCTCATCTTGTGACGCTCCATTTGGTCAATGGGCTGACCCATTGTTGAAGTCATCTTCCTCATCATCCAACCAGCTATTAGCACCACTGGAGATCAAAGCTTCAATACATGAGCCTTGGGGCCATTTATCCCTAAATCATAACAGTCTCAAACTCCCTGAGTGTGATGTCCCACATAGGGAGCCCCAGATTTCTGCACATCTTCTCTCCTTTATCTGCTGTGAAAGAAGAGTGTTCTGGCTTATTCTGTCCCTTTGATAGCACTCAGAAGATAATTGCATGTCTGCCTTGGGAGACCACTCTCACCCTGCCACACACACGGAAGACCTTGGGTACCAGCACAGAAATTCCTGTTAAAAAGCTTTAGAAGGTGAAGGTCATCTCTGTCCCTAGCATTTCCTCTGATCAGGGCTAAAACCAGAGTGGGAGAAGCAAGGACAGATACAGAGCTCAGATGACCCAGACCCAGGGTCAGGCAGAGAAAGTAGGAAGCCCCAGGACTTGACATGTCATTGGCTGGGACGTAGCTCAGTCAACAGTGATTGTACAATAACGTGAGGCCTGGGTTCCACCTCCCACCCTGATCCCCCATCCTAGATCGACATTTCCACTCATCTCTCCTACCACAGAGGCTCTGGGCGCACAGCCCAAGTGATGCCCCTGTCTCTAAGGCAGAAAGAATATCTCCTGTTTTGTGATTTTTTTTTAAAGACTAAAAGCTGCTCCAATAATTGCAATAGTGGGACTGAGCTGGATTAACGTTTTTCTGGGAAGCAAATCTTTGGATATCTATATCTGGAAAATAGATCCTTTGTATCTGTGTATTTAAACCAACAGTGGCGTGGATGGATTCATTTCAGCTACTGAACGTAAAGGGAGTAAGCTTCTTAGTGGGACGGTGAAGTACACAGGGTAGGAACTTCTTCAGCTACTTGCCGCAAATGCTTCTGGGGAATCCAGTTCATTGTATCCTTCTCACCTTGTCTAACGCTGCTAAAAGGGGAAGAGTATAGATGGATGTGCAGAGAATTTTCACTTCATTTCCAAGGCAGGTCGAAACTCCTGATGTCACAGAATATGCTTTGTGGGAGGTGGTATGTGGTTCCACTGAGAAAATACGTGCTTTCTGGGTTTGTTCATTAGCACCATATAAAACCAAGTGTGATGGAACATTGTAACCACAGCACTTCAGAGAGAGAAGTGAGAGAGTCAGAAGTTCAAGGTCACCTTCAGCCACAAACAGCCTAGGTTACTCAAGACCCTGTTTCAAAAAACCAAAAACAATCTTTTTTATTCCATTCCCAGCAAACTTCAGGTTACATTGACCACATCAGTCTAAAATGCTTATGATGTCCTCAGAGACCAATCATTTCCTCCAAACACCGTGTCCGTGAGTTTAGACCCTGAACTAGAGGGGACTGTAGGTGTTCACCAGCCCCAGTCGGCTGCTTGTCTCTGTAAATAAAGTATTATTGGGACATTGCCATGTCTGTTTGTATACTATTGTGACCGCTCAGGTCATGGGATGAGTGTGCCCAGGCTGTTTGGTCAGTAGTGAGAATCAGAGAGACAGACACTCTACGGCTGGACCTTAGTCACCAGGAGTGAGCTGGAAAGAAGTGAGCAGCTTTGCGGAAGGAAGGAAGGACAGCAGCACAGAGGCAACACCGAAATCAAGGGAGGAGGATTTAGGAGATGCAGGGTAGAAAGTACGGTGAGATGGTAGAGCCGGTGAGACCCAGCACAGGAGACGCCTTCCCCGCACTGCGCAGCTAGTGTTGCTCTTCTCCTGAGACTGTGGCCGACCTTAGGAGTCCCCGCTGGTCCCGTCCTAGTAGCAGGTGTCCTCGGTCCTGCTCTCTGATTCTCCAGTCCCCGGATCTCTCAGGCTGCTGACCTTGACCGTGTGATGATGCGTATTCACACCTCCGCAATGTGGAGTCTTCCATCTTCACATCTGCAGGAGAGCTATCCTAGATTAGGCTGCTGTCTAGCTTCAATAGTTCCTGTGGTTCATGCTTTTCTTATTTGGCTACGATGGTAGCTCCCAGTCCCAGTTCATATGGCCGTTGGAGCCAGTACGGCTATAGTGCAAGTTTCCCGTCTCGCATCTTCTTTGTTCGGCACCTCTCAGTAACTCCAAATCAAATATTTGTTCGGGAATAAAGCCCTCATCAAAAGATAGGAACTAGGGCATCTTTGCTTCCTGTTCCCAGGGTGACTGTGGGCAAGCCAGGCCACTGTGGTACAACAGGTTGAGTGATGTTGTCCCTGGTGACCACTGATACTTGATGAACACTGGTTCCTGGAAGATGCTATGGTCTTTTACACACTGTTCTAGGACACAAGGTAGCAGCTACCACTTTGATTGTCAGCGGCTTCTGTTGCCATCACAGCCAAGACCTGTGTCTGTTTCCACACCTGCCGTTTTGGCATGTGACTGTTACCAAAATAGTTGGTGGCCTCCTGGTGGCCTCTTGTGGGCACATGACTCTTCTTGGGAGGTTGTTACCCAGTATAACTTGATGAGTGCTGTCTTTTTGTGCTGTGTTTTCCCCTGCTCACCCGAGCACATCCCTTTAGCTGAGATAAGGTAGACTCGGGCACTGACGTCCCCCCTTCCAGTCTGTGACTGACTGAAAGTTGTGATTTTCCTCAGGAACCAACAACATCTAATTTTCAATATTTGAAGGCATTGTTCCCTGTAAAGAATAGCACTATGGGGTGCTCTTGTAGAGGAAGGGAGAATGGAAAGTGGGCCCAGTGAGGAAGTACAGGCACGCAATGAGAAGAAAGGATTTCTAGCTTAGGTGTGCTGAGCCATAAACAGACCACCCTGGGATTAAGATGAAACTGTGGCTTGTTGGATAGCTGTGAATATGTGAATCTGAAGAATTACCTTATCAAGAGGGCTAGAGGATGAGAGATCACAGGACTTGTTTCTGAGACACAAAAGTTCTAAAAACTCTAGTACTGAAGACGGTCATTGATATGATATTGTTTTATATTGTTTTTAACATGTGCCTGAGAGTGAGCCTGGCTACTCATGCAGTAGCAAATATCCAGGGATGTATGTTGAATGGCTTACTGAGTGGATGGAAATTAATTCTGACGATGAAGGAGGCACCTTGCAAGCAACCCTGAGCAATCAACTGGCCCTTCAAGGACTTGGTTGATACGTCAGATCACGCTTGAATTTTCCATGTCTGTAATGTGATTTTCAACCTTGATCCCAGCAGAGCTTTAGGTGAGACAAAGACCCCATTTCAATTCTTTCAGACTTCAGGCGCCCGCTCCGCTTTCTACTTTCTGTTCAGTCCCAGCAATTTGAACACACAGAGCTGTTGATCTTTTGAGGATGGAAAGAACTCATTGTTCATTGTGAGCAGACACCAGCCACGGGGTTGTGCATATATCAGCATATTTAGTGGCAGGCACACTTGCTGCAATTTGACATCTCAGTCAAGTTTGTCTTGAAGTCTGGCAGCCCCTCCTCCTCCTCATTTCTAAGGAAAGTGGTCCCACGCGCCCAAGCTTACCACGTGCAGATACCCAGACTCACAGTGGAGAAGAGCAGACAGCATCATTTCTGAACAGATTTTTATCTACGGGTCCAACACATTCTGACTATTTAGACAACAGTCACCGGCTGGTTGGTTAGCTAATTCCTCTTTGATCCTCACCTTTGGGTCTTCAGTTTGGCTGCCCGCTTGCAGAATGCCTTTCTGCTTCACTATGTCATGTCTGTGTTTCTGATTTGTGGAGAGAATCCTGTACAGTCTATTTCTTTTCCACATGGGAATGTTCTGCCTGCTAGCAAAGCGGATTCATGCTGACACAGTAAGCAAGGAAGGTAGTGCTGTCCCATGTGAACATACACTTTGGAGTACATGTACCTGTGCTCCGTTCAGAGAAGAGCAAACCATGCCTTCTCTACAATTGTACCAACAGGATTTAACTTAGCACCTGATACAGGTTCGAATGCTTTTGCTTGGTTGAACACACATGATATCTGGCCATCACTTAGATCTCTGTGTTGTCTCCTTATTTAACCTTCCAGTTAGGGGGGAAAAGAAAGGTTTTTAGAATGGTTAGATTTATGTAACCTTCAAATCTTGTTTCATTCGTCATCAAAAACCAGGTGCTGAGAGCAATGTGTCATGCGGCACCTGGTAAGGCTCAAATGTGAGATGAAGACTTGCTGATAAAGTGATGAAAAATTAGTCTGTACATCCACGTATGTGACATGGGGTATCCAGGAGACCAAAGGGGAATTCCCAGCATCTGTATCAAATGAAGTTTCTGTATAGGAAGGAAAAGCAAGAGCGGAAGAAAGAAAGGAAGGAAGGGAGGGAGGGAGGAAGGGAGGGAGGGAGGGAGGAAGAGAAAGACAGAGGCAGGCAGAGAGACCAGTAGACAAAGGAAAGAGGGAAGTCAATAAGAAGAAAAACACGGCAGTGCAAACAGGCCAGGGCCAGGCTTGTCTCAGGGACACAAACTGATGAAGGTGATGTAGGCTCAAGAGTTCCTCTCTGAGTAGAAAGAGCATGGCAAACTTAGGTCCCTGTGGGTGGGCTATGTATCCAAAAACAATCAAGAAAGGCACAGTCACCTCTGCTGTACCAGAGGACATATATCAGTCCTCTCACTGATGGTCCCTGGCATCTACAGGGATGAGGGCACCTGTGCCTTCTTTGTACGCCGGTCAAGGCAAGTTTGAAACTGGTGACATCAGAGAGAGCCACCCATCCCATGCTCCCAGACATGGAGCAAAATTCTTTTAAACTTACGATACTAAGAAAACCAATACTTACATATGGAAGGGCCTGTTTTATTTATGGAATATTGTTCAAGCTGGGAGGATATGGCTACATTCAGATACATACAAGAACAAGGTATGGTCTTCATTCATGAGGAATAAGGAGAAAGATCTTGTAACGTTTACCCTTCCTTGGTCTTCAGCAAGATTGGTCTGTGGACAATTTCACATTACCTAAAATTGATTATACAAGTCTGAGAGTTAAGCTTCTAAGAATAGTACTTTTCTGATGTCCGATAACTGTTCAAGAAACAAAACAATTGGTCCACACTTCCACAAGCCTTGTAGACACATATCTGAACATCTCCATGAGATTCTATCACTTGAAAAGGAAAGATCCTATAGCTTCTGTGTTCAGGAACCCCTGCTGTCATTTTTTAAGGGATATGTTGATCAGTTCTAAATAAAGCTGAGGAAAATTAGATGATTATCAGCTTGAGATTATGAGCTCCCAACTTCATTGATGATTGCTATTTCACTTGAAGGAAGCCCACCAGTGTGTTCATTACTGAGTAAGAGTGGAGTGTACAGAGGCAGTGAAATCTCTGTCCTCAGGTTGTGCGTTAGAATGAAACAGGAGACCTCGCTCCCGAACAGGCCCAGTGTGCCCCACCCTCTCTGCACACAGAGGCCCCGAGATCCTGCCTATGACACATTCACTTGCCAATCACAAGTGGGGCCCCTTTTCTAATAGCTCCAGCAGAGCTTGAGGCTTGCCCCCACAGGGACCCTCCCACAGGAAGCCTTCATGAATCACCGAGCAGAGGCATGCTTTGGGGAGACTGTGGGCACGTCTGCGCCAAGCAGTGCCAGGACTTCCCACGGTCGGTGGCTGATTTACCTCAGGAAGATCCTTGGTGCCTCCATGGGGAAGAGCACACTGCTCCCAGAAGGGTTGCGGCCCTTTGCTATGAACACGGGGTTATTGGTGATGGACAGAGCAGATCCCTGGTTGGCTAAGTTCATCGCAGGTGCTGAGAAAGCTTCACGTCCTGAGAAATTCTATGTTTAGTCTGGTGTAGAAAATACTCCCCTACACTTTTGCATCCTTGGACATGGTCCCCTTCTTGTGCTGTCCCAGACTTAAGGCCATCACAAGATGTAAAGTGTTTATCTCTAAAATGCAGAACCTGATTTATTTCCTTAAGAATTGACTTTGTACAGATGCTTATAATGGCCCATATCATCATAGCCTTTCTCTCCGTGTAGCTGACACAGGCAGTCCTTAAACGGAAGCATGCCCAGTTTTCAGCGAGTATTCTAGTGGATGAGCTAGGCTACTGGGGCTTGAAGGAATGATTCCATGTCGAGTTGTCTACTGCCTAGGTTTTCATTGTCTTTGTACTCCCACGTCACTATTTCTAGAGGAAGGAGACGTTTAGCTGCTGATTCAAAGTCTCTCACAGCTCCCCTCGTTTCTCCAACTTAGGAGAAGGTTACTGAAGAGCGTGTCCGCACCATTGGTTGGGAAATAGTGTCTCTGGGTTTTGTCGTGACAGGCTGTGACCTCACTTGTAGTCAGTGCACAGGCTTGGTGGTCAGGACAAATCCTTGGGAGCAGGTTAAAGACAGCCTGTGGGTCTTCGCTGCTCTGGGCTTCCCTGTGGAGTTAGCCCAGACAGCTCTGGTTCACTTTCGTCTCACCTCTGCTGGTCCCATAAAGTGGTGTGGACATTGGGATGGAGGTGGACAGGAGAAAGGAGGAAGGGCATGCAAATGCCGGGCACCACTCTGTGGGTGAGGAGGGAGTCCTGAGATGCTATGCTTTACCCAAGCTCAGAGATCTATTTCTTTGCTTAGAAGGCTCCTAAAGACAGCCACGTTTCTTTTAGCCTCCCTCCCTCCCTCCCTCCCTGGGAAACCACTCATATGGTAGCAGGAAGGAGGAAGGGGGCGATAGTTCCTGCTATGCAAGACAACACATTTGTTCTTCCTTGAGCAATCCCTGGAACCTTCTGGAGCTGAGGCATTGGAGCCTTCTGAGTGGTATGCGGCTGCCGGTGTGGTGGAGGGAATGCCTGTGCTGAAGGGTAGGGATTTGAAAGCCTGTCTGGGGAAAATGATCTCAGATGCTTTGGTTGTCTGCAGAAGGCCCTGAATGTATGTGATTACCATGGTGACTGTGGCAGTGGGGTCAGTGTCCCGAGTGCAGCTCAGCTCCCCCACAGGGTGCCTGGAGGTGTCTTATCTTGGAGCACACGTGATGGGGTATCCAGGATCCCCACTGTTGGTACTGCCTCTGACAAAATTGATGGGTATATACCCTTTCCTCTGAGATGCCACTGGGCTACTGATGCTCCTGCCCACACTGGGTTAGGTATGAGGATACTCTGGCGTTGCCTGACAAGTCAGTGAAGAGACAAAATCTCTCTGTGGTTGCTGAGTATGGAGTTTCCTCAGAGTAAACCAGCCACAGGCTGTGTTCCACCAAAGGGGATCCCCAGGATATCCACAGCACCTTAGAAAGCAGTAGCAACACAGACAACTTGTCTCCTTGTGTCTGGTACCCAGACCCAAGCAGTGACCGCATCAAGCAAGCCTCCCCACTTTCACTCTGCATCCCCTTCCCTGATGGAGCTCACATTAGCCAGACAGTGCTTCCCAAAAGAGGAAACTAAGTGCAAGACCAATCACAGATCTCTCTCTCTCTCTCTCTCTCTCTCTCTCTCTCTCTCTCTCTCTCACACACACACACACACACACTGCAGACAAACACCCCAAGACCAATCTCAAAGATTTCTCTTTCTCTCTCTCTCCCCCTCTCTCTCACACACATACACTGCAGACAAACACCTTAAGACCAATAACAATGATTTCTCTCTCTCTTCCTCTTTCTCTCTCTTGAATTTCTTGAAAAAAAGGGGGAAACTCAAAATGGAAATAGCTGTTAACATGAATCTCATTCCTTCCTTCTTTTCAAATGCATCAAAGCCCTCAGAAAGAAGGCCATGTGTTTCTCCCATTTGTTTTGAGTGGGCACTCCCAGGATGTCATGTGCCCTGTGCTCCAGAGGTCTGAACAATGGGGACACCAGACCCTGACCACTGGGAAGTCCATTGGCTGTGAATTTGTTGTAGGCCTCCAAGGCTGGAACAAACTTCGCTGTCTTATGTGTCTTCTGTTGGATTTTTGCACAGCTCCTAAATTTCTTGGCTCAGGGCATTTGAGTTTCCACCCTCTGAAAATAAAATTGCTAACAGGACAGCGTCTTTGGCACTGCCCCTCTTTCTTCCTTAAGGGATGGTTACCCTCCCCTGTGATGCTTTTCTGCTAAATAGGATGCGCCAAGAGCTAATGATGAAAGACATCATCTAGCTTGGTTGTCTCACAGCATGCAACTTAATCAAGTTACAAAATGCAGTTCCCAGGCCATTGGTGGTGGTGCATGCCTTTAATCTCAGCACTCCAGAGGTAGAGGGAAGCAGATCTCTGAGTCAGAGGTCAGCCTGGTCTACAGAGTAAATCCAGGACAGCCAGGGCTCCACAGAGAAACTTTGTCTTGAAAAACAAAAGCAAACAAACAGCAAACAGAGAACGCATTTCCCACAGTGTCTTGGAGTTCATGGTATGACCCCATTGTTTCTGCAGTATGAACCAAAGCCTGCTGTCTAAAGCATGCATTTCTTATCTCCCCTGACACAGAAGTCAGCCCCGAGAGCACTGCTCCTGCCCAGCCCTACCCTTATTCCTGAGTTTGTCTGTGGCCACCTCAGAGACCTCAGATGTTGTACTGAATGGTAGCAAGGCTTCACATGGCCCTACATCAGGAGGCCATGCCCGGGGAAGGGTATTGATCCCATGGTACCCTTTTGAGCTTCAGTTCATTCACAGATTGCTTCTCTATTTGTAAAGTTAGCTTCTTTGGGACTGAGATATAATATGACATGATATGATATGATATGATATGATATGATATGATATGATATGATATGATATGATTGATGTGATATGATAATATCATATGTCCTAGTGTCCTATGATATACATAGCATAATGCCATGCGTGCACATGCTAAGGTTTTCGACAAGGACTTTGCAACTGATTTATTTACAAGGCAAATGATGCCATAAGACCAGGCAGTGTCATTGCACCTCGGTTCATGTTTCTTTGTGACTCAGATGTTGTCACCCCGGCTAGTAAGAAGCGGTATGATGATAAAATATGAAAACATATTTAATACAGCTTTGTTCCCATTTGTGACACAGAGATCATCCTGTTTGGAAGGTTGTCTCCTTCCCTTTCCTCTTTTCTATCCCTGGTTCACTGTCTTGAGCTAAGGTTTGCAAAGAGGCTTCCTGCCCTCAGCTGAACTGATGAAGGATGGGTACAGAGTTAGAATGTTGGATGAGGGTTTGTTTTGCTCAAGACAAAATTCATAGGCTCTTGCTGGCTTCCCCCATTCTTTCTAAATTGAAACCTGTCTGAAATATTCAACAAGGACAACCGGGCTGTTACTGGTGCCTAAGTGAGGCTTGGCACATGATAGGAGCCCATGTATTCCCTGGACTTCAGAGGCACAGTCATGTGATCAAAACAATAGCTGGTTGCATTCAGCCTCAGTGGCCCCCAATATACCTCTTCTGTTTCTGGGAAAGTACCCAGTTTCCTCACCTCTCCTGGCCTGAGATGTGACCCTGATTTCATATTTTACACTGGAAATGCAGTTACCCAACAGAACAAAGCTTGGTTTCCTCCTGTCGCCATTTTCTCTACCCTTGTTTATCTCACTCTTTTGAAGATCTGTTTCCCAGGAGAGGTGGGGGGGGTCCTCAGCTCCTGAGGCCAACAGCTCTGTGTAGAAGTGACCTCAGCATGCTGGGATTCTTAGACCCAAGCCCAAAGAAGCTCAAGTTCTTTCTAATAACCTTGTCTTACACTTCCCGCTCCGAGTTTATGCATTAAAAGACAAAAGAAATTGTCTGACATCAGGTGAGCCAGGAGGAGGCATTGTGGCCAGTGGAGCACCTGTGGGCTGACCTTGCCTGCCCCCAGGCTGAGTGCAGGGGCATCTATGGAGTCCCAAGAGGGTTGGGTTAGCCTCAGAGCTGAGGCTGGCTCTGCCACAGCTGAAAAAAAAAGCACCTTCTTAATACTGGTGTGCTTTTTCCCTGCATGTCTTTAACTCCGGCCTTTGTCTAAGATGTCTGAGCCATGTGGAGGCAGCAATGCTTATCTCCAGCTCTCTTGGCCCTCTTGCTTCTGTGCCTTGGAGTGACAGTGCGTGTCATCGCATAGACTCCGTGGGCATGTCAGAAGTGAAAGCTCATTTCTCTGACAGCTCGGCTCCAGGGGCACCGCTCAGAAGCCTTGAACTCCCTCTCTTTCTGAGATCTCTTGGTGAGCAGCCCCTGAAAGCACATGAGTATTGTTGGCCCCTTGTCCTTATTCTCCCTCTTACCCCTTTGGATCCCCACAGCTGCCACAGCAAGCATGGGGCAAGGCCTGTTGTGTCTAATCTCAGCCACAGTTCTGGAGCTGCAGCATGATGCAGAGCTGGTATCCTCTGCACCCACAGTTTCTGAGTGACTTCTCAGCTGCAAACCTGGCTCCTGGTTTCTTGGTTTTCCCCCAGGCAGCCTTAAGCTTTTCCTGAGAGCAGGCTTTGCAAATGTTCTCATGGAGAACAAGATTCAGCGACAGTAATGTACTCTGGCTCCTTCCTCTCTCTCTCACATCCACATTGGTCTCTCAAGTGCTTGAATGACAGGTGTGAGCCTCCATACCAGGTTGAAACAGATTTTATGATATTGTAATGCAGAAACACTTTATACTTTTATTATTAACGTAGGCATGTTCTTCTGGGACCTGATTACGCACAAAGCTTTACGAGGCACTGCCTTCAGCGGCAGCCCCTGCTCTGCACCCATGTCCTCTCCTCGTCACTATGCAGGACCTGAGGAGGGATGAGGTCAGTGGCAGAGCCTTCCCTTGTCTGGACACCCTGGCTCCATGCTCACTTGCAGCTCAGCTTCTTTCCACTCTGCATCAACAGGGGGAAGCAGAGAGCAAGGCAGTAGGGCAGGATGGGCCAGGTCAACTCTAACTCCACCACCTAATACACCCACATGAAGGCTTGGGCTTGCTGAGGTGCTGGGCATTAACTATGCAGTATTAGAATCACGGTTTTACACATTTTGGGAGGTGCTCCAGAAAAACGAAGATAGCTCCTTATAGTGGTGATGAGAATGATTTTGGATTCCTATGGTGCAGGATCCTCCTCCTAGGCAGGAGTTGATACCAGGGCCACAAAATAGTGTGGGAACATCCCTGGGCAGAAGCCACCCACCTGGTTCTACTGGTGACCTGCAACCAAAACCTGCCCATAGCAGGGCACATTCATTCAGCCACACAGACCTCTCTCATTAAAAGGGAAGAGCGTTCTCCCCTTTAATAATTAGCAAATATATCACCCTTTAGTTTGTGATCTGCTGTCTGTAATGAGCTTCTTTAGGACAAAGTCTTCCGCCTTCTTCTGGGTTGAACTCTCTCCTCTCAGCAACCAGCATATTCTACTCTGACTCTTTCCAGGAACAAGCTGATGTTGGCTTAAGTCCTTCAGAGTGGTGGACATGGAGACTCACAATGCTATCCTTGTGCAGTCACAGGTTGAGTGTCTCGCTGTCGTGAGCCCAGGGCACACGATTTTATATCCTAAAGGGATTTAAGCTAAAATTAAAATCATCACCGGTATGGTAGTCAGGAGAAAGAAATGCCATGCTATAGCCTTGTGAATAAAATGAACAGCCAGGTGTGGTTCCTCGTATCTACAGCCCAACAATGATGAGGCTGGTGCAGGAGGGTTAGCATGAGTTCAAGGCCAGCCTGAGCTACAGTGCTTCTTATGTTGTTTTGAGGTTTTGAGCATGCTCTGAATTTCACTTCTTTGAGTTTTCCCATAAGTGAGTCAGTTGTAATGTCACTGTGTCACTCAGAGCTCTTCTAAAGGTTTGCAATGATACCCAGGGTCACAGGTGTGGGGCACAGAGTGTGATTGTCATTAGGCTTTTCTTTTCTTGTGGTGCAGGACTCTCTGCATGCTACAGCACTCTGTTGGTGAAAACCGCAGAACAATGGCTCTCAGTCTAGTCTCGGGCAACCTGGGGCTTGTGTGAGCATGTATGTGCATGAGCCAAGTGGTGTGCTTTGTGTGTATGTGTGCAGTACTGTGCACTGTGTACATAGAGGCCAGAGATGGGCATCTGGTGTCTTTCTCAATCTCTCCCCACCTAATATTTTGAGAAACCATCTCTGACTGAACCTGGAGGTCACTTGTTAGTCTGGATTGGTTGACCAGGGATCCTCCGGTCTCTGCCTCTCAGCTGCTGATATTTTAGGTGTTTTACTGCCAAACCCAAGTTTCTATGTCCTTCTGAGGATCTGAACTCAGGTCCTCAGGTTTGTGGGGCAAACACTTAACCAACTGAGCCATCTCCCCAGTCCTTCGGGAAACCCTTAAAACATATCTGTACATCAGTTTCACCCTGCCCAGTCCAATCAGATGCCTGAGATTGGTTATTGGGTAGGTTCATGGATCCCCAGGTGACTGTTATATATGAAGTCTTAGTATTGTCTGCCCCCTCCCACTATGTGTGTGTGCGTGTGTGTGTGCATGCGTGTATATGTATGTGTGTGTGTAAAAAGAGCTTAGTTTTAGCAGGCAGGTCCTCTGCTTGGTGTCAGTGTGCTCTATGGTGAGGAATTTGGCTTGAGTGGTTTACTTCACAGGTCTCTTTAACTCACATCATGTGTTGCCTTAAAGTTATGTCCTTAAGTCACACAAACCAAATCAGCACAACCGGTTCTCACTGCTGTCCTCAAACACAGCACCCTGGTTTGGGGAAGGAGAGAAAGGATGCACACTCCCACGCATCAAGAAATGTTTTATCAACGAAAGCAGAGCTCCTTGGGTGCTCTCTGCCCGTGTGATTCTCAGCACTGTTTGCTCCATACACCATGTGGTGTGATCGCATGCACTCAGGCAGAGACACAGCTTGTCTAAAAGCTGCCTGAGGCTGCAGATTGGCCGGAGAGCCCTGTTTTATCCCGATACACTGAAGTCATGTGCTGTCACTTGTGACTGAATGCCTGGACCTGTGGTGATGGTGAATTGTCCGGACCGCTTGAAGGGAGTCAGAACATGGATCCTGACACCTATGGGACCCCACGTCCACGTAAAGAATGTTTTCCCCAGGGGACAAATGGCCTCTCAGCACCATCTGCCCCTAGAGCAGGTTGGAGTGGCATTTATTTAGAGCCCGGTGCAGGTGAGGACCAGAGGGAGCTGAGAGTTTCTGGCTCTATAAACTTACAATTGGATGGACAGCTAAAGCCTTTCCCTTTCGTGACCTTAGACAATACTAAGAAAGCCACACAGCCACCCAGTATCACATGCTGCAAACACCATACACACCCCTCATCTAGAGAGGACCTGGGGTCATCCCACTTGGCTCCTTCCATTCTCTGGGTGGCATCAACGGACCACTGTGCAGAAGGACGGCTGCTGGAGTCCGCAGGTGGAACCACTTGGCAAGGCTTTATGGTGTTGCCATTGGCAGCTGCGCCGTGTTCCTATATTGGCAGATATTTTGTATTTACTCCTCAAAGCCCAAATTTTTCCATACATGTATGTGAAATTGGCTCACTACTATAAAACTAGCCAGGAAGAAGTCAAAATCAGTAAATGCGGCATTTCAAAAAGTTGTGTGAGCCACCTCCAAGCCACCATATTTGAAATGGGGGGGGGGTAGATAGTTGTATATAGCAAGGAAAATGTGAAAACAATAAACAAATTCACAAAGAACCAGCTTCCAGGCTCAGATGCAGAGGCAGGACCTGCGTGCCAGACTGAGCTGGATATTCTATGCTGCCTGCCTGGCCAGTGTCAGGAGCCACATCCCTTCCTGGCCTCCTTTTGAGACCACAAACCTCGGGTCAAAGAACACTATAGAAAAACAAATGAGTAAACAAGACAGTAGTTTATGTCAAAGGGTAGAAAGTCTGTAAAAGTGTGATTTTAGGAGAAAAAAATTGATATTTTCTAATTTTTAATGAAGAAGCTGTCAACTTTAAGGGGGATACACACTCCACACTGCCGGGCCTGGCTCGAGGGATTGCCTCGCCGACAAACAGGGAGGCGTTCAGTCTGGGCATCCATATGTGGTTCTGTGGGAACTCACATCCAGCTCACTGTATGTATCATGAACCTTTTTAATGGGCCTTCAGAGCAGCAAGGCGCAGTGGAAATAAAGTACGCTGTAGGATTCCACATTTGGCGGATAAACCGACAGTGGCGAAAACAAGATGAAACCATGCTTTCTGTCACAATCACCCAGCCTATTAAAAAGATACAATGGCTCAGATAATCGATTTGAGGTTCCTTCTGTTCTGTGTGCCCTGCATCAGCACCACTATAGGTAACACAAATAACTAAGCTCGTCTGCTCACTTCTTTCCAAGATTTCTCTGTCAAGTGGCATACTGGGTTCGGGACAGTGGTGGCAAAGACACCATACTCAGAAGTTAAACCATCAGGATTCAAATCCAACGTTTACACTGACGAGCTAAGTGACGGCAGCCAGCTCCTTAGGGTCTTGGGGCCTCATGTCTGTCATCTGCAGTGTTGGTACTCCAACCTTGCTGTGAGGACTTGGGAGCATGACACTTGGCCAGACTTGCACATGCTCTCTGTTTCTGAGCGCTGGTCACTGAGTGGACCAATCAGCCAGAATATGCCTATATTCGGGGAAAACCACAGCTCGTCTGAAGTTACCTCCAAAGCTCCCATTCTAGTTCCCTTTGTTCCGTTTGTGTCACAAGTGTCAGTGTCACCTTGTGCTTTTAAATATTAGCTAAAAATATTTGTAATTGTAAACCTATTTCCAAGAAGGGCTGGGACTAGGGCTGGAGAGACGGCTCAGAGGTTAAGAGCACTGGCTGCTCTTCCAGAGGACCTGAGTTCAATTCCCAGCAACCACATGGTGATTCACAACCATCTGTAATGCGTTCCAGTGCCCTGTTTGGGCCTACAGTGTAGGCATGCATACGGGCTGCATAATAGATAAATAAATCTTTAAGAAACAAAAAGAAAGACTGGGACCTATCCCTGCTCACTGAGGGTTCTTTAATTCTTTAATTCACCATCATCACCGGCACATCCCTCTCTGCACGCTCACAGACACTGCACACTCTCATGCTCTCTCTCACACACACTGTGGACTGGGATGCTCCTGGCATTCAGTGATAATTGTGAAGCACACTGTACTTTGATCAGTAGGATTTTAGTCCGTGTTTCAACATCTAAAATGTCTTAAGTTTTTCACCGCTACCCGAAGTCTCTTTTACTACACATATATTGTTTGTTTACCTTGGGGTGCCTTGAGACATACGTGTAATGACACTGGTGTGAGGCTGGAGGAAAATTAGTGGGAGCTGGTTCCTTTTCCCTACTCTATAACTGAGTTCTGGGGATAAAAATTAAGGTCAAGTCTTCAGGCGTGGCAGCAAAGGCCGTTAGCCCATTGAGTCATCCAAGCAGAAAAAGAACAGTCAGATGTAATTTCAGTGGAAAAAAAGAGAGTAAGGAATGAACAAATGAGAAACTATCTATATCACTATCACTTTATGGAGTTGATGTCCTCAGAAACAGCACATGGGAAGAGAGTATGGCTTTTGGGGTAGAACCATTAGGCTTCACAGAGTTGACAAAGGGCTTACCTTGCAGACATGAGGACCTGCGTTTGACTCCCCAGAAACCACATAAAAGAGCTAGACATGTTGTTGCATGCTAGCTCGAAGCAGGTGGAGACAAGATGATGGTTGGGGCTATTTTAGCCAGTTGGCGTAGTCGATTTGACAAATTCCTGGTTCAGTGAGAAACCTTGTCTCAAAAACTGAGGTGGACAAGTGCCTGCAGAAGGACACTGGAGGTTGACCTCTGGCTTTTCACTCACATCCATATGCACATGTGTGAGCATCCACACACATGCATGTATATGTGAGCACATATATGTACACACAGACTTGGAATATGGAGCATGACAGTGGATGTAAAGACGGTGCACAAGGCTGGAAACACAGAAAAATATCACGTTTCTTTCTCCTCCCACGGAGTAGCTAAATTTGGAACGAATCTGGCTAATGGCTGCAAAAAGTTGAATTAATCTGCCGCAGGAACTGTCCTGTCCTTTCCTCACACAGTCCAGAGTTTCATGTGAGCCTAGAACACAAGACAAAGCAGAAGCTTCCTCCCTCCTCCCAAGTTGCTTTGCTTCTATTTTTCCAATTGTCTGTTATTCTTTTCAAAGAGGTGGTCCTGGCATGGCCTTAGGTACACAAGCTGATTCTGGGGCCCTAGGGTCGTCTACCCTCTGCAGCAGGTACCGCGCCTGTCTTGACACAATCACCTCCTAACCTGTGTCCAGCACTAGGGCGCCGAGCCTCTGACTCCTGTCCCTGTGTTGGTGGCCTCTCAAGGAGGCCAGAGACCCAGGTCTGACCTGGGTTCTTTCACTTTAGCAGAGAATGCGCTGTTGTAATGAGGGCACAGGCAGAAGGACCTCCCAAACCATTGTGCCTTTATTGTTTAAAGTACCACGCCTTCAACAAAGGGAGCTGGAGAGCCTGCCCCTGCAACAGTGCCCGGATGAGCTGTACAGGCAGCTGTAGTGCAGAGTCTCCCCTCGCCTGCTGAGATGGACTAAGTTGCTGGGAAGCTGGCCATGCTCAGTGACTCATACACAGGACGTCCGGTCACCATGTTCTCTTCTTCTCTCCTGCACAGGGGCCACAGAGAGGCTGCTGCTGAGGTCCAAGTGTGCAGTTCTCCGCTGGGCTTTGCCCTACTTGTGTTGACAACTGAGGAATCACGGATGGTGGTAAGTTCATTCTGATAGAAATGCGTGGTTTCGTTAGGTATGCGTGAGGTGTTACCTGCAGAACTCCGTACATGGTACAGCCATGGCCATGTTCAGATGAGGCTGGTTGAGTCAACTTCTTTCCCACCAATCTTTGTGTTTGATACTTAGATGCTTCTGGGTCTTCTAACTTAGAGCCACTCCTATTCACATACCTTCCATTGTGTCTCAACTCGTGTCTGTCCTGCCTGATCAATACCTTCTCCAGACACCAAGTCCATTGTATCCATTCACACCCAAAGCCCCCTGTTTCCACAAGGTTACATCTTTGGCAGCCTTGTGTCTGACTTGCCCCATCTTGAGATGGGAACATGCTGATTGCCTGGACTGTCGGGTGGGAGCGTGTGAAGTTCTCCTGTTGTCCTGACACCCCATGGTGACTCCGTGGTGGATAGCTGGGGCCTCTGGGATTCTGCCTTCTTCACGAAGCCTGAGGATGAAAATGCACAGAACTGTTCTTATCAGTGAGACTCACTTACTTCTCATCAAAGCTGTGAGAAGGGAAGAAACCTTTCAGTCTCTTAGGCTTGAAAAGCTTTTTGTTTACTACACGATTCATTTTTAATTTTTCAAAAATCATATTCATTGAGAGAGTTGTGTCTTCACTTTCCCTTACTTTGGAGACCTCTGTCGTCCACAGTTGTCCTTTGAATAGTGCTGTTTACATTGATACCAAATTGCTAGAGAGACAGTCTTTTAAAAATGATTTTCTTTACATGATTAATATACACACAATAGAAAAATTAGATATTAAAATGACTTAACAATAAAGCACTGAGAATCTCAGTTCAGTTGTAATTACCATTAATACTAGTTTAGAATTACATGCATAATTTTATATTATAATTAGTGATTACATGTATAATTTTATATCGAGCTATGTCATTCTATACATTTTCTTCTTTACTTCCCATGTCTTTCTGTATTAATAAATGCATTTCTAAAACAATTTTTCCATGGTGCATGATATCCATTCTGAGATTTCATCAAGTTTTGCTCTGTGACCGTTTCTGAAACCAAACAAGACAAAAGTCTTGGCTGCTTATTCCCATCTCTGTTTCATCTAGTAGACCCGTCCTTCTCGGATACCCATGTAAGCCACTCCTGTTCTTCTTCCTGGTTGCTCATGCTCAGTGATTAAATGATGGCAGTGCTCTGCACATGTGAACAGATGCTTCCCACAACACTCTGTGCAATGGTTACACTCAGGAGCAGCCCGGAATACAGGGAAAGTACATGCTGCCGTGAGCTTCAGCTCATCGTCCAAGGGCTCAGGTGTCTGCCAGAGCCTGCAGCAGTCCTACAGCATCATGCCGACAAAAGCAAACAGATAAGGGGGTTGAAAACAGTGGAGCCTCCTGTGCCACTGTGACTTGAAGTACGGATGACATGACATGACCCAGTGACTCCCCTGATGCCCATCATGGGGACACAGACTTGGGGGCTGGGAGAGGGGACCGATGCCCTGAGGAGTACTTCAGAGTGTGGCAAGAAGCAATCCTCATGGACATCACAGGTAGAGGGGGCTGTGATGAGGAAGGACAATTTAGGAAAGAGGAGGCTCTGCTGGCTGCCTGAAGCCACTGCCTGGTGTCCTGTCTGTCTTACTTTTCTTTGACTCTGCTTAAAAGGACACCTCACTTTTAACTTCCTACTGCCTCCCTGTTTTCCTTTTATGGAACACATATATGCTGTAGCCAGGAGACATTAGGTTAGTACATCACATTTATCCTAAAACTTAAAGCCGTAGCTATTGTAAATCTCTTCACTATATTACAGAATCATGATGTAGATTTTTGGGTACTGTTCACTGCCCTTACCCTGTTTGTGTTTAAGGATAAAGTCTACATGCTTGAAATTGCTTTTACAACATTTTAGGATACAATGATATGATTTCTGAAATTTACTTCCACGTAGATGTGGTTCTAGAATATGATGTATAGCCACATGTGGCCTTGGTCAGCGGACACTACTGGAGCTCATCAAAAAGTTTGTGGGGCTTATTGTTTGTCCGTCTATATATGTGTTTCTTCAAAGTTTTTCATATGAAAACATTTTAGTGACTGAGAAATCATGTGGTCATAACAGAAACATCTGTTGGCACCAGGTGATGCAGGAAAACCTGGTCTTCTACATAGGAATCTGGGATCAGTGTCCTCTCTGAGACTCATTTTCCCCATCTATCAAATGAATCTGGAGACCGCAAGGTTGTATGGAGCATGCAGGAGTTGATGTGTGTAACATGTTGTATGTACACACAGTAGGTCTACATCACATACAAACCACAGATGAACTACATATGGCTGCTATCTTGCCTCTGATACAGGTGGGGACCTTTGTGTTCACTTGTTCACTTTCTCTCTCTTGGGCTAATTTATTTTACATTTTAAAGTCAAATGAAGAATTAAACTAACAAAGAACTTGCTTCCATGTGTTATGTTGGATAGATGTCTAGTGGTATTTTGAAAAATTAATTTTCTATTTTGTATTTTAAAAACAACTTATTGAAGATAAATTAGGGATTTTCTCCCAAAACCATGATGTTTGGGTTGAATGATCAGCCACAGCACTGCCTTGTTCTCTTAAACATTTGTCTTTAATTTTTATTAATTTCTCCTTGCAAAGAACATAACTATTTTTTATGGTTATGCTGTGAACTCATTCTTAACCCTTTTATAATCTAAGAAGGGTAGTAATATGGTCATTCATTATTATTATTATTTATTATTATTATTATTATTAGTCTTTCACATACTATCTAAACCTTCTCAGCTATTCTGCAAATGGAGCCAGAATTGGGAATTTACCAGTTACACCCCTAAAAAGTGAACAGCCTCTTCCTGTTCACTCATCAGCAAAGCGAAGGTTTGAGAAGCTACCAGTGCCTACAGGAGCAGCACCTGAGTGTTTCCGGCTCCTCTCCCTTTCAGATATAAGGTCACTTTTACAGGTTGTGAAGCTGCTATTCTTTCTGCTGCAGAAGACAGACAAACAACAAAACAAAAGAAAACAGTTTTCCCAAGGGCCACCTTTGAGAACTGCTCTGCTGAAATCATTACCGGGTGTGGAGGGCGAAGGGATGAGTAAGGATTAAGGATACCGGCCAATGAATTAGAATTCAGCATATGAGATAAAGACAAAACACAGATCGTGAATGCCGTGTACCTCGCTAAGCCCCAGTACTCTGGAGAGGCTTGCTGATCTTGACGGACAGTCCAGAAAGGGCTTCCAAGGAGGGTGTGGGTTAAACAAGCTTTGTCTCTTGAACTAGGAGAAAGAAGCAGTCAGGTGGAGGGAGGGAGGAAGAATAAGGGCAGCATAGGAGCCAGAAGCCATGTCTCTGTGAGCTGAGTGAGTGTGGAGGTGGAATTCCGTCCCCTCAAAGTTCTGGTTCTCAGGTCAGCAGCTAAGGCTACACTTAGGGAAAACACAGCAGTCCTAGGGGCATGAGGACCATGGTGATGGCAAGGTGTCTGGGAAGAAGCAAAGGAGCAGACATTAGCAGGCAGTGGTGTCTCTACCCCGACGTGATTGTCTGCCAGAGCTTCCATTCTTGAATTCGTCAGATTGTCTCTCCATCATTGTAAAAAGACTTTATTAATTAGCAGCTGCCATATTTGTAAAATTCAAGCGTTGCCTTATCTGTGTCGTGGCAGCTGAATGGCTCTGATAGGAAGAACAGGGGGCCGCACATGGGCACCTGCAACTTGGACCTCGCTCCGCCACGGTGGTGGTACGTGGGAAATGCATGACAGATGCGGTAGGCAGGTGCTCTCAGAGGAGGTGTGTGGGGAGACGAGTCACGTGCCCTGTATGCTCTGTGCCTGACAGACAATGGTTACAGCAGACTCTGATGAACAGGAACAGTTGTCGTTCTGTTCCTGTTAGGCTGCGTTCCCCATCAGCACATGTGCTCAGTGTCTGTGTTGCGCTGTGGTGTGGGAAGCCCCTCTGAACAGGAAACACCACCGTTGAGTCAAGCGCAGTCTGTCACAGCCGTGGATAGGCAGGGCAGTCAATGAGGACAGGATCATTTAGCGTGGCTTTGAAGGACAAGATGCTGGGAGTGCAGTCAGAGAGGGGTGGCTGAGACCTTCCCTTGACTTGGAAGCAAGGGGAACAAACGGAACAGGAATTGTGCTGTTATGTGACAATCGGTCCAGAAGGACGGGCTGATAGGAGGCCATGGGGAGCATGTCTGCGTCAGATTTGCGGAAATTCATCTAACAGGCATTTGGAAAGCAAGGGAAGTGGAAACTGTCTATAGTGAGAACAAGGAGAAGGCCCTGGAGGGCAGGGAGGACAGATAGAATCTGATGCTCGAATCTTGTCAACACCACACAGGCTAAAGTAGCTTGGTCCCTACTCTGACCTCAAGGATGCCACATCCCCTCTCCAAGCTTTACGATTCTTACCTCAACTACATCCACATAGCTCTTCACTGGGGTGCTGGACTTTGGGGTATTCTGTTAGTGGACTCTCAGCAGAAGCAACCACAATGCAGAAGCCAGGGGTAAGCCTCCATAAATCCACTGTCTAGACCCGCTCAGCTGCACCTGCATGTGATAATGCACACACTCACACCTGCACAGCCACCTGCCTTTGAGCATCCTGCTCAGTCCTCCTTTAAGACAGAGCTCAAGTTCACTATGGTGACATGCATGTGTTCCTGGAGCTGCTGTCCTGTGTGGAACAGCAACTCCCCCACTGTTCTTTATCCAAAACTGTAGTGCTTCTAGTGGGGTAGCTTTCCTGTCCCCGTTCCTGGCCCTGAGCTTGCCAGGTGTTTCTTAGGAGGGGTTCTGGGGATCTCAGGGGGTGACCCCTGGGCCTAGCCATGCCTAGCATCATCAGCCCCTTCTGGGAAACTCTTTTGAAGCATTCTCATGCATCTGTGCGTTCCATCTCTCAGTGAATAGGCAGGACGATGTGAGAGCTGGCAGGAGAGGAGGCTTCAACAAGAAACAGTCAATATCAGCACCACCAGCACAGGTACACGGACCGCATGAGTGCTAAGGATGCTACCATGCTGGCCTGCCATACATGTATTGACTGTTTCTTAAAAAAATGCTTTAATTACACGAGACCTCCTTTCTCAGACTATTCCCCCTAGTGAAAGAAATTACTTTGGAAACAAAAAATAAATAAAAAATTGAGCTCAGCTTTCCGGGAACAAAATGCATCCAAGTCTGAAAATAGAAACCAGGACCTTTCACACGGTAATTAAGGGTGGCCCTTCCCCTGTTCTAGGGTTTTAGAAGAAAAATGAATTCATATTGAAAATAAATTCCAATGACACGTGAGTACTTAAAATTCAATAGGCTCCTCGCGGTTCCTCCCCTCCCCCCTTTCCTTTCTTGGTCTTACCTCAGGCTTGCCTTCCTCCTTTTCGTTTGCACAGAGAAAGATCTATATTTGAGTCCCAGGCTTTTGTGCTCATCCCGTAATCACGTGGTTAGTGTTTTAGTATGTCTTGATACCGTTTAAGTTTGTTGTTGTTACATTTGGTGTGTGCATGCGTGTGTGTGTGTGTGTGTGTGTGTGTGCGTGCATGCCTGCCAGAACATGCTTATGGAGGCTGGAGGTCAGTTTGTAGAAATCAGTTGTCTCCCTGCTACCACGTGGGTCCTAGGGTCAGGCTTGACGGCAATTGTCTTTATCCCCTAAGCCATCAGGCCAGCTCCATTTTTTTCAAAAAACTTTCAGAGAGGCAAAATATTTAAACCACCAACAAGAATGCCTTCTGATTTCCAACCACAGGAGTGGGTGGATGGAAAGTTTTGTTATATAATTCTCACCTCCTGGTGCTCACAGAGCAGTGACACCATTGTCTCTTCCAGGTTTGTTTTCCCTGCTTATAACCCAGATTCCCTCCCTAGTGATCGTCAAACTTTCCACAGGCTAGCCGTAGTGCTCAGAACCACTTGCTCCACAGCTCTGCAGATGCCTATGGCCGCTGCCCTGGGCAGGGGCATCCAGAGCATCCCTGTGTAGCTCTGGGGGCTGATGTGCAGTGTTTCTGCCTCCTCTAGGAACGCACTCTATGCCAGTGTGTGGGCAAGGACCGATCCTTAGGGGACCACTTCCTAGTGAGGAGCAGCATCATAATCCTTCTCATACATACATTTTATTTAATGTCTTCATGGGCAAGTAAGTGTTCATTGTAGAGTCACTGGCCTGGTCGGAGGCCTCTGGTTTCTACTACACTATCCACGCTGGGCCCTCACTGGGACTCCTCCTAGATATTCAGTTGTTGCTGTGTGGTGGAGATCCTGCAGCTTTGGGTTTGCAGGGCTGGTCCCTTCATGTATTCCCACAGAGCATAGATGGGGTGGATGTTGGGGTGGGTCAACTCATAACCCTGGTTCTGGGCCTGGGTGGTTGCAGGGTTTTGTCAGCCAGACAGCTCTTCCCTGTCTTCACCACAAGTGTGAGCTCTCCAGCATGGAGAGCACAGAGCAGGGCCGGTTCTCCTGCTTTCTCATCCTTGGGGGCTGCTCTCCCACACCTACGCCCTGCCTGGGCAACACAGTTGAGTTATCCCGAAGGCCTGTATCCCAAGTGCTGTACTTGGTGGGGGCCAGATATAGCTCTCCTGCTCTTACAACCTCAAAGCCAACTCTCCCACCTGCCCACAGGCAGTGAGAGTCGGGGGTGAGTGGCCATTTCTCCCCCACCCACAATACCACATGGCAGATGAGGGTTGGGGCCAGATCGCACATGCTCACATTCTTGGGGCAATTCATCCCGCCACTTCTCCCCCCCACCCTCCCACCCCCCGCAGCTCCCATCAATAGGGTGAGCTCTACTGTTTGGCCCAGGTAAGGTGCAGGGTTCACTCTCCCGAGTGCTGCAGCTGTAAGGGGGGAGGGTCAGCTCCCTCATCCACCACAGATGGCAGGGGCGAGGGGAGAAGGGCGTCTATCCTTCACCCTCACCACGACATGGCAAACAAAGGAGGTGTGATCAGCTAGCCCACTCTCTAACCCTCAGGACCAGTTCACCCATGCCTCTGCCAACAGGGTCAGCTCTAGTGTACTGTCCAGGCAAGGAGCAAATATAAACATTTTATTTTATTTTATTTTATTTTATTTTATTTTATTTTATTTTATTTTATTTTATTTTATTTTTGAGACAGGGTTTCTCTGTAGCTTTGGAGCCTGTCCTGGAACTAGCTCTGTAGACCAGGCTAGCCTCGAACTCACAGAGATCCGACTGCCTCTGCCTCCCGAGTGCTGGGATTAAGGAAAATTCTATCCCTAGATTCTGTAGAAATAGGAGGGACCGTAAGGTCCCACAGAGCTGTATCACCCATGTCATGCCTTGCTTCTATATACAAAGTTTATTTGTCAATAGTAACTGTCTGTTTTTAATAACTGTTTTTTTTTTTGCTGGCTATTGAACTCTTTTTTAATGACTGGACATTATCAGTCTTGTTTATTCCTTTGCTTGAAAAAAAAATAATAATCATAAAGCTTGTATCCCAAACTCTAAGTGTAGAGCGAAAAGAGAACCCAGCACTTGCCTATAAGGAAAACACATTTTAGCAGGTGCATTTCGAGAGGGCGCATCAAGTGCACGCATTAATTAATGCACGCGATCTGAGACCGTGCAGAATGAAGTAGGCCAGAGGGAGTGTGCCGCCGGGGTCAGGTGGGAGAGGTGCCCCGGGAAAAAGCCTACCTGAAACAGATAGAGTTCAGGAGAAAATAAAACAGTGAGCCTCGGAGGCCTGGGGTTGACCAGGTGTCCCAGACAGCTCTGTCGAGATCTGAGGAGAGTCCAAGTGGGAAAAAGAAGTCAGGCCAAGGTCCTGAGGCAAGCCAGTATCTGTAATATTCCAGAAACAAGGGAGCAGAATAGAAGGAGGGGCAGGAGAGATGAAAAACACAATAGGGGCAGCAGTTGGCACAGGTTCCCCAGTGTCCCCAAATGGGTGGGTGTAGGCTGCGAGCAGTAGGGAGAGGCAAGTCCCTAGAAGGCCTAGAGCCTACGGTGATCTATGGAATGGGCTCTTTGAGAGGCTCCCCTGGCTGCAGGTAGGGAGGGAATAGATAAGGAGTAAGAACTAGAGGGAAACGGACAGAACTGTAGCCCCAGAGACAGTGAGATTCTACACAGGGTGGAAGTAGATAAGGACATACATGGTGGGGGCACTCCAGATGTTGGTGGAGCACTCCAGATGATGGTGGGAGCACTCAAGATCATGGAGGAAGCACTCAAGATTATGGTGGGAACAGTCCAGATGATAGTGGGAGCCCTCCACTTCAGATGATGGTGGGAGCAGTCCAGATGATGGTGGGAGCACTCCAGGTGATGGTGGCTTTACTGGTTGGCTCTCCCAGTGGTTGAGGAGTCAAAAAGAAAAGATGGAATCTGCTTGCTAAGAGGCAGTGGACTGGAGGAGGAACAACTTGCAGAAGGCATATGAAGTAAGACAAGCCCATCCAGGTGAGTCTAATGTAGTTGACAGAGATGCTGGAGATAGCCATGAATGTGACATTCAGAAAATACTGGTGGTACAGACTGGGATTTTTGAACAACCAAATAAAGACTCAGTGTTGAGTTCTCAGAGATGGTAGGGGTCCAAACGTCATATCAGACTAGCTAAGAGGAGTCGGCAGGATGTCAGGGATGGATAGAGGATCTTCAGACAGGGGCCAAGGGTGTGAGTGTATTATTTCAGCAGGTAGGATCAGATTCCAACAGAGTGCCCAGCCTGGAATGACTGTACCTGGGACAAAACTGGCACTGCCCACAGTGTTGACTGTGGAGGCTACAATGGGAATAGCCCAAATGAGAGAAGGGTGTAGCTGGATTGGCCTCAAGGAATGGAGCAACTTTCCTGATGTGTCTTCCCCAGTTTCCATTGCTGTGATTAAACACCACGAGCCAAAGCAAGTTGGGGAACAAGGGGCTTGTTTTAGGTCACAACTTTCAGGTCATATTCCTTCACTAAGAGACTGTCAAGGAAAGGACTCAAAGCAGGGACTCAGAAGCAAGAGCTGAAATAGAAACCACGGGAGAGCATTGCTTACTGGCTTGCTCTTTGGCTTTATCAGCCTGCTTTCTTATGCTATGCAGGATCATCTTCCTCGGCGGTACCTCCATAGGCTGGGCTCTTCTACATCAATGGTTAATATAGAACGTGCCTAATAGACTGTCTATAGGCTAATCTTACAGATGTATTTTCTCAAGTGAGATTCCCTCTCCCCAGATATATTTGTAGGGGGCAAAGGTGATAAATTAGGGTCCTGAGGAGAAGGGAGCTCAGATCTGGGGGCCAAGATGGAAAGAAAAATGTGGCCGAAGGGAAATGGTGTGTCTAGCACTACTAGTGACGGCTTGAGCTATCACCTCGGCCATGTATCTGACAGCGGGAGAACAGGCCAGGAGCCACATAGGTGCAACAACATGCGGGCACAGGTCTATTTCAGAGCCTTGGGCACAGAAACTCCAGACAAGGAGACCAAGAGGCAAGGTGCCTGCTGGCTTGGAGTGCAAGGGAATAGAGCCTCATCCTCTTGGCACAGACCAAGAAGAGGTAGCAAGAAGAAGAAACCTTATGTACAGTGTTTCCAGAAGGAAGCCACAGTTCAGGGCAGTCAGCAGAACATGTGGACAATGTTGCCATGATGGTTTCTGGGTCTCCAAGGTGTGGGAGGCTAGGCCATGTCAGGACAGGTGGATAACAGGCTTATAGCAGAGGAATACTTTGCAGTAAAGTCCAGGGAGCAGGTCCTCTGAACATCTGTAGCTTCACTGGGGCTCATGGGCATTTGTGAAGCCAGAAACTGACCAAGCCAGGTGTGATGGTTTCTCGCGGCTGCCACCGTGGCTGGACTGAGAGACACTGAAGAGATCAGTAAGGTAACTCGCCACGCAGAAGATTGAGAAGTGGTGGAAACCGGGAGGCAGAGCCTGGCTCGGGGAAGTAGGTCACTTGTCATGTGTCCTTGAGGGTTTTTGTCTTGCCAAGCCCTGTTCTGTTATGGCTTTGCTCTACTTCCTGTCTTCTGTGACAGACTCAAAGTCCTTTTTTTCACAGCAAGGAGAAAAGTAATTCACACCCGTGACTTTGCAAAAATTTGCCACACACGCTGTGTCCCCATGTGTCACAGAAGCTTTTTGCAATCTCAGAATTTCTCTGAAATCTGACACCACCTCTGGCAGAGCTATCCAAGCACGCCAGGGGCTAAAAGGGCCACACTGCAGCTGACTTGTGTGTCCCCCAATGCTGCCTGTGGAGAAGTTGTCACACTCTACTGTGACTACCTTGGCAATTAGCCTGGAGATGGAGCATGACCCAGCAGGTTCTCCCCGAAGGTGAGGACACACGGCCAGCGCCATCTGTAAGTCATGCATGGCAATCACCAAGGTTCAGATCACCTCATGCCTGGGTTTTGGCCTTCTACCTTCCAGACTTGGGAGGGAATAATTTCCAGTCTTAAACCCCAGCCTTAGTTTTTTGCTGTATGAGCTCCAGAAGGCAGAACAGAATCAAAGGCCCCAGTGGTGTGGGTCAGGGTGATCACTGCATGTAGCTTCCTGGAACTCTCCAGAAGTTCATACACACACAGCCTACGAGCAAACTGAGGCATGAAGAATCTAGGAGCCAGCAAGATAATGGTTTTTATTCACTGGTTACCTAAATTCAATCCTTGGAGGACCATGAAAAGGTTGTCATCTGACCTCTGCAGTGTGCCATGGAGTGTATGCATACGATCTCTGTGTGTATGTATGTGTGTGACCTCTTCCTGCCTCTCTGCCTTTCTCTTTCGTCTCTCTTTCCCTCTCTGCCTGTCTTCTTCTCTATCTGTCTGTTCTTCCATCCCTCCCTATCTCTTTCTCTCCTAATCCATGTTTCTCTGTCTCTCTCTTAATCTCCCTTTTTTTCTGTTTGTCTTTCTCCCTCTCTTTGTCTCTCTTCTCTCTTTCTGCTTCTTTCTCTGTCTGTTGTTCTTTCTCTTTGTCTCTCTCTCTCTTTCTCTGTCCATCTGTCTGTCTGTCTGTCTCACACACACACATAATACATACATACATTTAATAAAATATATGAAATTAAGTAACATTTGAATAAAAGAGATGACTTCCTGGTGTTGGGGGGAGATGGAGCCCTTTAGCCTGTCCCATGGGTATCACTGTTTGTGTGCATGAACCTCCCTCCTCATACGCAGTAATTGCCTTTTGACGGCTACAGTGAGCAGATGGAGAGCTCCATGGAACCAGGCTCAGTGTGCTCTGTCTGGGTGTCCGACAGTTTTACTTGGGGCTTCCCTAAAATGCCAAATTTAAAACCCTGCATTCTTGGCACAGTGTTCGCTTGTGACCTGATATAAACTGTTGAGACAAAACCAAAAAATGCCACCTATGATTGGCTCACTACACATCAAAACCCTTCACATGAGGCATAATGCACGGAGGGCAGGGATCCACAGACATGCATTTATATGTGCGGTGTCAGCTTGTAAGGCGGGAGATGCCAACACACATGCACTCTCATGCAGTCTTGCAGAGAGGAGCCTGGGTGGCCTGAGGAGCCTTTCCCACCTGACCAGACCGCAGGAGTTGCCACATGTGCCAGAAGAGGGGCTAAAGCAGCCATGGGGACTGTCCAGGAAGGGTGAGACTTGAACAGTGGCAGGTGTTACTAACTCTGACAGGAGTGAAGCAATGGACAGGACAAGGGTGTTGGGCTTACTCCCAGCAACATCTGCATCCTCATACTGACCCAGAAGCACGAGGTGTCAGACCAAACTGGGTTAGGGATTCCGAGGAACCCAGGGCCATGATTCACTTTGTTTAGGGTGGGGAAGCCAGGGTATCCAGGACCAGCCTGTACTTTCTCTATTAAGTGCTTTTGCATAATTGCGTACTGTCCTCTGTGTCCTTCTGTGACTACACTTAAAGATCACCTGGCTAAGCTGAGTCTCAATTAAGGAGATTGGCTGTAATTTTTTTTCTATGTCTGCTTGTCATCTCTTGGGCAAACTTCAAGTTAGACTCAGATCTATGACTCGCTGGCACATCCTTTCTTCTCTCCCCTTTCTATCCATTCCTCTTTCTGACATGTGGTAGAGACTCAGACAGAGGTTGTAAAAAGAACCAACAGTGTTGCATGACCGACTGTCCAGGAGGATATGATGACACTAGATTCAGACATTGTCTGCTGAGTTGGTCTGCTCAGGATGCTCCAAAGAGTACTGTGTCTCAGGACTACTTCATTCTCACGGTTCCAGAGACCAAATCCAAGGATAAGACCCCCAGAAGTCCTCCTGTCTGGATAAAGCTCTGTGTTAGTTTTCAGGTACCCACTGCTTTGTGTGTTCACCAGTAGACAAAGGGCTAGCTCTCCTCCTCCTAAAGAGTAGCCACTCTCACCCTGGGATTCAGTTATTGTCATCCAATTGTCATTGCACAGGGGCAATTGCACAGGAGAAGCAAACTGAACTCTAACCCTCAACCCATGACACAAGTGGACATGTGTACCCACATACACAGAGTACAAACCTATCTATGTTTGCAGGGTATAAAGATGTATGGAGTACACATGATTTATAGTATTATATTGAAAGTTCTAAATGCCCGTGGAGATGGAGAAGGGAAGTATTATGATTCTGGCATTGCGAGATATAATTCAGGTTGAGAGGCTCCACAAAGACTACCCTGATGAAAGTGGGCTCGGTGGGATCCTGCCGTTTTGATTAGAGCAAGGCCTTCCAGGCAGAAGGTAATACGAGGATCCTTTCTTCCAAAATCAAAGCAGAAACCACAGGTATTACTCAGTCTCCTGGGATTTCGGGGAGATACAAAGGCAGGGTGGTGAGTTTGTGGCTGAGATGCTGAAGAGCCATGAATGCTAGCTCTGCTGAAAGGTGGTGAATGTGGCCTGGGTTAACAGAGATCTCGAGGATGGCTCTCTCTGCCTCAGCAGTGACTCTCCATGGCAGTTCAGAGGCAAAGCAGCTAGAGATAATCTTCAGAGCAAATTAGATGAGATTAGGTGTGTTCAGGGAGATATGGCCGTGGAGCCAGGAGGAAATTAGATCTACTAGCATATGCCAGTCTCGACTGTCTTCCTTAATGTTTCCATCTGATAAGAGATGACGGACTCAGGCCTTGTTTGGAAGGGAGGAGACTGGGAGAAACCACGCTGCAGCTGTGGGTGACATTTATTTTGCTTTAGCGTATACATGGTCTAAAACACCTCAACTGAACTTTTAAAGTATGGATGGAGGATGCTTGGTATGTGTGGGGATGAAGGTGTGTACCAGGTGGCATGCAGAGACCAGAGGACAGCATTGGGTGTTACCCTTAAGAACTCCATCCACCTCCTTTGAGTAGGGTCTTTCATTGGCTTGAAGTTCTCTAGCTTGGCCAGACTGGTTGACGGGCAAGTCCCAGAAAGTCTCCTGTCTCTGCCTTCCCAGCTCTGGAGTTATGAGCATACTTCGATGCCCAGCGTTTTACAAAGGGTCCTGGAAGCCAAATTCATGTCCTCATGCTTGTAAGGCAAGAGCTTTACCAACCGAGTTATTGTTTCAGCCCCTTATACGGGGTTTCTGAAAATGTGTATCCTCCATAGGCACATAATGGTATCCTTGTGGAGTCTAGTCTAGACTAGCGCCTCTGATCCTCAGTCCAGCACACGTCATACCAAAGAGCTCAGCTAGTAAAGGTCTCCCCATCCTCCATAGCATCCAAGTACCTCGAGGAATAATACCACTGAAGGGAGACTTGTATGAGATGTACCAAGGCAGGAGTTGATCCAAATGTCATTTCTCTCTGCCTTGAAAATGGCTGTTTGCTTTATTCTCCTTCCCTGCAGATTTATTGCACAATTATATTTTACTTAGGCTAATAATTAAATGAGTCTGAATTCCCTGAGCATATAATGCTTGATTTGGGGCAAGGGTGTTGTTAAGTCACTGCGAGGGGAAGCCAGCGAGGATTAACAACTCACGCGGGTTAACTTTAAAGCAGGAAACACATCCGCACAAGCAGATTGTTACCTGTGCATGGGATGTGCTTTCCGGTAGCTTTTCCCAAGTGCAGCTGATTAGCGTTATTTGGTTTGTCAATTTGTTTACACCGTGAAGGCTAACACACACTTTCTCCGAGTCGTTTTCCATTAATATGGAAAGACCATGCTGGTTATGGCACTAGCTGGTTTTTGTAAGAAATTCCATGGATAATTTTTATAAACTGTAGTTTATTCTAATGCTATATGTTTTGATTTTAAAATAAAATGTATACAATGCACACATAAAAAAAATCAGTGTATCAGCCGGGTGGTGGTGGCACACAACTTTAATCCCAGTAGGCAGAGGCAGGAGGATCTCTGTGAGTTCATGGCCAGTCTGGCCTACAGAGTGAGTTTCAGGACAGCCAGGGATATACAGGAAAAACCCTGTCTCGAAAAACAGAAAACAATAAAAAATAATCAACATCTTTATATCTTGTCACACAAAGGAAAACCGTTTCTCCTACACTAGGAAAAGGACTTGCTTGTGCACAACTAAGATGGAATCTCTTACTTGATAATATTACAGGTTGTATTTCAATCAAAAATTCCTAACTCAGCTTCCTGGTCTTTCTTTTTTCTTATCTGATAAAACCTCCATAAGAAATTGTCCAGTTAAGGTTCTCCGGGTTAATAATGACTATACCCTTTGCTCTGACTATTTCCCCCCCTCAAATTACTGTATTTTTTTAATTACCATTTATTAATTGAACAAACTTGTGTGTTTTGTCATATTTCTCAGACGTGTATGACATACTTTTATCTTGAATCCCCTTGCCATAGCTGGTTCCCCACTCCTGTTCCTCACTCCTGTTCCCCCTTCTCTACCTCTAAGCCCTCCTTCTATTTTCATATACTATCTTTACTGTTTTCTTCCACCCTACCTACTATTGTTGCACACACATATACATGCAAATATATAAGCACAGCCTGATGAACACTTAATATAACTCATATGCATGTTTTTTTTAGAAATGACCACTTTGTGTTGAATAATAACTATAAGGCACATCACAGGAAAGACTATTTCTCCATTTCTCAGAAGTCTTTAATTGCCTGTAGTTCTTTATCAAGAGCTGGGGGCCTTGTGAGATTTTCCCCATCCATATTAACACATCCACTGGTGCTGGAATTACTCAGGTCTTGTTTTGGTGAATGTTATCATGGGCACAGCCTCCCTGTCCTATATAGGAGACACAGTCCCTTAGCAGACATCCTGGTCCTTATCCTATGTTTGCTCCAATCTTTCTGTCTATTCTTCATGTTTCTAGAACAGGATACCACAAAGCTCAGTTACTCTCGGTATTCTGATCAGTTAGGATTTTCCGGGATGTCTCTCTCTGCTGGATAAAAACACTTCTTTGGTGATGGGTGAGGACTACATTTACCTGTGGGTATAAGGATAAGTGGGTAAGTATCTGAGTGGATTAGGAATTAGACTGGTTTAAGAGCATTACAGTAGTAGGTTCTTCTCTAAGATGCATGGGTATGCCATCCACAGGTAGCCGGTACTGTAAGCCTAGCCAACTGTAAACTTTATGAGTGTGTGGGAATGGATTGTTGTCCTTTGGAACTTGTTGCATTATCTACATTTTTTGTTTGTTTGTTTTTACACTCATATACCTTCCAAGTTGACAATGATATAGAATACTGTTTCCTACTTGAAATTGAGAAGATAAAACGTTTTCTCCTAAAGTCGATGTGTGTCAATTAATCTACGTGGATATTTTGGACTTGAAAATAATGATCTTGGGTGTTTTAAACTTTGTGTTCCTTTTTATGTCTATGTCTACCATATAAGAATTTCCACCTCTTATCTCTTCTCTTCTCCCCACCACAGCTCATTCTTTATTAGCATTCACTACAAGAATAATCTTAAGTGACGTTTACAATATATTGCAGAGAGTGTTAGAATCATATCCTTACAGGGCCCTGGCCATGCGGTGTTTAGGACACCTCTGCCCTTGCTTGATTTAGGGATGGAGTGTCTTCACCATATCAGGATCCCTCATCTTTGCAGCTGGATGAATGTTTCTGCCTGCAGCTTTCCATTGCAGGATATGTCTACCTAGATGACCCCAACCCCAACCTCTTCCTTAGGGGGAGATCTGACTTGCGTGTTGACCTTTCTCCTCCCACTGCCCAGCCTAGAGCTCTGTCATCGCTATCCCTATGCCCTTGGCCAGCCACCAGCATCTGTGTAATCACAACTCTTCTGCCTGATGGGCTTAACATTGATACCTTTGTAGTTCACCTTGCTTCTGGTGACAGGATCCATCCACACTAATTCTCTTTATCAACAATCCAACACATACTCTAATGGATGTAGCCTGCCTCTGATTCCATCTGTTTAGAGGTGTTGGAAACTCTCTTACCCACTATAGACATTAGTTTTCCCATCTGAAATGATGGACAGGCCAATAAGTCCTCTGATAGTGAAGGCTACAAGTGAGGAACATGTGGTCTGTATTCTCTCAGCAGGAGCCACTAAGCTACCTACATCTGGCAGAGGGTGTCATTGCCATACATCCCCACCCCAGACTCTTTCTTTCCAACCTCATTTTTGTTTATAAAAATGCATCACCAGGTGTGATGGTTAACATTTGTCAATAGATTTAAAGTGGCCAAAGGGAGATTGTGCTTCCTCCATGGGAATACCTCTTCTGCCAGGTCCAGTGTTGTATCCTGGTTACTCTGGGACACTTCTCTTCATATACCACTGTGATTGCACATCGGTAAACCCCACTCTCTGCACCAACCCTCTTGTGCCTCAGCTACTACTGAACCATCCAAAAAATTTGGATGGATCTCAGCCATCCAAAATAGCTAGCATTTTCCCAATCCCCTGACCAATATTGGAACCTTGGTGCTTAGACAGAAAGTCCAGAAAAGAACTTTAAGGAATAAGGTCAAATTGTATGTGGTCCCACCAGCTATCGCTGCACACAAAGTAAATATTTATCCAGGGAGCAGGTGTTTGGACAAAACACGTTTGTGATATCAGACAGATCTGGACCCCAAAGCCTTACTTCACCATGGCTTCTTTCTGAGCTTTGTTGAGTGATGAAACTTGAGTTTTATGTCTGTAGCATAGTGAGAGTATTTGCCCCTATCTCGCAGACCAGTGTAAGAATAAAAAGAAACAACACTTATAACATTGCTAGACTATTTAGAGTACTGAGGTTCTCTAAGATGGTCTTATGATAAGTCTGTTGAGTGCTGAAGTACATGTATATAGCTATGGCATCTCCAGCAAACTCACCAGTGGAACTCACCCTCGAGCTCCACTGGGGACCGTGGAGCACACTACCCCGAATTTAAGGTCTTCCACCCTTCAGTTTTTCCCTGTCTGATTCAGGTTTCAGACCCCAATATGCCCTGCGCCTGTCTTCTCCTTTCCAGCATTGTTGTGGGCTAAAGATTACATTCCATGAATCTCGGGATGTTCCTTTGGGTTTCTGTATAACTAGATCCACAGTTGGCCTAATGCTGTGGTCCATACACCTTTACTTGGAGCATTTGCCATAGAGGACTCTGTCCTAGAAGTTGAATGATCTGCCTGTGATCACCTGGAGTCATAACCCAGTCCCCCCAGCAGGGGGTTTTCCACATACTATGTTCAGACCACATGAGGTTATCATAGCCTGGGCAGTCCACGACTAGGGGGCCTCCATGGAGGCCTTGGCTCCTATTCCCTGGATCCTCCTGGGTTCTTTTTGGACACTACCACATGCTTCACCTTGAGCTCGAGGACTCTGGCCTACAATAGTGCATGCTGCTATTCACTAATTTTCTTTGTGTGTGTACTATATCCTGAGCTAAGCGCATCACATGTAATTTCATTTAGCTCTGATGACAACGTTAAGGTGGACGCCATTATTCTCCTCAAACACAAAACAGAAAAATCCTGAAATGCAGTTCCCCAGCATTTTGTAAATTAAAAGAACAGCATTGTGTGCTGAGGTCTGACTGCATCCAGATTTTATGATTTTTATTTTCATATTTTCCTAGTCTTTGTGCCTTCTGTAGCACTTGTTCTGCTGTCTGGGAGAAGTGTTTTGTTTTTTTTTGTTTTATGAGTTGCTAATTGGTTGGGCCCCTCAGCCTGTGTTTGCCCTCCCAGACCTTGAGCAACACCAAGCTGTCTCAGACAGCGCTGGCTGTACAGTGACCTTCTAGTTAAGTTCAGGCTCCCTCCCCTACATCGCCTGTGCTGTGTAGTCCCCAGGCTCTGTGCAGTGTTGATGCACACACACAAGTGGTTGGTCCGTACCTGGGGAACTCAACAAGGCCTCTGGGTCCAGGCTCATGTTCAGAATCTGGACTGAGCCTGTTGAGGTAAGCCACGCCAGAATCAGGATGTCACTGCTGGCTTCTGCTGAGTCAAAGTCAGACTATGAGATGGTTCGTGGTTGACCTCAGCTTTGCGACATCCATGCCAATATTAAATGACTCATGGCATAGTTCTGGAGCACTCTGGTGCCAGTGTGAGGTTTGGGAGAGAGATGTTGCTCCTGATCTCATGGGGCACTACCCAGATAGGACTAAATGAAAAGACCTAAGACCCAGGCATTTCAGGGCTCTGGGCAAAATAGGACTCCAAGGAAGCAGGGACGTTGGGTCCCAGCAGGGCACAATTATTTCTGGCAAGCTATCATGTTTTGAGATCCATAAACACAGAACAAAAAGATGGCTAAATCCTAGGAATAATAGTCCACATTCAGTTCTGGATGAAGGTAGGCTTCTTAGTCAAACTCAGACTCAGGTCAGGTTCTGACGTTGCTCCATGGGGACTTTGTACCTACGTTAACCCCAGTAAGCCTGAATGTTTCAAGAGAAAAACACACTTAGAAACACACTCCATAGAAAGTCTCAGTGATGGAATCCCATTGTGTACACATAGTGATAGCATCAGTCTTGACACAGAGAACATGCCCATTTTTGACCCTCAATGCCTCACCTCCTAGGTGCCAGCAGCAACTGAAAGCTCTGAACCATCTCCTGTAAGCAAGACAGCCAAGGTGATTTCATGTATTGAGTAAGCCAAGGAGGACATTGGGTCACTGGGCTGGGAGCTATGTCAGTTGTCATGGCTGCTTTCAAAGGTGGGTGAAGACAGAATTGCCTCAAAGCCCAGGGAATTTTCCTCCTGACCTTTGCTCCTGGCTGTGTGAAATGGGCTTCCTGTCCACCCAGCTGATACCCTTATTTAGTGGATCACCAGGCAGGGCATCTTCCACTGTGTCGGATGCTGGGATAGCAAGCAAAAGGCTACTTGAAGGCTAGAGCTGAGAGTTAAGGTGGTCTTATTGCACGAGCTTTGCCCCCAAATAAATCTCAGCTTCCTTCCATTTCCACCTGGTCGTAAATTTGTAATGTTCTTAAATTATGAAAAAGGAAAGCTCAAAGGCATAGTGAGATCCATACCAAAGAAGGTTTGGGCTGAAGAGATGGCTCAGTGGTTAAGGCATTCACCTTTCTTTTAGATGAACCTGTGTTCGGTTCCCAGAACTAACATCAGGCAGCTGGCAACAACACAGAACTCCAGTTCCAGGAAATCCAATACTCCCTATTGTCCATGGGCCCCTGCACACATTTGATGAATGCAAATTCACACAGGAACATAGATGTACACATAATCAGAAGTAAATCATTGTTAAAGGAAGTTAAATTTGGCCATGAAGGAAAAGAATGAAATGTACTTCTCCAAGGACAATAATGACTCTCATCTAAAAATTAGTGGTCTCAATATAGAGTATTTTTATATAAATACAAAGCACTGCTTTATATTTGAGAAGTGTCTGTCTTTTTCATCCTTACTTTTGTGGAACATGCTTTATTTATTTACTTTGTGCCACTCTCTCCACACCTCTGTTAAAGAAATGAAAATTTTTTTAATTCCTTGGAATATTTGTATCCTAGCCTGGTAGAGCTTAAAGTTCTTCCTGTGCACCGAAAGAAACAAGAATTCTGCTCATACTGATATTTAAAAAAAACCCTCTACAAGAAAGTGTCTTTACCTCCCATGCTTCTGGATCAACAGAATTAATACTGTGAACACGGCCACCCTGAAAGCGAGCTATAGATTCAGAGCAAAATTCTAGCATCATTCTTCACATAGCCAGAAAAGACAGCTCTAAACTCCATAGGAGAAGTGCCAAAGGCCTTGAACCCAATCCCAAACCCAAAGAACAAGGCTGGAGGTATCATCATATGTGGGCCCCAGTAACATTACAGAGCCATAGAGACAAGGTCAGCGTGAGACTATGCAGAGACAGAAACATAGATCAGTAATATAGACTTATGGCGCCATAAAAACCCAAACAGCTACAGCCACCTAACTTTTGAAAACAATGTCAAAAACACCACAAAACTCTTCAACAGTTGGTACTGGGAAAAGTAAATATCTACATGTAAAAGAAAGAAATCTAGACCATGCCCCTGACAACCTGTTCAAAACGGATGTAATGCCTTGACGTGAGGTCCAGCTCTTAGAAGTCACCTCAGAAAAGCAGAGGGAAATTGGCCAAGATCCAGGAATAGACGAGGACTCTCTGAAGAGCACCTTCAAAAGCATAGGATATCATCCCAATAATTGATGAATGGGATTATATGAAATAAAAAATCTGCAAAGAAAATATCATCAGAATGAAGAGACAGTCTACAGGGTGGGAGAAAGACTTTGCCAACTATATATCATACAGGAAAATAGATGAAGAACTTTTAAATTAGACATAGAATTCCCTCCCCCAAACCTTCCAATCAATAAATGGGCTAATAAACCAAATAGAGAGCTTTTGAAATAAGAAGCAATAATGGCTCGTAAATTTTTGGAAAAAAAAAAGTCCAACATCCTTAGTCACTTGGAAAATGAAAATCCTTTGAGATTCTACCTAACCCTAGTCAGCATAACAAAAATTGAACAAGGATAAGAAGTGCTGATGAGGAAGTGGGGAAGGGGACCCCTCATTCACTCGTGGTGGGAATCTGAGCTAATCTGCGGACATCAGAGTGGACGTGCTCAGAACATGGGAAGTAGAACCACTGTACGACCCAGCTGTACTACTGTTGGGTAGATGCCCCAAATCAGTGTGCCGCTGAGGCATCGGGACATCCATGTTTTAACTGTCCTATTCACAATAGCCGGGAAATGGGCCAGCATAGATGTCTGTCAACAAATAAATGAATACATAATGAGGTACACATACACAGTGCTATTTTATGTAACCACAAAGAGGGAAATGAAATGACGATTGCAAGAAAACCGATAGAATTTGAGACCATCATGCTCAGTGGAAAACCAGCCAGACTCAGGGTGACATCTTCTCTCATCTGTGGATTTTAAATTTTAATGTGCATAGGTGTGTAGAGGTGGGTGTATAAGTGCATGTCTGTGCATGCATATGTGTGTGTGTGTAGTATAGGCTTTGAAACTGCAAAGGGGATCATGAGAGAAGAAGGTACCTTAAGGAAGTGAAAAGAGGAGAAGAAGGAAAGGAAAGGGGGATATGGTGTACTAACAAGGATGCAAGGATGGGAAGGAAGACAGCCAACAAGAAGTGAGGGGGATGGGGCTCACTGGAGGGGACAGGGATAAGTAAGAACAGAGGATGCATCAAAATCCAAGACTGAACCCGCTGCTTTATATGGTGCCTTAAAAAACTAATAAACTAGTTTAAAAAGAAATAAAATATAAATATTCTTAGGGCAGAATTTATTTGGTTTAAATTGCTAGAAAGCTTCAATTGGGCAACAAAGATGCTCAGATCAAGCCTTGTTATGGTTCCTATAGCTGGGAGTGAAAACATTTGGAAAGTCTGAAAATTTTCCAAAGTTGGGAGATGGGAAACATTGGTTCCTTCCTTCCTTCCTTCCTTCCTTTCTTTCTTTCTTTCTTTCTTTCTTTCTTTCTTTCTTTCTTTCTTTCTTTCTTTCTTTCGTTCCAGAGCTGGTACAGGGTTTCCTATAGAGAAGGCACCTTCTAGGTGTTATGACTCAGTGAAAACCCAATCTATGCAGACTCCCAGCCTGATAGAACTCTAACCAAGGGAAGACCTAGTTTCATGAACAGATGGTAGAATTCCCATTACTCTGTTTTGAGTCAATGCCATTTTATCATGCTATATTTTTACTCAAAGCCACACAGTATGGACTCGTGAAGTATTAAAGCTTTATCTCACTTCACTGACTGGTTTCCCTGTGGGTTTAAAAAATTAATCTTTATTCTTTTAAAAAAGGGAGATAGTCTATGTTCTGATTGGTTCTAGAACATTACATAATGCAGCATAAATGACTCCTGGTGGGATTATTTTGTCTCTTCTCACCAGAAGGACACAGTCATCAAGCCCCTTGCTAAAAACTGCATTGGCTGAAAGAATCACCATAAATGTATTAACTTTCTAAGCTCTGGAAGCGTCACCATCTTCAATGTCTTGCTTACTTCTGGCCGACTTCTGACATGGATATGTAGCATATCAAATTCTGCTGTCCATCTCATTTGCCGAATCTAAAAATCCTCCTCAGCCAGCTCCCCATTGATAACAAGTTTTGGAGACTTGGAGATAGACTATAATTTTATTGTATACCTATTGGAGTGGGAGGACTAATGGGTAGCTCTCTCCCGGGGGGGGGGGGGGGGCTGGGCAATCATTTTCTTAGTTCCATTCCGATGATTTTGTTTCTATTTAACATTAGGAGATGATATAGTTATGTCCCTAATTTGAAATAGGCCTTCTTCATTTCCGATTTGTCTAAAAGACTATAATCAGATTTATGATGCAAATGAGCAAAAATATCAAAGGCCGTGTGTGTGCATGTGCAATGGAAATACAACTATCGGCTTTGCTGTGACGTTTCTAAAAAAAAAAATCCACAGAAGAAGATGTCAGAAGAAAAGGCCAGAGAATGTTTAGAAACATTCTTTGGAAACACACACTTGTGTATTCGTGTGCACGCATACACAGCCCGGCACACATGCACACTGCTGGGGAAAGGCTGGCGAGTCCAGCCCAGGGCAGGTTGGGACACAGATGCAAATGTCGAGTGGCTCAGATGAGGATGAGGGACTTAGGGTGCCTGAGTGGCCCGCAGGAAGGGGCCCACATAGTAGAGCCAGCTTTGTGTGCTCAGCTGAAATTGCAAAAAAGAGCATTGAAATCAAACAGCAAGGAAGGGCTCCCAAGGGGGACATATTTGAAGTTTTTGTATAATTTCACATGAGAAATGTTGAAGTGTTGTCCCAGAGTTTGTACAAATGAAAGGAAAGAACATATAGCTACCCTTTTTTCATAGGAGCCAGACCCAGCCTGGAAGTTATCTCCTGTGGCTCTGGAGAATCAGCTGTGGTCTGTGTCACAAGGGACACACCGCCCTACTATAAATAAGATATAAATAAGAGATGAAAGAGAAGGGAACCCCATGGGCACTCGTTTGGGGAGGTTTAGATAAACCCATCTGCTCATTCCGTAATAAAATTCCTTCCACTGGATAGTAGATTCTATGGGATAGAAAGGTATGTAGGGTAGATCGGTAGACCGACCTTTCAGAACATGTTGCTGTCTCAGAGAGGCTTGCCCTAAGCTTAAAGCAGACGTGTGTCCTTAGCCAATTGAAATGGCAAGCATCAATGACTCAAGCTACTGAGAAACCAGAACCACAACTTTCAGTTCTGGCTAGATGCTCCAAGCGCCAAACACTCCTGCCCCCATTTGAGACACAGTCGTGATCTTAGAGCCGAATAATATGTAAATGTTTCCTGATCTGCTGGAAGTTTTCCCATTTCAAGAATGAGGTCACTGAGGCCCAAACAGAATAAGATGAGCATTTCAGGGACCACTTAGTTAAAGAGGGTCCAGCTGAAAAAAAAAAAGACCAATCATAAATGCTATTCTTTCTGATACGCTCCCCATGCTTTCCCATTCAACAGATCTGGGAACACTGGGGAGGGAGTAGGCCAATATGGTTATATTGAGGAATGCCAGGGAGCCAAGGACAGCATCTTGGGTGGGGAGAGTAACTCCTGCTCAGCAACCACCAAGGAGAGCTCAGTGGGAAGTCATGTGACAGACTGGTTGTCCCAGGCTTCCAGGTGAAGTTAGGCTGTCTTCATGGCATCTTAGTCAGGGTTGCCAATGTCTTCTTTCTTATGGAAGACAGATGGCTCAGAAAGTACCAAGAACATGGCTATGTGCATTAACGGCAGTCAAGGCCATCCTTCAAGTTAGCGTGATTAACACTGCCTCAGAGAAAGACAACAGGAGCCACGTTTGTTATTTGCCAAGTGGTCTCGGATCCTACAAGTTTGGACCATGGCAGTAGCCCCTTGTAGAAGACAGTGCATTCCACTGTCTCTGCCCGTCTGCCACTGACTGATGCTTACCTGTCTCATGGTGTCACATCTCTCTCTCTCACACACACACACACACTGAATATGTGTCTTCCCGTTTCTTTAGCCTCTTAAATAGGACACTTTAGAAGCATCAGGTAGCTGGGTGGTAGTGGTGCATGCCTTTAATCCTAGCACTCAAGAGGCAGAGGCAGGCCAAACTCTGTGAGTTCGAAGCCAGCCTGGTCTACAAGAGCTAGTTTCAGGACAGGCTCCGAAGCTACAGAGAAACCCTGTCTTCAAAAACAAAAACAAAAAAACAAAAACACATCAGGTAATAAGATTATATATTTTAAAACATATTGACCTTAAGCTAAAGTTACTTCTGGTATCTGACTCATATTTCCATCCAGGAGTGACTCCATTTTTATTTTTCAATAATTTGCTTTGTTTTTCTTATGAATGTATGCTCAGAGAGGAAAGTCATCCCCGTGCTCAGGAGGTGGTGCTCTTTGGATCCTGGCCCAGAATGAACTACAGGAACAGTCACGGTGTGGGAGCAGGGGAGCAGCCTGAGTGTTCCTCCTGACTCATTGAGTCTCTTGTCACAGGATGAGATGAATGCCCTATTTTGAAAAAGAAGGCCTTTGGGAGAGCTTTTGGGGATTTTTCACAGTAGTCTTGAATGTGAAAAAAATAGGATATGTTTCTTTTTTGTTACTCTATTTATTTGTGATTAGAGGGTGTGATGTGTATGCTATATGTGTAGAGTTCACAGGACAATGTGTAGCAGTTGGTTCTTCCTTTCCACCATGTGGGTCCTGAGAATGGAACTAAGGTCCCCAGGTTTGGCAGCAGGTACCTGCTAAACCACCTCGTTGGTCCAAGTGTCATTTTTCATAGACTTGTATCATATTTTTATATGATGTTTCTTCAAGCCGTAGCTGTTCCAGTGGTCACCACAACCCCCAGGTCCACCTGTGTGAGGATTTTCATTTCCATAGCTCTTTCTTTCTCCTCTCTGGTCTAACAGGATGTGCTGCACACATCACTTTCAGGGACTCCAAGGCCACCGTTGCCCACTAGAGTGGTAGAGGTAGCAGAAAGCAAAGATCCGTGTGCACCAGCCCCAAGAAGCGGGTTTAAAAGTTACAGGTGCTGCCAATACAAAGGCTCAATCCAACGTGGAAAGACCAAGTGCAGGGCAGTCCTGCTCATGAATAAATCCCACTATGTATGGAATATGAGGGGCCGCGAACTTAGGGATAAAGGACAGACGACCACTTGGCTTAGGCACTCCTCTCCTCCGTGAGGGCTTGTCATCAGTCAGGAGTGACATCCGGGAGCCTATTTGAAAAGCAAATTATTGGCCCCTTCTCATGTTACAGAATGGAAGGCCGGGGAGCACAGCCTATGTTTAGTGAGCTGTCAAGGTGAGTTAAGGCCGAGGTTGAGATTCCCTATGCTGTAGTGGTAGGAGATAGACCGTATCTCCACATGCAGTTTCTCAAGTACAGTCTCATGTGCATGTGTCTGTTTGGACATGTAGGAGGTATTTGCATGCACTCACCCACTCACACAAGTAAACAGATATGAACATCAGCAATGATGCTGCAAGTCTACATGCCAGCCTTCTCTCATCTGTTACTGCTGACGCAAAGATTACTACATCTTTGCCTCTTACCCCAGCTTTAGCTGCCTCTCAGCAGCTCCTATCAATAGCCAGTTGTTCCTTGTTACCTAAACAGCACACAAGAACACACACACATACATACACACATACACACACACATGCACACACATACATACACATATACACACAAACACAAACATACACATATATACACACACAAACACACACACATACACACATACATACACACACATGCACACACATACAAATATACATACATACACATACACACACATACATACACACATACACACATATACACACACACATACACACACATGCACACACACATACACACAGATGCACACACACATAAAATGCCTTCTTGCTGTTGAAGAATACTGCTTATTGTTCTGGACTCAGTTTCTACATCTTCTCTTGAGCAATCTTCTTAAGATTTTAGCCTCTTTTGACCTGTTTCCAGGGGAATGGCTGAAGATTGGAGTTGAGAGCTGTTGTTTTTTAAACAGCAGATAGCTAATATTTTCAAAGTCCGGACTATCTGGTTCCTCTTCCAACAGTTCACCTCACAGCTACAGTTTGTGGCCTGAGGGTTTGGGGTCAGTTGAAGAGATGACAAGCCATGCTCCTACTATGGGAACATACAAGGAGCTCCTTTTTGGAAACCCTGCAAACCCTGTCTCCCGAGCTCCAGATTCTGAGCAGCTGTAGAGAGGCACCAAGTAGCAAATAGTCAATGCACTCCACAGAGAGAAGGGTAGAGGTTCCGAGGACACACAGCCGGATAAATGCCCGTTCCTTTGACGTGACAAATGCACTCTGGTGTCCTTGGGCTCGCTTTCCATCAGCGACCCTTGGGGATGAAAGGGTATCGAGGGAGAGGGCACCTCAGGCTCCACATGTGCACAGGGTGGAAATAACTGGAAGCTAGAACCTTGACTCAGCCTGAGTGTTGTGGACCTTTTATGTTCCAAAGATTTATAATTTTAGATAATTGGGTTCTTGATAGTTTTTTGAAAATTCCATCTTCACATGGGAGCTGGTTTAATCATTACTCCTAAAGTCATCTGGATTCTTAGTGGACAGAAAGGAGTCTTCCCACTGGCTCCCTTCCCTGCTTGCCTTAGGCAGGCTGAAACTGCATGAAGGATAGCAACCTTACAAGAATGGGTCCTTGGCTTCTTCACGGTTGCTACTACCATCGTTAAAACTGGTTCCAAGTGTCTATGGGAAATCAACTGAAGACAACTAAATCTTAGGGATTTAATTGACACATTTGATCACTTGGGACAGCTTCTTGACAGTATAACCATCTTAACAGGTGACACTTGCCTAGCACTGCGTTCCAGACCTTGAGATGAAAATGAATTATCACTTCATATAAGGCTCACAGAACTCTGTCACGAGGAAACTGAGGCACACTGAAGCCAAAGTACGTTACAAGATCTTATAACTAGGGTGATCTCTATTGCTTCAAGTTGAAGACATCTCAGCCACATGGAGGAGGGCTTCCCAAACAGGAGAGCCCAAGGTGATCATGATAACATACCTTCAGTTAGCTTTAGAATTAGACTCAGGATATATAAGAGCAAGTGCTGTAGAGATGACCCTGTGGCTAAGCATACTTACTGCTCTTGCAAAGGACCTGGTTCAGTTCCCAGCACCCACATCAGGTGACCCACAACTGCCTGTAATTCCCACTTCTATGGATCCAGTGCCCTCTTCTGGCCTCAATGGGCACATGTATATATGTGGTGCACATTCAAACATTCAGGCACATGAATAGAAAATAAATATACTTAAAAGTCTGTTAAAAGATGTATAATTGTATTAGTAGATAATAATCACTGGACTACTGTTTAATCAACTGATCTCTAGAATTTTCTTCTGAGGAAGCACAAGGTTCCTGGGAACAGAGAATTCTCAAAGATGTCAAGACAAGTAAGTGTGCAGATCAGGACTGCCTCCCTTTGGGACACAGAGGACTCAGTAGTAGGATTCCACCTGTATCCCAAGTACATCCTTTGCCACGGAACCTGTGGCCCCACAAGGCCTCAGCCCCTGACTTTCCTACTATCATTTTCCAAATTGGATGGTCAGATGCAATTTTGCACACAGCTGCTACAGGCAGAAATGTTTTCTTTAATTTCTCATCTCTCTCCTAACAAGCATGGTAGAGTAACCGTGCAGGAGGGTGCATCTCTGCTCCTCCAGGTAACCTGGTGGGCTGAAGAAAAAAAAAAATTAGAATTATCAGTTCTGTTTTCTGGTGAGCCTAGGCTGCTGGCCATAGCAGAGTTCCAGGAAATGCCCACTCAGTGGCTGCACAGGCTTGCCAAACACATCGTCTTTGTAGGTTGTTCTGTGTTTCTGATGCCAATCTCTCTTTGGCTGTCCTGCCTTTGGTAAGCTGGCTCTGGGGTTGGAACCATGGTCTGAGAAATGTGGCTTCTTGCTAGCAATTCTCTCCTCTCCCCTCTCCTCCCCTTTCTCCCTGTGTCCCCCTCCACACAGGCACACACACAAAATTCTGTGCTCCAGCAAGCCTGTTTTTCCTCTAGCATCCACATAGGATATGGGGGTGGGATTTGTTCTGCAACTGCACAGCGTTGTAGGAACAAAGAGGAGACTGGAAGGGAGGGATTCTGTACTCTGTAAATCAACAGGAAAGATTTATATTTATGCTTTTTTTGTATGTTCATCAACCAAGAATCTCTCAAAAGTTTATTATTTAAATTTTGAACGTACAAACCGGAGTACTTGCTAGTCTTTGGGAAGTCCCTTCCGCAGCAAAGACAGATAGCATTTTTTAAAAATTATTCTCTCCTATGTAGATGTGGGCAAGTTGATGCACATGTGTGTCTGTCTGTCTGTCTGTCTCTCTATCTGCCTGCCTGCTTGCCTCTCTGTCTGTCTGTCTCTCTAGATAGGTAGATAGATAGATAGATAGATAGATAGATAGATAGATAGATAGATAG